>JAWWMU010000121.1:19975846-19987107 GCA_035048155.1 Cinnycerthia olivascens
TTTTACTTTAAATTTTAATATCATGGCTTGCAAACAGAAGTTTTTCTGTCTTTCTGCAAATGCAAAAAAAAAAACCCAAAAACACACATAGCAAACTGCATGTAGAGGCCTAGTACTAAATCTAGTATCTTGCCTGAAGGTTTGGTAGGACTATGAGTACTGAAGGAGGTAAGGGATTTGGAAAACCCCACGCATTCCATGGAGAACACTACTACCTGATGTGGGCTAGGCATTGGGAAGTGCCTACCTGTCAAAGAGAGAAAACATACTGTATTTGTAAAATGGGAATATATTCCAGTTAGGAGAGAACTGGAAAGTTTTAAAATAAACACAAAAAACTAGGCTTTAATAGTATTGAAAACTCTCTAAGATCAACTTAACTCACTTATATTAGAGCAGCTGTGCTACTTGGAAACCTTATCTCAGTAGTTAGTATTCACTTCCGCTTCACTATTCTCCTCTACACAGTATCTTCATCAATAATTTCAGGTCCTTTTTTTCTATGCAAATCCAAAACCATACTGAATTCTTATGGAACACAAACTACTTAAAGTAATTAAGCTCCCAGCAGTCACAATCTTCTTTAAAAACCCAGAAGACAAATATACACAAAACAGAAGAACTGACCAGTTTTTGTCTGTAATTGCTGCTGTCCTCTGCTGGGCATATGAACTCCTCCTCCAAAGACAGCAGACCACATTTGGTTGTTAAGTGGATGAGCCATAATTCTGTACAACTCATTGCTAGAATGTGTTGCAAGGCCATGGATGAACAGGCTGAGATAGACCGCAGTTAGAATTTCACAAAGTAGAACTGTGAGACCTGGCTGGGCTTCCTCGCCAGCAGAATTCAAGAGACGTATTAGAGCTGTCATTCCTGTTTATAGAAAATAAACATATTCTTTAAGAATGCACATACATGTGTGTGAACACACTCCAGATTATCATGGGTATTTTGCCTGGCAACCTACATTATTGAGTAATTTTCAGTGTAGAAAAATTTCAAGTTGAACACATTAAAACTGAAGTTAAAAACTTCAGGGGAAAGAGGCAAGATCTGCGTTTTTAAAAATTTATTAGGTTTTTAGCTTCCTGTTTTGGACTAATAGTTAAATGCGTAACACCTTTCCAATTATTATAACTACATTACAATCCTGTAAATTGAAATGCCATCTTCTCACTTTACGGTGGTAAACCAAAAATCTTGGGCATCAACTTGCATTACATTGTCTGGCAAGAGTTCTTTCACCCAAGTATGAAACATCTTTTTATGCTCCCACAGAAGGGTGTAGTTTCAGATGCGGCTTCAACTGTGACAATTTGTGCACACAAGTTAAAATGCACATAGTCCTGGCCAAAGAATTCCGCTTTTTGTCATGCCCTCCAATTTGCACATATAGCATGTGAATCTATTAAAAAAATAAAAAAAGTCAGTTCAAGAGGATGTTATTCCTAAGAACAACTGCTAGCAACTATTTGCCTCACTCATCAGAAATTTAACCCAGTGATTAATTAAATAAGAAGAAGACAGATGACAAGCTAGTTTCTGTATAAAATCTCTAGATTCAGTGACAATGTTTGGCAAAAAAAGAAAAAATGGCATAGCATCAAATACAAAGACTGCTTCAGGATGTCCATGAAGATTTCTAAAGTGAAATTTTCTGATTCAAGAAACAATTCTCATAATAAGTAAGCACATTTCCTGGCTATGCTTACATTAAAGTTAGTGCTGTAAACTCACGCTCATACCCAGATGTATTACATCAATAACACTCCCTCTAATGCAGCTCCCTAGTGTAGTTTCACTAGCATAGGTCTCAGCATACTCTAAGTATTACCTGAAATCTGACATCAATTTTACAGCTACAGAAAATCATGATTTGTTATAAATGTCTCGTTTTTAATAGTTTCAAGTTAGTTCAAAAGTTGTCCATAAGGTAAAATAGTTCTTAGTTGGCACACAAACTAAGACAACCTTCCCAGTCCTTCCTTAGGAGTCATAAAGTAGAATACTAGTGCTCCAGGGGGAGCAAGTAGAGCATAGGACATGGCTTTACCTGTTTAGTTGCTCTCTCTTTACTAGATGCAGCACTAAAATTTTTTAATTAAAGAAAGCAATATAAACCAACATGACTTAGTGAATAATCAGAAGCATTAACTTAGATGTTCTTTAAAGAAAATACAACATTTTAATCAAAGAACTCAACACAGCTGTTACAAGTACTACTAGAAAGTCATAGCCATGTGCTCTTTCAGTGGATCCAAATAACTCAGTTTTCCTTAAGAGGAAAGAAACAAATTAAGTCTAGATACCTGGCCACTGAGAAGGTGATGTGTTGGGAGTTACTGTTTCTTCTAAGCTTCCTGTTCTTAAAGAATGACGCTGAGTTAACAGGACTGTCTGGTACACTGTCCCAGTGAACTGATTTGCTTGAAATGAGCTGTGAAACAGAGAAGTGAGAAATTGTATTTATTTCAAAAAGTTACATTTACAACTATTCAAGTGATTGCACTTTTCAGGTGTCGGCAAGTGTGATCACTGTCTTTTGGTGCCCTTTCTATTATCATGACTACAATGAGACAGTTGTATAAAAATCACTTTTCACAGACTTTACCTGTAGCTGTGGCCATCACAGAGACATTGGTAGATGCAAGCAGAGAGTGACGCTGCTAAGGTGTGCATTACATATATCTGTAAGACAAAGTTGTACAGAACTTATCAGACCCAAAGTGAGCTGTGTTTGGTATCACAGCCTTTCACTCTGCATACAGATTTGTAACAAGCACAGGACATGGAAGGTGTAAGTACTCAAGCACTTATAAAGCCACCTTTTGTTTCAGAATTTGTATCAGACAAAACAGTTAACTTGGCTATGGAAAGAATGGGGGAAAACTCTCTCGCCCCACTAATACATAATCACAGATCAGCTCTATTTGAAATGTTTTCAATTATTAAACAGCAAGATATTAAGCCTGTATACAACAGTCCTACATAATTACACCCTAAAACAGCAGGAGTTTGCTGGCTCAGAATACAAAGACTTTATTTCAGAATGAAAACTATAATGCAGCTTAGCTTTTGACCAATTCTTGTGCAGCTCTTGGACACATACTCAATTTACTCAGTATCATATTGATCAGTACTTTTAACACAGCTGATACCTTTTACTTAATGTATCACAAAACACACTAAGGTAAAAAGAGAATCTGTTGACCAAAAAGGTTCCATTAAAACAAAAACAGTTTATTATATTTATTTGTCTCCTCCCTCTAAAACAAAGCTAACAAGGAACTAAACCATATTTTTAGTGTTCTCTAGAAATCGTTACTTGGATGTGGGACCTAACACATACAAAATTTCAGGGAAGTTTTATTTCCAGTGAAAGGCTAAATACAGGATAAATCAGTTTTTATACTTCAACATTTCATTTTACTTAGATCTAAGAATGAAATGCAGAATTTGCTGTTAACATAACAGAAGTAATGAACATAGTGTCATAAAGACAAATATGATACTGATGATATAGTATAGCATGTTTTCCATAATAATGTTCTCTTGGACAAATACCCAGTTCTGAGAGAGACCAATCCACAACAGCTTGTTGAACCAGATGCTCAACACTTCAACAACGACTAATGATTAGTGGACATGTCTTTTCGCTTAAGATAAGGAGTACAGAAAATGTTTATGTTTCATGGTTTCATTATTTGTCACAGATAGGCACAGCACAAAGTTTTTATGCTGTCAAAAACATTTGTGACTTCAGCAAACTAGATGATAACAACAACAAAACAACTATAAATAAATACGTACCTTGCTGTTCTGAGTGTCTGGATGAGGTGGCGAATCAAGGTTTATTATAGCATGTAATATATCATGAGTTAAATTGCCAAGATGTAGCAATGGATTAGCTACCACTGTTTTGGCACTAGCTGTGCAAGCAAACAGGAGAGGTATGGAGCTTTGCTCTGGTGAAGGGCTGGAAGGTAACTGTACTGACTGCTCCTAAAATCAAGCAAGAAACACACACACAAAGCAATAACAGATATTCTTTAAGGGAACATAAGAACTTTTGAAAGACGGAAATGGATTCTAAAAATAACAATACAAATAAACAATGTACAAAAAAACCCTGTTAAAAACAGATTTAATTAAAAAACAGGTGTATGCTACAGTAGGAAAATTTCCAAAATATTAAAAAACACTTTCAAGTAAATCTACAAATCTGAAGCAGAGAAAACACATCCTATACCCCACATACCTGCTGAGATTCCTGCAAGAGCAGAATTAACTCCATTCTGACAGATGCCAAGCCTCCACCATGTGAGCCATGAAGTATACAGTAACTAAGGAACATTCTGAGGAGAGACTGGTACTTCAGAAGCCATTGACGTCTCTTCTGGAAGTCTTCTTTCTGTAGCATATTTTTTTCCTGGTCAGCTAAGTCTTCAATGTTTTCGTGTAATGTAGCTTCCTCTGGCATCCCTCTAACTCCTGACTGTATCTCTTCTACTTCAACACCATAATCACAGGTCTTCTGAAGAGCAACTACTTCTCTCTCAAGCCACTGGTAGAGCTGATATCGCAACTTTCCACCATCTACTTCATAGCCAGTGGACAGCGTACGAAGCTCCACAGTAAGGATTTTCAGGCATGCTCTAAATTTCAGCTGTGCTGAAATGATATCTTCTGATGGACTTAAAATATCTTTGTCATCAACTACACTAAAAGACTCTGCATAGCTAGAACTTGTTTCATGTAATTTTTCAGTTTTCTTCAGAGGTTTTAGCTCTTTCATTACCAGGGAAGCATCTTCGCTCTCATCATTTTCATCACTGTCTAACTGTAGCTGCAGTTGTTCATCTTGGAATAGAGCACTTGGCTGGCTCCAATCAAAGGAAAAAGTGGAACTTGAACATTTTCCTGATGAATAATCTGAAGACGACCCTAGACCATTGAATACTGGCTGTGACCAATCAATGCTGGAAGCTTGATCTTTGGTTTCAAACTCTTTAACTGGAGAATATGGTGAGAAATCTTTACCAGCATCCACTAAACTAGGGGATTTACAGAATGACTTTGACCTCTTGACAACTTTGGGCATCTTTGATAACACTTCTAAGGCCAACATAGGACAACCAGCTTTCAGGTGAGCATATGCAGTGGTGAAAAACAGCCGTCTTTCACCTAGGTTGATTTTGTCAGCTAATCCATTTTCTACTGTTAGACAAATGCCTGTGGAAGATGTATCAGAAGAGCCAAAATGACGTCTCAGCAAGAGAGGGTGTGTTCTTAGGTAGTTATAGAAGTTAAACACTGCAGGGTTGCAACTTGATGAGCCATCTCCTTCATCTGAAAAGATATGGCAGCATGAGGAAAATGTACCAGTCTGTATGAAATAACCAATCTGCAAAGTCCTAAGTTCACCAGAAGGCTTTTAGGTCTTAGTATCAATCCTACTGTCTACTTCATACATTCATTCTACTGTTAACTTCACTGCACCCCCCTTTGTATCTTTATAATTTGAATATTTCAGTGGGAAGGACATTGCCAAACCTACTAAATATAAGCAGAGTGGGGCAGCAGGCATGGCTTTTTAAATTAAAACAGTTACCATTTCCTTTCTTTGTAGTCAAGGCAGTTTTATTGAAGTCAAATGAGACCACTTTTCTGATAATGTTAGATTTCTGAAGTCTCCATCTTCCATCTCTAAATGACAATAAGATGCTGTATCTTACAGATTTTTACTTAAAGTCTCTTTTTAAAAAATGGATTAGTATTTTTTATTTTGTCTACATCTTAAAAGAAATGCAACTTACAATAAAACTAGGAAATCCATAACATTTATACTAAATGGTAGCAGTATTGCATACAAATAAATGAATTACACAGCAGTGCAACACCCATTCATTTCATTTTCATGTCCACAAGAAGAAAAACCCTGAAGAGATATAAGCATCAGCATAGGATGATTCACACAGCTTTCAAAGGGCTCAGGATAGCTGAAATAAACCCTTACTCTCTCCTCTATCAGGAGTTATAGCACAACTGGTGATAGTTAACAGGGAGAGATACATGAAAAAGCACATTCTAGGTAAGAAAATAAGGCAAGACACCACAACTGATCACAGAAAAACTAGCAACACTTTAAAATTATTTTATACAGAAAGATGGGACCAAAATACAAACAACCAAACATTACATTCCTTCTTTGCTCAAAATCATCCTGAGGAATGTAACTTCTGCTGAAATCAGTTTCATAAATTACCCAATTCTAAGTATTTGAGCCTTTATTTATTCCCTTCCAATTTCACTTAGTAGCAAGCACTGAAACCAGCTAACTACCAAGAACTTGAAGCATTTAACTTTAATGAAAAGACTACCTTTAGGAAATAAAATTAATTCTTAGAAGGCATATAAAGCCAGAAAGTGAACATAGAAATTAATTGCTCTAGGAGACTTACGTGCTGTTTCAGGCAGCACATTGGCCTCCTCATACCATTTGAAGTATCAAAATCTTTCTGTTGGTAGTCTATTATTGTAGCTCTAATCAAGGACTAAAAGTAACAAAACACCACATCTTCCAGACTCTCCTATGTAAGTGGGCAAACAGAAATGTTGTCTTAGGCTGTGATGGAGTCAAATTAACTTAAGAAGTTAATTTGTCTCTTCATCTTTAGGCTGCTTCTGGAAAAAACATCTTCATTACTGCAGCGTCATTCCATTATCCTGATACTCACATGCTTAAAGGACAAAGTATGCATTTATGGGACACAGGATAATAACAAAACAGTCACCATGTTTGCTGTTAAAGTCCACATACATTGTTACAGTAACCTATTTACTAATAATGGTGACGAACTGTGTGGTACCTGGTTTTGTTCAATGACACTTTAAGAAACTGTGGTTTAAGTGAACAAATAGTTAAAACCAACCCATCAGGCCACATACTTATATTCTTACCTCCTTCAACTTCAACAGAATGTTTAATCAAAGTGTCAAGAGCCTTGCTATAATCTTCCAAAATCCAGTATGCCATACTTCGCAGGAAAGGGTCACAGTGTATGTTTCCTGGGCTCTCTTTTCCAGACACACCTCCCAAAACTCTCCTCTGAAGTACAGATTTGTAAGTACTAGACACTTCAAACTCCGATTCATAAAGTCTTGATATTACAAGAGCCAACTGAATGTCATGCAGTTTTTCAAGGCACACCTAATTAAAAGTAAGTATATGAAAAACTATCAAATTCTGTCATTTCTCCTCAGTTTAAAACAATTACAGAGCAGGAAGTGACATAAATTTGCTAAGATACAAGTAAGTAGGTCCATCAACTCCATAAAAAGTGGGAACTAAGCAGAACAAGTGCAGCTAAGCATTACATGCAAGATCAAATTTGCCTTTCTTCAGTTTAAGTATGGCGTGACAATAGATCTTTGAAATCAAGGAACTTCAACAGATCATTGCCAATGTGCACATGGAACTTCTTACCTCTGGATTATGGCTGTTTTAGCTACAAAGCTTTACAGAACAAATCCTTCATTACCACAGAGATTAATTTCCTCACAATTTTGCAATTCAAACAGACCCAGGAAACAATTTTTGTTTGCTTTGTTTTTTATAAAGAGATTCTAGGAGCTAATCCACATCACTGCCAAAACACCAGGTCTGGAACTTCCTAATGAAAAACTATGCTGCCTTCCTATAGGACTGAGTAGACAATCTGAAAGGAAGCTAATCATAGGTAGGTCAGTTAGTGTTAGAGCAGAGAAATTACCCATGTCACTTTTCAGTGTCATTAATATGGCAGCTAAAAAGGAAGCAGAATATAAAGATGCAGGTTTTGTATTTGTCATTCATTTGGGTTGGGAAAGAAGAGCACAAACTGAAAGCATATGAAGCTTCAGAAGTCATACTAATGCAAAATGCAAACTACATTCAATATATTTGTATATTTGGGACAATGTAACAGTCTTAAACATTAAAAATTTTGTTACCTCCACTGCATCTTTCAAGTGTCCAGCCAACAAGAAAAATGCTGCAGAATGTTCAAAACGCTGTTTGCCAAGCAAAGAAAAAGCATTCTTTAATGCTGCTTTACGCCATCTGTCCTCGGTAAAGTTGTTTCCAAAAAATTGTGTCATTTTAGTATCTTTTTGGGACCTGCACACCGAACACAATTGATAAAAAGATTTTATTTTTTATTAGTTGCACTATGGTTTCTCATTTCATTAGATATCAGTATCATTTTACACAGATCTTTACATTAGGGAATGTAGAGTCTCTCACCACACTGGGACTTGAGAAGGCTACGTATTTAAAAATAGCAGAAACTTTAGTAAATACAAAACTGAGAGGTATAACAACCTGATGCAAATTCAGAAAATCTCATTTTTCCTAAGGTGAGCTCTTAAGTGACAATTCAAATTAGATTTCAGAAGGTTTGCAACAGTGAATGCTGTATTATGAAACATCAGTTAGAAAGACATAAGTCACTGATCTGAAGGTAAAATTTTTAACTGCAGTTATGTAAAAGACAGGCATGAAATTTCACTACAATGCTAGTCCTCAGAAGTAAATCAGAATTAAGCAGTAATTGAAATTACAGGAGATGTGAGACAAAAATGTGCAGCATCTACCTTCAGAAACAGCAACTAAATTCCTTTAATAATATAAGAAGGTTAGAAACTACTCATTCAATTTAATGACTAGTTTAGAAATCAAACCTCAGCTTTCAATAGTAATATTTATGCTTCCTTTGTATTACCAGCACATTCAACTTTTCCCCCCAAAACTCCCCCCAAAATCATACTAGATAGTGTGAAATTCCATGTAAGAGCCTGAATACCTGTATAATCCCCAGATAACAGCTTTCTTCTTCATTGCAAGGTAAAAAATGGCAGCGTCAAGTGGATCATTGTTTCGCTGGAAAGCTGCTTTAGCCACCTGAGAAGACAGATTAAAAGCAAAAACACAACCACAATTTAAATTCATCTTAAATGAGATTCTTGTTGCTTCAGGCATTCCATACGCCATTGTGCTCTGAAGTTGTCCTTAATACAGGATCTCTCCTGTCATTATGAGTCTGATACAAGAACATGTGAAGATACGATAGCCTGTTTGATAGCACTTAGCACACGCTCTTCCAGTTCTAGAAGCTTTTTTGCAGATCAAATGGGAATCCCTATATCTGAAATCAGTTTGTAAAATTATAAAAAAATTAATTTACTAGTTGCTCTGGTAATCAAAGGACAGATATAGTCTTGAGAAACAGTCTGAGACCAGCAATTATTTTTGAAGGTTGGAAAGGAAAAAGGGTAAGTGGCAGCAAGAATAAAATAATCTTAAATTCAGGTCCAGAATACCTACAGTTTTTTTAAAGCAAGGCAGTTAAGTTTCAGAAAGTGATGATTATTACTGAAGATTTAAAAGTAAAAGTAGAGACATGCATTTTACCACTTCGTGCTTTGTAGTCAAAGTAGCTTGTGCATGTCATTTTCTAGCTCAACATACTTGGTTTTTCCAAGAGCTTAAATCAAGTGATAATGAGGTTCAGCTTATTGCCACATCTGTGATGATTAAAATATTTAATATAAAAAAGCCAACAGAACCCTCAAAGAAACAAAAAACCACCAAGCAAAAACAAAACAATAGAGGTTTGTTTTTCATGGAAAATAATCAATTTGCTAGACAGATGCATACTCAATATTTAAGTTGTTCCCACATCTGACAGGCTTCTAAGAAGAACCTTTTCCCATAATTAGTTTCTCAATTTTTCTATAAAAACAACTTTATGCTCCATAAGTATCTTGAGCATCCATAATAAGCACTACACAATATTACCTTTAAGATGGAGTATCTAAGAGCAAAAAACATACTCCATACTGGAATCTGAAGTCTAAAGCACTAAAAAAAAATTAGTTAAACACAGAAGATACTCATACAGAAAAGCATAGTTACAAAAGAATATGGCACGAAACAATCAGAAAAACTTCATATCTAAAAACTTAAAACTACATAAATAGAAGTTAAATGCTGGAGAACAGGTGTTTGGAAGGAATTTGTTGGTTTGTTGGGGTTTTTTTTTAGAATGCTATGGTTACCTTTTCTATGCATTTCCGCAGGCTGTGGATGTTTCGAACCCACCATCCTACACCCATAGCTCTGAGCTCTGACCATGTTGGATCTCCCTTCTGCACTGCAGGGAGCATACTCAGGAGTTCTTCCTCTGCTACAGAGTGGAATGCCCAGGCAAAGTGACTACTAGATAAGCCTATACAATAAACATTAAAAAAAATTCAGAAGATATTCATTAATAAAATAATCCAGAATCTGAAGACAAGAGGATGGGAAAGGGAGAACAGAAGAAGGTCAAACTGCTTGTTTTGTATTTTCAAGTGCATTGCTTATGAGGCAACAGAAATTTAAGAGTATTTGTTAGGACTGCATATAAGGTATTACAGAAAAATCATACAACTGGAAACAATTTTTCATCTGCAAACTTCTTAGGTAAGTTTGCAAAGAACAGAGTTTCTCTATGAAGCTCAAATATATGGATAGTAAGTGGCACTATGATTAGCCATGATACTAAGTGCAGTGTATTGCTTAAATTTTTCAATATTTTGAAAGATAGGTTCACTACTTTGACTTGGATTAGAAAATGCACAAATTTCAGATAATCAGAGCAAAAAACACCTTTGGAGACAGAGATACAAAAGAAAAATTGAAATAAAAAAATCTCATGAGGAAGACAGCAATTACTAAGCAATAACATAGCCAGCTATGGATAATTGCAACTCTAGTGTGGGCCAGATGCTTCTTTGTAGAAAGACACTTCTGCAAGTGCCCTGGAGACACTTCTCACTCTCACCAATTTCTAAGCTTACCAGAAGCAGAAGTATCAACTAAAATTGAGATACTAATCAGAAAGTTAACACTGCAATACTCTGCTGTGGCCATCCTGGCAAATCCCAACCTCTGATTCAGCTGAGGGGTGACAAGCCATGTGACTGAATATGCTGTCAACTGTCATGATAGCTAAAGGAGTACCCACAGCCAGTCCTTTAGATTTGATTATGACTAATAAAATCAATCTTGTTCAGTCATTTGCAACATCAGTATGAATCTAGCTAATTTATACAAAAAAACCTCCCTATGTGAAATACTTGATTGTATAATTACAGTAAATATGTAGAAATATTTAAAGTCCGAGTAGTAATCTTTTTTTTCCAAATATGTATCAAACTAGATCGGAAGAGCGTCG
>JAWWMU010000121.1:20081194-20093208 GCA_035048155.1 Cinnycerthia olivascens
GCACCATGCCATGCTGATGCTGAGGGGTCTGTCACTGCTCAGGTTCTGGACCATCTTTCACCACCTCAGTGTTATTGCATTTTATTTTGAGAATTTTGAGGAGTAGGGAGAACAATTAATATTCTGGTATCTAGCTACCAATAAATAGTTCTAAGTGAATGTGGAATGGTGCATGGAAGCTGTATTTCCTTCTAATTTTAAGCTGACGCATCAGCATCAATCTAGCAAACTGTCAAGAAAGATTCAATTTTAGACAGGAATGAGGCATAAAGCGTAGTTTAATTTTTTTGCTTTTTCTTCCTATTGTTATGTGTCACATTCATAATAATCTTGTAATGCCTTGACATTTTGTAGTGACAAAATACTTTGTAAATATCTCAGAATACTATAGAATACTTTCATGAAGTTAATGTTCCAGTTTTAATGTTGCCATTTGCACAGATTGTTTAACTTCTTGTTTCTGCCTTAACTCACTGTTAGTCTGAATGGTGTGTCTGCTTGTGCATGAGTGGGCTCAGTTTAAGATTGGGGGAAGCTTTATATTCATTGTGACGTTTTAGTTCTTTAATGATGTGCTCTTCTGCTACTTGATGGACATAATAATGTCAGCATCATTATGCCAATAAATCATCTATTTATGCATTCATCACAGCATTGCTGTTATTCATACATTCAATACCTGATTTTCTTTTCCCATCATGCCTTCACAATTTCTGACACATCTATTTTGTTTTCCTATACTTTCTTTGTTACATGAACATTATATTATCAGCTGAAATCTGGTTTCTTTCAGCAAATTTTAACCTTTGAGCTGTATTATTCAGTTCAGCTTGCACTGTATGCTTAAATCTGCTTGACTGGTCATGAGCATTTGTGAATGTATGCTTGTATTGTCAAGCACTGGTTCTCAAGCAAGTTGATATTTTGATATCCAATTTAAGATTATGCTTGGGTTCTGTCTTGCTCTTTCTCTCTCTCCCTTCTCACCCTTCCCTCCCTGAGGTGGAATTTATTTTCTAACCAGCTTTATTGGAGCCCAAAATGTCACTTTTAAAGAGTTTAACAGATCTGTCTGCAATCTTGCTTGAGCTTTTAAATGATAAGAGATAGCTTTGAGATCAGGGAATCATCAGTAAATCTGACTTGCTGTAACTACTCTTTTAACAGTTGAAAATAATTTGTGTATTTCTTCTCCTGCAAGAGAATTCAGAGTTCTAAATACCATATTGAGAATATATGGCAGAACCATCCAGAAATTGCAGGAATGTATGTGTACAAAGTTTGATTGTTATTCAGGGGTTTTGACAAACACTGTCTATACTGTCATTTTAGTGAACATTTAGAGATTTGGAGGATAGAGTTCTTTTGTCACTATCAAGAGCATCCATTTGCAGTAACCCTTGTAGAAAAACAACCCTTAGTAGTCAGAAATTATTTCAACTGATACAAAGCAGGCTTTCTATGTGAGCATTTTTAGTGAGGGCCATGTAATTTAAAATTGTAATTATAATTTTGTTGATCTATTCACCTATCTATTGATCTGTTAACCTATCAGAAGAGTGCTAATCTCCTGTGTGTTAGACTGCATGATGTGTATATGAGGTCATGCATGACTTTTCTAAGGAGGAAGTGTCATTCCTCCAATGCTCCAAACTTCCAGGACAATTGATACAAAGGAAGTTCTTGAAATAAGGATAAAGTATCCAGAATGATCTTTTGGCCACAAAATTTATGTTTACCTCTGGAATTGTCAGTTTTCTGAGGACAGTCGTGTGCCAGTGCCTTCTTACCTAATCAACAGTGAAGTTTCAGAAAGTCTTAACAAGTTTAAAATTGTCACAGTCCCTGGTTATTGCATGAGTACTGCATATTGTTGGCTATGTTTCTGCTTATGCTTTCGCATATCTAGGTACACTGCAGTAATATCTAAAAGTACCAAATAATTTAGTGGAAAATCTGATTAAGAATAGGATTAGGAGATCCAGGGATATATATGCACTATTGGTCTAGCTTAATGCAACTGTTGAAAATAGATGACATATCTTACAATTTTACTGTAGATGTTTACCCACCTGCTTCATGGCTCCTTAGGAAGCAATCTCAATCTGACTGAAGCAGTGTGCAGAGGTCACTTCTTGCAGATCCCTCACCAACTACCCTCCACAGAACTAAGTGTCATAAGAAGAAATACTGTCTTATATAAAAAATGCTAAACAAGGCATCAGTAACTGGTCTGTTTTCATAGTGATTGTAATTTTATTTTATGGTTTCTCTATGGTTTGTAGAGAAATTGTTAGAGGAGCCTGCAGTGAATCCATGTTGTTCAGCATATTCTGAAGTAACACTGAAGGTATACTAGTTAAATGACAAAATGTCATCATGACATTAAGTATTGAAAGTGGTAGTAATAAATCTGTAGAGAATTTTATAAGGAGTGTGAAGTTCAGTAACTGGACATTAATACAGCACTGGAAATTTGCTGTAGATAAATGTTAATGAAAGCATATTAAAAACCTCCTCCTTTTATTTTTTTCATCTCTTAACTGGGCAATTTACTTGTCAGCAATGAGATTTTGGAATGTTAATAATAATTTTTATTGAAACTTCAATTCAGTGCCCAAGAGCTAGATGCACATCTACTTGCTTGAATGCATGCATGCTGTCCCTTTCAGGCCCAGAGGCCTCCTATTAAAAAAAATTCACAAACAACTAGAAGAGAACTCAGGCATCTAACTACATTATTTGTGTACATTTTGGACTTTTCATACACAGAGAACAATATTTCAAATCTTGAAACAGATTTGGAATTGTTAAATTGACATGCACTTGGGCAATACCATTGATGATGAGGTTTTTTTTTGCTTTGAAATCTTTGCACCAAATACACCTCGAACGCTTCTTGTAGTAATACAAGTTGAAAAATAATTTGTTGGTTCAGTACAGGAATTCTTTTAATTGTTAAGTGGAACTAGGATTCCAATTTGTTGACCTTCTGTTCAGTAGTAGTAATCAAATATGATAACAGATGAACTTTATGCAAGGCTTTCTCTTAATGTGCAGTCTTTGTACATTTACTTTCTTGACATGTAAGGTAATACCTGTAAAGCCCCCCAAAAATAGCTTGACAAGTCTCTTAAAGGGACTCACAGTTTTTCATGTACTCAGACGCATGGGAGAAATGCTGACAAGATATCCACAAGCAGTCAACAGCAAAAAAAGCTTTAATGGCAATTTCAGAAGAGCAGAGAACTCTGGCAAAGGTTTAAAGCAACATACAATCAACAGAAAACACTTTACAAAGCATTAACTTGATGCCCCATTCAACTTAGTAAGCTCCAAGCCCATCCAATTTTAAGTTTCTCAAAACTCCAGGAAGAGGAAATTAGAAGAAAGATAGAAAAGCTTAGAAAAGAACAAACACTCCGGGTTCCAGTAGTGTTCAGCTGAAAGGAAGTCCAACAGGAAGAAAAGTCAAGATCTGTGGTTGCCTCATGTCCTAGCTAAACTACTGGCTTTCCTGTGCCCTTTCCCCAGGTGGGACTTCTCTTATCTGGCTATTCTAGGGCAAGGCTGGAGTTCCAGGGGCAGGTGTGTTGTATTGCCTCTGTTGTGCCAGGGACTGGCGGACACTGTAGGGCTAGGATACAGGCCCGGAGTGGCACAGCCAAAGACAAGGCAAAGACATGGTCCAACCCACCCTTTTCCCCACATGTGCCTGAAATGTTCCAGCCAGCAATCCACCCAGTCTCTTGGATACCCTCTCCAGCATTTATTTGTATCTGAGTTCATTGCAGCTCACCTTACCTGCTTTTTATTGCCTTGTTGAACAGTTCAAGTGTATACAAAACTGTTGTTGAACAGTTCTGTAGTGCATACAAAAATTTTTCTTACAAATTGTAGGATGGTTTGGGTTGGAAGGGACCTCAAAAATCATCTTGTTCCAAACCTTTCTGCAATGGAGGGACTACATCACTAGACAAGGAAAGGGCTACAGGTGTCATCTATCTGGACTCCTGTAGAACTTTTGACAGGGTCCTCCACAACATCTGTTTCTCTAAACTGGGGAGAGATGGATTGGATAGGCAGACTGTTTGATGGATGAGAAAGTGTGTGAACAGTCACATCCAGAGGGCAAGTGGCTCACTGAGGGTCAATGGCTCAGTGTTCCAATAGGAGTCAGTGGCAAGTGGTGCCTTTCATGGTCTCTGCTGAGAGCAGTCTTATTTAATATCTTCTGTAATAACACAGACAAAGGGATCAAGTGCACCTGCAGCAGATTTGTAGATAACTCCAAGCTGAGTGGTGGGATGACTCCTGAAGGATGGGATGTCATTCAGAGGGACCTGGACGAGTTCAAGAAGTGGACCTCTGGAAGCCTCATGAGGTTCAACAAGGCCAAGTGGAGAGGGCTGGACTAAATGACTCTTAAAAAAGTCCCTTCCAATTAAACTGTTCTATGATTCTGTGAAAATAAATAAATTAAAAACCCTGAGGTTTTTGTCTTCCTATGTATGAGCTTTCAGCTCAGGTATCCTAGCCAAATTTTGACTAGAGTAGTTAAATACTTTTAAAATTCAGTTTCTCCCATTTTTCCAATTGAATTTAGGTGCTCTTCATTTCACAGTTTGATGAGCTTGAAATGACCTAGAAAAAAATGTGATCTGCTGGTAGGTGAGGTAAATGCTACCATATACTTTCTTTTTCAAACATTTTTGTAAGCTGTTCATGTTTACATGAGGTCCTAGGAATCCTGTGGTAAATTGCATCATCATAAAGCTGTTAAAATAGGTTGTACATTTGCAGCCTGTTAAAGATAAACATAATGGTTTTGAGGCAAGGCCTTCAGGGTGATTTATGAACTTGTTTGTGGCAATAAACTGCAAAGTTTCAAGGTACCACGCAATTGTTCTTACTCAGCACTGCATTTGTCAAAGGGTCATTCCTGCTGAGTTTATTTACTCCCTTCTGTCTCACCTTTTTGTGACATTCTCTCTCTGTGCATAAGATGAGTACAGTCTGCTGGCATGTTCCTATTTGCAAACAATATAATCAGGTTGTTAAGAACACTTACTGTTAAATTAAAATACCATACCAACAAAACCCCCCTCAAAATGCTTCGCTGTCTTCAAGACAAAAGAAAAGCATACAAAAGGTGTTACCAATGACAAGAAACTGTGGTCTCTGACCTCATAAATTGGTTAATTAAAAGCACTGCTGCCACTTCATTGTTGATGTGCTGTCTTCTGAAAAGGCCCTATAAATTTGAAATGTCAAGGTTATACGCTGTCTAGGACTCCAGTCAATGGCAGAGAACTAGAGAACTTCAGCAATTTATCAGGCAGGGGGAGCTTTTCTTATTCTCAGTTTCTGAGAAACGTGGCCTGAGTCTGTTACAGTTTGGAAGATGGTGTGATTAAATATTTATGAAACACTTAGGCATTTCTGTTTCTTTTCAATTGTTCTCTGACCATCTTGTAATATAGTAGTAGTTGTCAACACAAACTGATCTTTGAGATTCCAGAGTTTTGATCTTTCACCAGAGTCAGTCATATCAACATCTGTTTTAAAAATTCTTTGCCAGCTTTCCTTGTTGCTCTTGTCAAAACCTCATGGACCGCAAAGCGAGTAACACTTACTGGATTGTGTTAGTGGTTTCTGTGCTGCCTCTCCACCAGGTAAGCATGGGGTCACAGGTGGTATGGGATGCCTGAAAGTAGGTGTTATCAAGCAGCTTGCTTGAAACTGTCATCATAGGGATTCTTTGGGAGAGCATTCTTAACCCTCTTCTGTAGGAATCAGTGAAGGAATGTGCCAGCTATTCTCAGGACCTCACTAAGCACTAAGAAAGAAGAGAACTGCTCATGGAATATGGAAAGCAATAGATAAATTCCTACTAGAGAAAGCTAAAACTTCCTTCTAATGTAGTTAGTGCTCACAGGCACAAGTGTAATACAGTTTATGTTGTATTAGCCAACTATCTTAACACCTTGAGAGTGGATTACAGTTAATGTAAAAGTAGAAATATAAAATCATTTGTTCATCTTCACACAGAAAACACCCATAACAGAAAAAAAAAGCAAAATATCAAGAGGCACTATTGTCATCTGGCTGTATGTTAGTTTACTCTTATTGCTGTCTGAATTAATTTTGATAAAATCTCCTGTTCAATGAGCTTAGGAGATGCAGAGAAAAATACTTTTTCTCATCTTCACAGTTACAAGACTTTGGAGGGATTTTATGAGGGCCAAATAATAAATACTGACAAGTAGTAAATGAATTTTTTTTACAGTCCCCTTTTATCTATATGCTTTTCTCTCTCTGTTTTTATTTGTTACGGTTTACAATTTGCGTGAAATTCAGTACTAAATTCTGCCATAGAACCTAAATAAATTAACAATGCCCCGTTTAATTCTGCAAGGGAAAGAAGTGTGATTGTGAATAAAGAGTGCAGGTGGGCAGAAGGCAAATCAGAATGCAAGGCAACAAAGGCAAGTCACAATGGCTGCAGCAGGGAAAACTGTAGTGAGAGTGGTTCTGGAATGTATGCGCTCAACTGTCCATCTGTACTCATGGAAGAAAAATACTGCATTTTCACTGACTTATTCCAAATGCTTTTCTTGTCTATCTGTGTATGATACTGGTGATTTTACTAGTGATCCCACAGGACAGCCCAGTTATCCTTAGAGTGGAGGAGGCTTTGTGATAGTAAATTTTTGTTTCTGCATTGTATTTTTTTTCCAGTTGTACAGGTTTTGGTGTAGCAAGAAAACTTGTTTTCATTAAGTAAGTAGATCATAACCTATCCTGTGTATGATGACTTGTGAGATAAACATAATCATAAGCAGCTGTTACATATTGTGAAATGTTTGATGTGTTCAGATTTTAGCTGCTGTCTTAATGACAATGAAAACATTAAAAAAAATGTTTCGAACTCTAGACAACAAAATGTTTTATGCTAGGACTGTCAGAAATCGGTTTGAGAAAACTGAGATCAAAGGGAGAGAATTATTTTGGGTCAAGATTGCAGGCACAGTTGGGATATGATGCTGAGCAATCAACAACATTCTGTCCTTCTGACATTTAGATTAATTTGAATGACATTGGTCATTGACATTTTTCTGGTCATAAGTATGTATTTATTACTTCTCAATACAGTGACATTTTCTTTGTGACAGAAAGGTGTGAGATGATTTGCCAGATGTCAGAAGTGTATCCTTCTTTATTCTTGGTGTCATGTTCCACTGGGGGGAACTGTGAGGAGTCCTTTTAATAACAATGGTTGGGAACAAAATTAAGCCAGACAAGGCAAACATTGCATCTGAGAACCATTTATTGGTAATGAGAGAGCAAGATAAAAAGGAATTACTCTACCAAGAGGGTAGAGAAGACAGAGCAAGAGGAAGAAAAACGGGAGAGAGGGAGAGGGGACAGGGAAAAAGAGGGCGTTACCACTGGAGGTTGGGGAGTGCTGTCAGTGTCCATGAGACAGAGGCTGTGCATGTTGCCTGCCTGTGGATCGGTCCTGCGGTGACGGGCAGCCAGACATGAGGTGAAGTGGGCTCAGGCAGAAGGTCCAGAAGGACAGGGTTGCAGTGAGGATCATGGTGGTGGGCAAGCTCAGAGGCAAGCTGGGTTGGACACAGGTGGCTCAGTCAGGGACACAGAGATGAAGCAGGCAGGGCTTTGGTGAGGGACACTGGGAGGCAGGACAGATGTGATGGTGAGCAAGAGCCAGCAAGGGCAGGAGAGCCAGAAGGTAGGCTGGGGCCGGGGCAAAAGCATAAGACTCAAAAAGCCCTGACTTAAAAGCAAGTTTCGACAAGCAAGTCTCAAAAAGCAAGTTTCTAAAAAGCATAGCTCCAAGCCAAAAGCCCACACTCAAAAAGCAAATTTGAAAAGCCCCCAAAGAGTCAAGTGGTGAAGGACAGAAAAGCCCCCCCCAGAGCTTCTTGTGCAGTTACTTTTCATGCCTCCAGCTCCTCCCAAAGTCCGCCTGCTGGCAGGAAAACATTGGCCCAGTCGAGTATCCCTCTGAAGTCCATGGGTGGAGACCTTTTGCCATCTGGTTGGAGAGTGTCTCTGGGGTACAGTATCTTCAGTGTTCCCTGGCTGCCTGCATGTGCCATGCCAGACATGAGCTGGTTGCCAGGCAAAGGCTCCCCAGAGACAAGGCTTCCCTCCATCTTCTCCTGGCTGCCTCCTGGGCACGGCACAGGTGCAACCGTTCCTGCATATGCCTCTGACAGCCATTGTTGAGACATAACATAACTGAATTGACTTCTCACACTTGGGAAGAAGCTCTGCTTCTACTTGTTTTCCATTTCTTTCTTTTTTTCACTTTGACAAATTTCTGAATATCCAGGTGCTACAACAATTCAGAGCATTTGCAAGTTTTGTACCATTGTAGCCATGCTGATATTCTCATGGGATATGAACATTTTGTAAAAAGTAAACTTGAAATATGTTTAATTTTGATGGAATTTGCTTTCAAATAGATAGACTAATTGAAGACTTTTTTATTCTTTCACTCCTTTTATTCACGTTCTCTTCTGCCCATGCCAAAATTATTCTCAGGACCTTCTTCCACTACTTTTCCCCTGTCCAAGGAAGTGCCTACTGCTATTCATATGCTGTAAGAAAACAAGAAATTACACAAAGCAAAAATAATTAATGTCAAAGAAGAGTGTCATTGTGTTGATGCTGCATTTTGACACTGAAGCATTTAATTTTCATTTTCAATTTTCTGATATTTGCAGGTAATTATAGTTAAATGGCTGTGACAATACACGTAATTAATTTTTCTTCCTTCATTTCATGACCCCATTCTCTACATTCATACTCTTCTCACTGACTGAATTTATTTGCAGCACTTCCTTGTTTTATTAATTATTAAAAGAATAGTGCTGCATAAAATATTGAACTGTTGGCTGACATTAATTTTTTAAATGTAAGCAGAGCAAGAGAGATATTACCAGAAATAATTTCCAGATTTTTTCTTCTCTAAATATAAAAAAAAATGCAAAGCCTGGAAAGTAACTGGAGATGCATAGTCATTTTATGAAGTGACAAGTATAGCCTATATGACTTGTACTTAAATGTAATTATTTTTCCATAACTTAGTGGCAGTATTAAATTATGTCATACCTTAGTTATAGGTCAAATAATGCAATTTCAGAAACTGAGACCATAACCAGACAGAATTTCAATTATTTTTTGCAGAATACATGGTTCAGATATTCCTAGGTCAGTCCTATATCTTGTGATGTCTTACTGTGAGGAATTTCCTTTCCTTACACTTTTACTGTCCCTTAGCTCTTTGTTTTTTGGACATTTGGATCTGCCACATGCTGTGTTCTTTTACAGGAGTTAAAACTGTGCTTTTAGGTTAGAACTACAGCTTGTCTTCACTTGGAATTTGTTTCAGTTACGTGTTTAAACTGAAGACCAATCTATTTTTCCTCCTTTAAGGATAGCAAGACATCCTGGTTTGTGGTGGTTTTTTTGGCATTTTTTTTTTCTTTTTTTGTTCTTGTGCTTGTAAACATTCATACAAGAAACAATGGGGATGTACCTTGGGGTCAGTACTAGGGCCAGTATTGTCCAACACCTTTGTGGGTGACAGGGACAGTGGCATCAGGAGCACCCTCAGCAGACTCCCTGATGACACCACGCTGTGTGGGGCAGGGACATACTGGAGGGAAGGGATGCCAGCCAGAGGGACATTGGACAGGCTGGAAAAGTGGGACTGTGTGAACATCAAGAAGTTCAACAAAGTACAAGTGCAAGATCCTGAGACATGGCAATCCAGACACATCCCCAGACTGTGTGGAGAAATGATTGGGAGCAGCCCTGTGGGACAAGACCTGGGGGGAATGATTGATGGAAACTGCAGCCAAGCCAGCAGTGTGTGCTCACAGCCCACAGAGCCAGTCGTGTCCTGGGCTGCATCCAGAGCAGCGTGGGCAGCAGGGGAGGGAGGGGATTCTGCCCCTCTGCTCTGCTCTGCTCTGCTCTGCTGAGACCCCACCTGCAGAGCTGTGTCCAGCTCTGGGGTCCCCACCATAAGGAGGACACGGAACCCTTGGAGCAAGTCCAGAGGAGGGACATGAAGTCCATAAAGGGACTGGAGCAAGTTCCCTACAAAGCCAGGCTGAGACAGCTGGGGCTGTTCAGCCTGGGGAAGGGAAGGGTGTGTGCAGAGCTCATGGCAACCTTGCAGGATCTGCAGGGATCTGCAGGGAAGCTGGAGAGGGACTCCTCATCAGGAACTGCAGTGACAGGACAAGGAGTAATGGGGACAAACTGAAAGAGCGGGTTTAGATTAGATGTTAGGAAGAATTTCTTCACTGTGAAGGTAGTGAAACGTGGAACAGGTTGCCCTCCTGAGAAGTGGATGCCCCATCTCTGGTCATGTTCAAGGACAGGTTGGATGTAGCTTCAAGCAACCTTATGTAGTGGGAGGTGTCCCTGACATAGCAAGGGGGTTGGAACTAGATGATCTTTAAGGGCTCTTCCAACCCAAACCATTCTCTGATTCTATAAGTAAGATATATATTCTAGAGATACAATTTTATACATTTACATTACTGCCAGCTAATACTTTATTGGTACAACACTACTTGTACCATTACTTACTAAATATTGCTTTTAAATATGCATGAACTATGAAACACACCAACTACCTTCTTAACCAAAAGTATTAAGGAAAATGTCAGGAGATAAAAACCTCAACTTCAATGTATAAGCAAGGATTATAGTTGTTTGTACTAGTCCTAATATCTATTCAGTCAAAACAAAAGGAGATTTACAAAACACCAAAGACATTGTTAAGTGTATAGATTTTTCTTTCTCTGTCTCTTTTATATGCATTTTTATGCAAGTGTCATTACATGTTTATATACAGTATTATATTTTATTTTACAACTGCTGTCAAATATTTTCAATATATCCAGGTAACCTGGTGATCACTGTATTTTGTTTTTTTTCCTATAGGTTAGTAAAATTCAAGGGCCAAGTTATATTTTTAGCCTAACAATTACAACAGTGGCCTTTTTGCACTGATAAAACCATTAAAAAAAAAAGTCCATTGATGATACCTCTCCTCATGCTTACAGCAGATAGTTTTGTTGCTCTTGATACCTCCTAAAGTATTTTTAAGATCAAATATTTCCCCTTTTCCCAGATAAAGAAGTGTAAAAACAATATGATAGTGCAAAACCAAAGTCATTGAGTCCTTCAACATGCTCTTATGCATTCAGAGGTATTGCAGCAGTAGAAATAATACCTTATTTTTAACAGAAAAATAAAATCACAGTTTCTTTGAATGTAGTTACTGCGTGTTCATGTACTACACAGGTTATCCTAACGGAGATCACAGGAAATAGGAGTCTGCCCAGGGTTTCTAATTTGCACCTCTGCTGTTCGTGTAACTGCTGTGTTAACTCAAGAAAGGAGCTCCATCTTTATCTGGCACCATTTTTCTCTTTATTATTTATTTCACATCTATTTACTTTGTATGCTCTGGAACACTTCTCATATGCAACCCTTCCTGCAAAGTATGTGCTGCTTTTTCCTATTACTCTGCTACAGTACTGCAGAGTGGAATGTTTTTGGCTAATCTTGTTGGCTAATAGGTTCTCTTAACAGCAGGATAAACAAAACACTTACAGTCAAGTACCGAGTGTAGATGTTCTAAAGTTCAAATACCCTTTTCATTGACATTTCCTTGCAACGTATTCATCGGAACATTTATTTTGGAAAAGAAAGACGACAACCAACAATAAAACACTCAAAATTCCCTATGTCTAACAACATACCGGGGAGTTATTTGTTAGATAACATTTATTGTAAGTTACTGTGAAAATTGCATGTTTTCCAGAGCCGGGTCTAAGTATATGACATTTTAGGTTATATAAGACTAAAAGTCTCCACGGCAATTCTGAACACATCAAACCATTTATGACCACTCAGTGATGTTCTCACAGACACTGATCAGCACACTGCTTGCCTGCACG
>JAWWMU010000121.1:20179759-20191039 GCA_035048155.1 Cinnycerthia olivascens
CCCAGCCGGACTCAAGATGCCCCAAAATGGGCCCAAATGGACGCATGATCACAAAGTCTCACACTTTTACAAATTCTGGTCCATTGGCATATTAGAAACAGTTGTCCAACCATAGCTTCAGATTATGAAGCTTCATCCTCCTTGTTTTTTCTTCTCACTTCACCACTGTTTTTGTTCTTAGGCTTTGTGTCTATTTACATGTAGAATTCAGGAATAATGTGATTGTGTTTTGACTGGAAAATACTTTTTTTTGCTTTGCCTTTCATTTTGCAGAAGTATGTAGTGTGCAGATACAGCATTTTGATTTATTGGTAGTCTTTCTAGTCTACACAGAGAAGCAAATATTTGAAGGACAACTGTATTATGACTTCATATTTGAGACCCAGAGCAATTTATTTGTATGAGGCTTTTTTCATACATTATTGCCATTTTTTTTTTTTTTTACATAATCCTCAGGATAAATATGCCTGGAAGACACATTTCTCAACACCATGACTGTTTTTCTGCAAGGCAAGGCTTTTCACAAACAATCTGTGTCTCCTTTGGCCATTCTCTAAAAGTTAAAAAAACATCAGCCAATGAAGTAGAGAAAGATGTGTATACTGCATTTCAGCCAACCAAAACTATATAATGTGCTTGAATGACTTTTGAAACAGCTGAACATGATATGTGTGATGAGATATAGAAGACAGCATTGGCCTAGCCCTCTCACTCTCATCTGATAACTGCCTAGGTTGCTTTTTTTCTCTGTTTGACACTATCATTTGGGAAATCCTGTTTTATCTGCGACAAGTTTTAAAGCTCCTGTTAAGGATCTAGCACATGTACCTTTCCCATATTAAGATAGCAAGAAAAATGTTGCTGTAATCTTGGCCTAAGTTATGGCTCTTAAGATGTCTGTGCACTGAAGAGTAGGTGAGATGGAAATGTTTTGACAAAGAAAAATATGTGTTGTCAGCTCTGTTTTATCCAGGGTGGAGGAGGGAAAATGGAGGGTTCAGACACTGATGACTAATATGATCTCCTGCTAAAACAGATTAGAAGAGCATTGTTCTGCTTTATTCCTCATCTGTTTTTTCCAGTGAGATGCACACCTAAATGAATGGTTTGTGTATCAGAAAGAAATCTTTAAAATAATGTAAATAGTGACCACGAGAAGAGCACCATTTACACGACATGACGGCAAAATATATCAGTGAATTTTTTCTCAATGGAGTGTCAGACATTTAAATGTGCATGAGGCACAGTTGCTTTATGTTGTAATTAATGTCAGTGTTTAGTTTAACTGTGGCAGTGGCAGGAGCACCATAGCAGGCAAAGCATGAAGTGAAGGAGGCACTCATGGCCACTGTTCCTTGGGTCCCTGTCAATAGGGGACAAATTTGACCATTATATGCCTATTTTTACCAAACTTGCTTTCTGTGCTTGTCTGCTTTGTGACTCACAAGCCAAGATCTCACTCCACTGTCAAGACCCTCTTGCACTGTTCTTACCTGCAAACTCTGTTTTGCTGAGGTAGCTTAAAAATTTTTAAGAAAATTACCTTAAAACCTAGATGTTGATAGTCTTGGATTGCCTTTCCAAGACTTCTGCTGTTGATGTCCTTGTGTGATATCCAGCTACAAACAGGGCATAGAGCAATTTTCAGGGCTAAAGTTGCACACTTAAAAGCCTCTAGTTTGGAAGCTACAAAGCTCCTACTAGGAAAAATATGATACAAGCCTGCTTCCTTCAGCTTCTTGCTATCTGCCAACCATTTTTACAGTCCTCTAATGCACCTCTTTGGTTTCTCAAGCTTTTCTAGACCAGGATCAAAGAATTCCCCAAACTGCCAGAGTATTTTGAAAGCAGACTTATGTTGGATCTGGGTAGGTAACTTCCCTCTAATCTCTGTCCACTGTCGTATGTGAAACAAGAGTTGGTGGTTCATCTCGCAGAGGAAACAGAGACAGCAATTCGCCACGGAAATATGACTCGAGACATGAAATACCAGATCCTGTGTTCAGATACTTAAGTGGCAGAAATATATTTTTAGATAATGATAGCAGATGTTAATTTATGTACACTTTTGATATCTAAAATCAAGTGCCTTTTATAAGTAACTTGTCTGCTCTTACTTTCAGATCTACCTGTTTCAGGGTCTTTGTAATTTTTCTAATTATTTCACTTGGGTGAATTGTAGGATCCTTTATATTTTTTTTTAATTTTCCCTTGTTAATTCACACAATATATAAATTCAAATGAAAATGTCTCTGAACATTTTGTGTGTGTTTGAACCGAAAATATAAATACTAACTTTGCTTTTCTCTGTAACTGAACTAGTATACACAGGGGTGTATGAAGACTAGCTTCTCCTTTTCAGTTTGATATGCATTTTAGGAAATCTCTGTAGACCCTAACACCCTTGTTCATTATTGATTTGCTTTTGCTGAACATCTTCACAAAAGTAAAGCAGAAGCTTTTTGCTCTGAGTGCAAGTAAACAATAAATTTTCCATCAAAAGCAGGCTGTAGTTGCTGTATTGCAGAAGACTATACAAAGTCAAAATCACTTCCACACCCCTGCCTCCAAATAATGGGAACATCAATACTTTCAATGTTGAGAATCCTCCCATTAACCTCAGGATTTTTATTAGACACTCATTTATCTTCTGCTGACACCAGCACTTCATTTAAGACAGATTCAATTGATCTTTTCAATTTCTTTCAAACCTGCATTTTTTTGAGTATTCTTTTCAGTTATAATTATGTAGTTAATCGTGATATCTTTAGGGAAAAAAAAAAAAAGCAAAACACAAAGACCAACATTTTTCTTTTCCTTTCATTAGAATTCATCTTCCTTCCAAAAATCTCCTTTAGCTTTCTTTTTTTTTTCCTGGAAAGGTGAAAATCTGTGCTTCTTGATTTGCCTATAATCCTATAAGGTCAATCAAAATAAGATCAAAAATTTCACAATATCAGAAATATTTCCAATAATAACAGTATCCTATGGTTTATAAAATCTGTTTATCAATTACCTGACTCTACATAGTTCATCATCATCTCATTTATTTCAGCTCCAGATAAACAGCAAACTTCCTTCATAAAATTTGCTATCGTTAAATTTAGGTGGTTCCACATGATGTGTAGTGGTTCTTCCTCTTCTAGAGCAGCTGCTGAAGCTTCCATTCTCTGCTGATCCCTTCCTCTCAACAGTTCAAGTACTTCCCTAGCTCTTGCCTGTGCCTTGTCTATTTCTTCAGTGTTTTAAGAGTATTTTGCTTTAGTTAGATAATAATCTAGTTACAAGTGATTTTTGGCATGCCTGTGTATATAATGTCCATCCATATCAATAAGAACACTGAAAATGTCCATCTAATATTTTTCTCATGTTTTCTATAGAAAACAACTCTTGATCTGAAGATGTCATTATGATCAGAAAAGCAAAAAGAAAAAGTAAAATACCATACAGCCTACCACATTTTATAATCTGGTAGACAAAATTGGTCCTGTAGCCATTCAAAACCAGAAGTGTCAAATAACTTTGAAAAATTAGTGTTATTTTAACTGCAGAACCATTACAATTACTGGCCACTTTTGCTCCAGTTTCTCTGAAAAAAAATGGCACATATGCACATGGCTGCAGACTTGAAAGGTGAAGACTTCAAAGAACACCCTGCAGACTTTTTATCTAGATCAAAACTGTACCAGGAGAAGGCAGCAATTTTAATGAGAAAACGGGTGATGAAAATTGTTTTAGTTTAATGTCCTTGTAGGCCTGACCTTTGCAGGTTAAACAATAATAGGCTATTAATACAGAATTGCTCTCCATTCAGCAATAGTGCATGGGTACTTATATGAATATAATTCCTTATGATGGTTTTCCAGCAGACGTCCTGCTGAGGTGTGGGCATATGTAAGTGTTTTGAGTGATTTAGGCATGGAAACCAAATGAAGTCTGTTCTTCCAAACCAAGATTATGCACTGCACAAACTCCTGCTCTGTTGAGGAACATTTTCTACACAACACTATGCAATAATAATATTTGATAATATATTAGAAGTTTTTAATATTGTCATTCAGCTGTAATCTGTCTAGCACTAATATCAAATAGCTCTACTCATATTTTATGATGACAGACTGGTAGGGAATATTATATAGAAAAATAGTTTTAATTAATTCTACTCTGTTTACCCAGAGATTTATTCTAAATGTGGAGGCTGAGGACAAGGGAAGAGTAGGGGAAAATGGAAAGCACGTTTATGTCCACTAAGACATATTTAATTTTTTGAGAATTTGACAAGTGTCATAAAATAAAAACAGAAAAGCATGCGTATTTTTTACAGTCCCAGCTCACAGGATCCCTAGTTGCCTCAACCAAATTTGAGGAAAAACAAGACACTAAGAGATTTTTGAAGTATAACCTTTATGTACTGAGATTTTTGTGCTATGTTATAAGCAAGTCTGTTTGAGTTACACATATTACTAACTCTATAATGACAAGCTACTATACAATGAACAAATTAGTAGGAAAACTTGTATAGGAATACCAGTGAAAGTATATTACTATCTAGTAATATCAAATGATTAAAATTATATATGAATATATAAAAATTTAAATAATAAATATTTTTTGAGACTGATTGACTGTAGATGCTGGAAATTTTCAATACTTTAATGAGGTCACTCAGATCTTTCAGTCCCTTCAGATTCTTACAATTGGCTAATAGCTATTTATAGTCATTGTTTGCCCATGTTTCAATTTTAAAATCTGTTACATTGAGTAAATATTCTATTAAGAATCAAGTTCTGTGAGGTATGGGGAAATTGGATGTAATATCCAGTGTTATAAACTTGCATATCAGAAAAGGCTCTATTACAGTAAAAAAAAAAAAAAAAAATTAGAACATTATGTTTCTATAATGTAATGTATTATGATGTTTTAGCTTTTTCCCTTAGTATTTAACAGCTGTAATATGTCAGTACCCTGAATGTGAGCAAAAAACAAACAAACAAACAAACAAACAACACTAAAGATATTAATACAGAAAATTTAATAGTCTAGGTGTTAAGCCTCCCACAATTAATCTCCTTGTAGGAAATTAGTGAGTGTTTCTATTGAGGCACACTGTGTGCTGCAAATGTTACACTGGTACAAGAAAAAATTATACTTTCCCTATTGAAATAGAGGAAAAAAATGTGAATAATGCCTCGAAGCACAATCAAATTAATCTATACTAGTCATCCATGTTTCATAGTAGAATATTTGAGATGCTTTACTTTGGGTGAAGTAATGGCAGTGCATCCCATGTGTTCCTATTTTGTCTGGTGGAATAAACAACAAAACTCCAAGAATGTGAAAATAGCTTTAATGATACAATCAATCTCCTAGTGAAAAATACATGAAATCTGCATCTGATGCCTAGAAAGGCTTACCTTGGACTATCAACAAGAATGAAAATATTTCATAATAGGATTAGTCAGGAGATGCAGAACTCTGCAAAACCAGACTATCCAAATGAACAATTTGAGTTAGCATGAAGTGTACCTACAGAATATAGTAGACATATTTTGAGAGGTGGGAAAAACCTTGGGACATAACTAGTGTAAACAGCTACTGCTCAGCATTATGTCTGGATGCTTTTCTAGTTCAAAAAGGTATTAGTAAGAAGCTGTTCCCAGCAGTGTGAGTCAATGTCATGGAACCTGTCCCTAAAACAAATTGCTAGTAGAGTTTTCTTTCTAATAACAGTGTTACATGGATTATTTAATCTAGATATATAATTGTACATCCTTGACTTCTGTTAAGTTTGCTTTTTGGACAAAATGGAAAATGCAAAGCTTTACTAAGGACAAAGACAGATTTATGTAGGTTTTTATGGCTATGAGGGTAGAATGATCTAAAAGCCATTTTGCTGATGAATGGTGGGGTTTCCAACAGCAGCAAATGATGTGAATCCATGGTTAATACTGATCTGTCTAAAGAATAGAGTGAAAAGAAAAATAGCTACCTTTTTTAGTATTCCACTCTGGAAACCAACCCAGTACAATGTCACTGATCCATTATTTCTTTTTTATACTGTCAAGTTTGAACAACTGACTGATTTTACCCATTGTAAGACTCAGTAATGCTGTGAAACCTTAAAAATTATGAAGTCTAGTTACTGTGTTCTTCAATTGGCATGAGATGAATCTTCAGAATGAAGCTGATTAGCTGCTGAGTGCAAGACTGATTAGTGCAGTCCATCAGATGCTAACATGGGTTTACATGAGACACTCATGGTATTTGCAGGGAGGTTAAGCAGACTGAGGGAGGCAGAGACACAGCATTTAAGTTATATTGCACAGGTTAAATTCACTGCACTGCTATAACACAGGCATCAGAGCAAAGACAAAGTAATTTACTAGTGTATGAAAAATTCCACTTTTAGCTGGTATTTTTTAGTATTAGGTCTTTTAATATGGGAGTTAATTCTGAGTTGATGTGTTTTTGCAAGGATACTAGATAGGAAATGGTAACTGAGGTGTTTGACATTAATTGTTAAGTTTTGCCTTGTGTACACCTAAACATTCAATCAGGTAAGTGGAAAACTTTCTGAAAGATTTATTCCTATATCCAAATTAACATTCTGATACGTTCTGCTGCAAATACTGGAGAGAAATATAAGTGAGACCTGCTCTCTGTTAATGGCATTAATCAATATAATTTCCCTGGGATTTTGATGTATTATTGTGTTCACCACCTATTATTTCTTGCTGATAGATTTATTTAATTAAAATTAAAAATTTATTTTTGTCCCATTGATTCTGACATTAAATATTATTAGGCAAACATTTTTCAGTTTAAAAAAAAATATGTTAATAGTACTGTATTGGACAGCTTAATATGGTTTTTTTTTTTTGCATTTTGCAACAAGAAAGTTTATTACTACAGTGACATTAATGCATGAGGAATAATGCTCTCCAAATCAGTTGCTGCCAACAGATAAATGCTGATTTGCTAATTGCTATCCGAAGGTGGAATCAAGGTTTGTCTTTGAATTAAACCCAGTAACTGCAGGAGGGATGGTCAGGACCATTCCTACTGAAGGAGTGCATCACACTTCACAGATTTAATACAAGGAGTTGTGGATGATCTGCTGTATGAAGATTCTTTTATTGGTTCCTTGGATATCTTAAACCACTCTTGATGCTGAGATACGCTACTGAAATGGTCTCAGTTTTTTATTGCTTCTTCTAGAGAAATCTGTTGGTGGTGGCAAAGGGTTTGATGCTGAGTGGGACTATGTGGGAAGCTAGAGTACCCTACTACCTGTGAAACCATCTTGGACAAAAATGATGGTTTGGAGATGGGGTTGGACTCACTCCCCTGCTGCACTATCTCCTGTTTTTTGCTTTTTGTGAGTTCTGTGGTTTTTGCAGCGTGGGAAAGGTATATGAGGAGTTGTGTATATGAGATTTGGACTGGAAACCAGAAACAGGAGCCATGTGGTGAGCTGGCTGGTTATGGCTGCCTGGTGGTGGGCGGTCTCTGCAGTGCTGAGAAGCTTTTGTTCAGGCAGAGATGTTGAAACTGCCCCAAAAGGGTGGATTTACACTAAAGGCTTCATGACTGCAGGTCTACATACTATTCATGCCGGTGAAATAAAAGCATAATTCGAAAAAGTGCTGGCAGATCTGAAATGAACTAATTACAACTTTAAAACAGAGGTTTCTGGAAATTTGTCTCCATGGTTCACCTAACAGTTCTGACCCTTTTCCTACTGAGCTCTAATCATTCAGTTGCACTTTGGTCATTATGTGCTCTTTGCATTGAGGAAATAATTTTTTTTTATGCTTTTATTCACTGAATCTGCTTTGCTGTACTTTTGGAGAACTTGTCCCTTTTATAGTAAAAGAAATTAGTTTCATCTATATTAGGTAGATTAAAAGAGTAGGATATGGCTTTGGAGGCTCCTATCCCACACTCCACATCCAGAAAATATCCAGGGATAGTGAACTGGAGCATAAGAGCTCAGAATTTTCTGCAGAGCACTGGCATCATGCCTGATTAATTTATGTTGCTACAATTTCTAGAGTTCTTCTATCTTATTCTTTTATGTCTCTATGTTTGACAATGTTTCACCTTCATTATCTCTAAAGATCAGCAATAAAACATGATATTTCCTCCCTTTTCCCTCTTTCCAAACCAAAACAAATAAATCACTTAGCTTCTTTGTTGTCTCTTTAGTCTACCCACTGTGTTATTTTTAATCATTTTGACCTTGTAAATGCAATGACTTTTACAGGGATCTCAAGATATACTTAAGAGATTCCTCTGTGTCAGCAATAAATTTTATAAAAGATCCATTATGTTATTATACCCTGTCTTTTTTTTGTCACAACTTCTAAAATGTTTTCATGGCCTTGCCAGTGTTTCAGCTAAGTGACTTTATATTATAGCCATCAGGGAGAGAATTCAAGCTTTATGTTTGTATATTGTTATCTCTGAAATTGAAGATAGTATGCTTTATAAATGTTGAGTTAGGCAATAAATAAAAATTGATAAGTACCACTGTGAAGAATCTGTGTGTTTCCACTAAGTTTTCTGCACAGGTATGTTTTGGAATGATTTCCATATGGTCGTATATCAGTTTAGTGAGATTTGTCAGATACTTACTGTCATTTTATCCAAAGTTTTTGTTGTGTTCTTGTGTTGTTTTATTGTTTCAAAATAAAATTATGTTTTTGTAATTCCCTATCACAAGCAACAAGTACAAGTATATGGAAATAAAACATAATATTTCAATATGGGGTTAAATATATTCTCTGCTCAGTTTACTTTCAAACAAAAGTTGAAGGATTGAAGGTTTGGTGGTAGATTTTTTTTTTGAAGAAAAATATATGGAGTAGGTTACCACAACAGAAAAATTTCAGTCAGAAAATTTTATAACTGTGGTCTATATTAATTTTCAACCCAAGAATTTCTGATCAGCAATACAAGCTATAGATCCACTTAAAAACCCAAAAGTACTGAAGTATAGAAATTTTCTGAAGTGGAAATGCTAGTGGAGTTTGGTTCATAAAATAACGCCTAGACTCATCCCTAATTTAGGAGTGCAGTTTATGAAAGGGATTAATGTTTAGCATTGGGGAATAGGAAGAAAGTCGCAGCTATAAGAGTTTTAAATACCCTTTTACTGAACATCTAGAGCAAACAGCCTTCTATTGCTTTGTCTCTTCAGCTCAGTCAAATCTTTAGCAAGCTGGACAATAATTAAAATTACATCTAGAAATTATACTTTTTATAAAATATGACCAGTATTTTGCAATACTAAAACCATCTGATTTTTATTGAATATAGATTGAAATATTGAAAGCTGTTGCTGCCTAAAAAGTGTTTTTTGCCTCATGTGACACAAATTTAAAATAAATAGCATCCATGTCAATGTACAATGCAAACCAAATGTCAACAAAGTTCCCTTTATTAGTATTCTTTATTAGACAATAATTATTTTTTAAAAATTAATTTGCTAGTTTTGTGAGATTGTTAAAAATTGATCATTAATGGGAAGCAAATGGAAACCCCACAACAACACAGCTGTTCTTAATTAAAGTAATTGAGGGTATCTGCATTCACATGGTGGTAACAAATTTTGAGCTACAATTCAGACATTGTTCCTAATTATCTTAAGTTATAATTGAGTTTACAAGTTTTATGATCATACAAGACAAAGTAGAAGAGGGATTGTTTTGTGTGATTTTCTCACAAATTCATGGATGTAGTGATGAAGTTAATTCTTTTAACCCATTCAGGTTATAGGGAAAACCTGAAATTTTAATTTACTTTCCTACAAAATTTCTTATGCTTTCCTGTCATCCATATTCTTTGTTTAATAAAAGACAAAAATAATTTTAATATTTTGGGAAGAAGATGGGAAGGTTGTGGTTTTGATTTTATCTTTTTGGGGAACTAGGAGTTTTGTCTCAAGCAGACCTTTCCGATTTCCTCTATGTGTGTGAAACACCCACATTGGTTTTGGTGAGGCTTAGCCTCAGGTACCCCAGAGGCAACTGTGCTTATAAGCAAGGAGATTATCAACATTCATTGCACATTTGGGCAAAAAGAGTTGGAGTTAGCCAGAGCTGCTAACAGGCCAATGCTGTTTGTACAGGTGCTGGCAAAGGGAAGCCTGAGTATGCTCAGATTTTAGGTTGATGGCTGTGTGGTGCAGTTTTGAAGAGGGGCTGGATTGGCAGCATCAGGCTCAAGGCTGCCCTGCATAGCTTGCTCCACTGTTATTTTTAAGTTTCTGCCTGAGTCTCCCTTGGAAACAGCCATCTGCAAGAATTCGGCTGCTGATGCGGGGTAGGAGCAGGTGCAGAGCTCACAGCAACCATACTGTGAGTCAACACAAATTAAGGGTCTAAGGCACAGACTGGAAGCAAGAGCAAGCTTTGCGGGAGGACACTGAGCTCCACAAGGAGTCAAACACAGGGCAGGAGGCAGCGTGACAAGGAGTTTGAATTAGGGGAAAGCCCTAGATGTTACTGAGAAAGAAAAGGTAGGCATTCCACGAAAAAAATGCTGGGAAAATAGAGGTGACACCAAGTGAAAGGTATCACAGCAGGCTTCACAGATATGAGTGGAAGCGATTAGCAATGGAGTGAATGTTGAGACCATGCCAATATCCATGAAATAAATATTTTTGGCATTTGTAAATATTTTGACAGAATTAGACTCCTTGATGCTAATATTAATGAAAAGATAAGATCTCCATCAAATCCCACTAATTTTAGAGGAATAACTGTGGACTGTGACTTTGATTCATAATTCGTCTTGAAGTAAAATTACAAATACAGGTGTAAACCATATTAAAACCAACGAAAGATAATGAGCTATTTCTTCACACTACAAACCTCGAGAGATTTCTTGCTTTCCATGGAAGGTCATAATAACAACATAATAGCAAAAATCCATTCTCTTGAAAAATAGAAGAGATAAAATATCTTCCATTGAGCTTCAGATGAGTCTTTGTTTCCTTCGTCCTTTCAAGGAGAACACTGCCAAGGTTGCATGGCATCGTATATTTGAAAGACAAAGTGTTTAATGAGTTTAAGGACATTCTTCATAATTGTAAAGGAATTTCGAATTCCTTTCAAGGAATTTATCAAGTAAGTTGGGACCTTTTTCCTGAGTCTCTTCCAATGTCCACTTGTTTTATGAATTGTCCTATTTATAATAGTGGAATTCACTTACAGCTCTATTTTCTGCCTATGTATTGAAACATTGACTTCTGAACTGCTTTCCCTCTGCAGCTAT
>JAWWMU010000121.1:20328953-20349868 GCA_035048155.1 Cinnycerthia olivascens
TTTAAGTGCAACATTATCATAGTAAAGAGTCTTCATGTTCAGGATCATTTACAGAAACTAATCTTTGCAACATTCATGTTTTAGGATGAGTTATTTCAACTAGTTATGAAAGGTGAGTGTGAAGAATTTTGTATTTTTAGTGGTGAACCAGGGGTCCAATGTTGTGTGCAATAAGTCAGTAAAAGACCTATAAACTCGCTCTGAACCAGAGTTCTACATTTTTAACTTAAGTTTAATTTCCCAATCTAGTGAGCTACAGTACAGATTGTATAGGTTGTATTGGTTTCTATCAGATAAACAAACTAAAGGTCTTTCTTCCAGAAAGCAAAGATAACATATGTAGTGGGGAGCGCAAGAACAGGGAAAATATCTGTCAAAGGTTAAGAAAACTATAGGTGTGACACTGTGTAATAGTTCTTTTAAAAAATATGTGCAATCATACTGTTTAGATTAAAACTTGTTAAAATCTTCATTAAAAACTGGTTGGAAGGCATAAAATAGTTTAAAATTGTGCAAACAGCACCATTCAAAATCTTGTGACATTTTATGCATATGTTTGTGACTGACCAAAATGAAATATGTCAGTGTGTGTGAGCTTAGGGCCTAGATTAACATACAGAGGAAAACACATTTATTATAGAAGATATAAAGCTTACAAACCAAAGAACCAATTTTATACTCAGGGCATCTTCATATGCAAATGGAATAATTTTGCTCACAATATGCATCCTATATTTTTCATTACCTTGGAAATGACAGATATATTTCTTTGGAGTAAATTTTAACAGTCTGCATGCATGGCAGATAGTTAGGAAGCATCAAATAGAGTTAGTCTTCCATAAAATTACTGAGAAATTATGTTCCTAAAGAAAGAGCACATTGAGTCCCATACAAAGAATATACAGATATATAATTATTAACTCAGTTTAATATTATCATTCTAGTTTAGTATTTTTGTATTTTACAGTATATCTTCCTTATGGTATCACAACCAATATATTACATGTACTGAAAAGTGAAGTAGTGTATCTCATTACTGTTGAAAAAAAGATAAACCCAGATAAAGAACATTTGGCACACACACAAAAAACCTTCACACTATGAAAATTATTAGAATGGGAGAATGCAGCAACAGTAGTTAAAGATAACTTGGAAAAATAAAAATAGAAACTGTTTCAAGAAGAAAAGGAAGTGAGTGATACTTTCAATATCAAGAATAGATCTTGAGAGTGAATATGAGAAAAAAATGAATGGGGACATTCAGACACACATAAAAAATTTTCACAGACCTAAAGAGAAGAAACAACCTTAAAATAAAATTTTCTCTAGTTTGAGGACATAAGGTATGAAAGGAAAAGAAAGACAAATTAAAATAAATTTTAAATTAAATATTTAATTTAATATCCACTTTGTGTTCTGAATCAGAACATATGATGTAGGTGCTGCCAGGGTTTCCAGAACTGTTATTAGTGTATAAAAGTGCAGCAGTAAAGTCTCACTATACAACCAAGTATTTGTCAAACTTGTGAGACAGCATCCAAAAAGACGAAAAACAATGGCTGAAAGCCATGTGCATCAAACTAGAGATGTGTTCCTACTCCCTTCTACTTTGTACATGACGTGATCCCGAACTGTTCAGGCTTCTAAGTGGCAATATCAAACTTCTCAGTTGAAATAAAAATAAATACTTTCAGGCCAACAGTTGAAAGAGATACTTAAGAAGAGAAAGGGAGTGAAAAATTAAAAAGAGAAAAAAAATTTAACTGATCTCAGAAACATAAAAAGAGAACAGTGAAAGTACACGAGATAATTTGTTTAATTTATGAATATTTGTCATGGCAGAGACTGAGCATTTCATAATCCCAAAGAAGATACCATTTTTCAACAGCCAGCTTAGTCTCAAAATGTGCTTTCCAAGATCTAAAAGAGAAATACCAACAAAACTCAAGATGTATCATTGTCCATCAGATGATGTGGTCTTATATGTTCCACTATCAAGAAGTGAGCTGTGCAGCATGAGAGACACAGACAATGGCAGTAATTAGTAGAATTTTTATCTGACAGTTTTTTATCTGGTGAATGTAATCTATTAATTTTCAGATTTGTAATTTTTTCTGGGCGTTGTTTTGAAAGAATGCATTTTTAATTTGTACTTCTTTGAACAGCTTGTTCTAGTATGTTTTACTGAATGGGTAGAGAATTAACTCTTTCCCATTTGAGATTTTTGCTATTCAGACAAAAATAAATGGCCACCTGAGTCATAACACTTTTTTCCTGTCCTCAACTAGGTGGATAAAATGCTTCAAACAAGATTACAACATATACTAAAAAGCATTTTTTTTACCCCTCCCCACACTGCTATTTAAGATGAGGAAGATGTCATTCTCTCCCTGGAAGAAAGGAGGTAGAGTGAAGTGTAGAGTGTACAAGACAAATGAGAAAAATCATCAGACACTTAGCTGCTCAGAGGAAAAAGGTTTCCTTCTATGACTGTTATAAGCTTGAAGAATCAATATCTAGATATCCATTGTCACAAACTAAAGGAAGCTTGAAGAATCTGAAGATGAAGGAGATAAAAAGAGGGGATATAAGTGGAAAGGCAAAAAGGGGAGGTTATAGAGTCAGACAGATAACTGCCTTAGGTGGAATAGGAAAACACCAGTAAATCTATAGAAAGACAGCATTAAATAATATTGCAAATAATATACGGAAAAGTAATAAGGCAGTCATAAATGTGGGTCTTAAAAGACAAATTTATGGGCAACTAAAATGCAGCTGTCAATATGGAAGATATTAGAAATTAATACAACAAATAATGAGACAGAAATCAATAAGGAAGAAAAAGCATGTAACCTGACAGATGATAAGGCACCATCAGGCAAATGAAAGCCACTGAAAATTGTTCAAGTTTAATGGAATTTTATCACTTGTCTCATTTGTAATTGGCAAGACCTAATTCTGAATACAGTCCTTTGCCTTCATGCTAACTAGTTCTCAGAGATAAGCAGAAAGCTACACTGTGAATTGAAAAGCTAAGAGTTATAACAGAGAAAGAGGCATCTTCAGAGGTTATCGTCTGACACTTTTATAATTAATCACACTGTCATTCAATAAAAGCAATATAAGGAGGAGGTCCTTAGTATAGGATCCAACCAGGTGAAACAAGTGACACATTAAAAGAGAAGTAGATAACATTTATAAAATAATATCTGGCACTTAATTTCAGGATTTTCCACACAACTTGAGTTTTTCTTTGATTATCAGAACAGTTTACACTTTGCTCAAAATAAAAGATCTATCACAAATGTTTAAATTCTCAGTTGTGTTCTTCTGTAGATCACTTCTGTCACATGTATGTACATTTAGTTTTTGTTAAAGTCTAGGTCGTAGTCAACTGCTGATATCTGGCAGCAAATCAATTTTCTCAGTCAGAAATAATTAGTCCAATTCTTATCTATAATTTTAAAAAAAGAGTAAGTCCATGTATGTTGAGTGCATGTGCGCACTTTCCCTGATATTTATTTTTTACTGAGGATGTCTACCAGGACTTTCATAAGCCCTACCTCCCAAGGGAGATTTACTGTCACACAGTCACAAATGTGGACAGAGGTGGATGGCAGGACATTGTATCCGCTCCACAATGCTCTGCTTTTTATCACTCAATAATGTCAAAATAATGGACTGAGCTCCCTATAGATATTGCATTAACATCTTCCTGCACGTTTGAGCAGTTCTTAATAAAATGTTTAATACCTATAGAAACAATTTGAAAAAATTATCATTAATGACTGAATAATGATATGAAATTATATATTACTGAATAAAAAAAATCAAAACCACTACATTTTTCCACCTGACTATATGTTTTTTATGTGGGTCATATGACAGAAAGCACTGGGAACAAGAGGTATACACAAAAGCTGAAAGTTTGAAGAATATTAATCATTGTTTGAGATAAATCTTGTTAAATCATTTTTTTTTGGGTAGTATTTATTTTTACATCTATACTTTTATATAGGTTTCTGGATGGTTTTGAGCAAGCAGTACTGCTTTTTTTTGTAATATACAGTCAGGGATCTCTTAATAAAGTGCAAATAGAAATGCTGAAAATACTAGCTGTAGTGATGCTTAAGCTAGACATCCAAGTACTTGATAGGAAAAATAGTGAAAACAGAATTCAAAATATGCTGTCATTAAGTTTACCACGTACCTTCCTTCACCCTGCTATTCTATAATTTGAAACCTGTATAGACTGGAAAATACAATGAACTTTCTTAAAAAATGGACAAGGAAAGTAGATTAAATCACCTCACAAGTCTTTGACCTCTTTAGTTGTCATATCCAGTGGCTTGTAGGACTCCTTGACTATTTGAAAACTCTATTGATTTCACACATAACATAGGTCAAAAGCCCAGGAGTACTAAGGTTCCTTATTCTGTACTCTTTTATCTAAATCTCCTACCCAACTGCTCCTTCTGTAACTGTGTTAGTGATGAATTTTGCTCAGGTGACAAACCGTCCCGGGCTGCTGAAGAAAATCTTTAGATAGCCTGTTACTGGGCATTCTTAAATGGTGTCTCTGAAGTGTCATCTCTGTCCCTCAGTTAGGGCTCCTTGAGCATAGTCTTTTTTCTTTTCCTTTAATTTGCGCATATTACAAAGAACCTCCAGTAAAAGTTGAGAAGCTGAGTATTTGAACTTAACCTTTCTACAAGTTTCAGAGCTGTATTATGAAGAACCCCAAAGTGCTGTTCCTAAGGACGATTTTTGTTATTGCTAATCTCATTGAACCGCCAGACTAAAACAAATTGAAAAAATAAATTATTATTTCTATTAATACTTTAGTCAATACATGCTTTACCACAGTAAACTATCTGGATAAAGTATATTAACTGTTTTTACAGTTCCACCATTCAAGTAGGTTCTGTTAAAATCTGTAACAGTGTCTTCATGAATTCTCTATGATTTATTAATTATAAGAACTACATGCTGGAAAGAATTAGAATAGCCATCTGTTTTTCATTTGACTTATTTATGTAACAACAGTCAGTTGCAAAATCCATATTTTCTTCAAGCAAAACACCCTTGATATAGTCTTCAGTAACACCTCCTGCATATTAAGTGCTTTTAGATTGCCGAATAAATAGCATTTTTGGGGTGTTTTTTTTTTTTTTTTTTTTTTCTTTTTGCTGACATGTTTCTCTTAGGAAGAAGAACTGAGAGTGAATATATAGCGGTTTGTTGATATCAACAAATCAGTATATATTCACTCTCAGTTCATTACTGAGACTCTAAACAAAGTCGTGTTTCGCCACGTTCAGGAGAAACTATAAAGGAGTGTCCTGTTTAGAAATCAGAATCCTTTTCGCCTGTGAGAACTCTGCTCAAAGGTTGCTTTGTTTCCTGGCTTCACCCCAGGACTGCTGCTTGTCTGACTTTCTCCTGTGACTCCTACTTACAGGCGTACACAGATCCATACAGAAACCCCCACATTGTTAAGAGTCTGTTACCAGGGAAACACTTCTCCTCCTATGGCTTAGGTACTCATTAGCTATACCAGGTGCTCCATCCCTTATGGCAATAGCCTCCACTTTTCACCACACTAAGGTAGATTTAAATATTCCTGATAGAATGATGCTTACCACAGCTGTCCACTTTAATCATGTCTGTGGCTGGCAGCAAGTAGTCTCCTAAAAGCAGAACAACAATACCAGACCAGTGATGGCATGGAATGGATGTCTCAAAGTGTATTTTGTGTGGGATTTGCTCCAGTAATGAAGTACTCTTTGATATGAAGAGCAGAAAACCATCCTGATCAAAAAGAGTTTGTAAATAGCATACAAAAGTAAGACAATGATGACAACCACAGTATTTATGTGTTTTGTAAGGGAAAAAGGTCTCAAGTGATTCTATTGGTCACAGAAATTGTGCTTAAATTACTTAAAAGTAAAATTTCATTCAATTATCCAGTGAAGAGATTATGTGTCAATATCACAAATTAGTGTTAGATTTATGTCTGTATTTGCAGACTACAAAGTGCTCACATGTTTTCACTTTTAAGTTTAGCCAATGTCCACATAGGAACCTAACATATCAACTTTCACTACAGCAACAGAATGTAATTCTTTTCTTAGAATACAAATAATGAAAGAAATAAAACTCAGGTTATTTATCTATATAATTAGTGTGGCAGCTCTAATGTCTACAAAAGCATTCTTGCTTTATGCATTACTAGTCTCTGTTTAGTGAATAGCTTGAAGTAAATAATGTATGGTGTGCCATTTCCAAATTCTTTCTAAGCACATTGTATCTTGCTTATTTAAAAGTACAGCACTTAATGCAGCCATTTCCTAATTGGAAAATGAAAATACAATTTCAAAGTTTAATTTCAAAGTATTTCAGAAAATAATATATCTAAAATTAACAGTGCCTGTAGTGAGGTAAATTCATATTTGCATTAGATTTTTAATACACACATTATGTATATTGAGTGATTAAGCATAATAAAAATGTATAACTTCAATTCTGCTATTTCTTTCTTTTCTTCTCCAACATATTCTTCAAATGACCCAAAGGGGTTTTATTTTCCGTGTTGCTTCCTTATTTGTCTTCAAGTAATAAGAGAGGGGAAACCAAGAATTTTATCCTCTGGTCTTTTAAAGAGGCTGTTACTTTTCAGTCTTTTATAATAACAGTCTTTTAAAAACATTCTACCTTGAGTGGAATATTCATTCCAAGATTTCACTGGACCACCTGTATTCTACAATATTCCTGTCCTAATGAAGCAGTTAGTGAGTTCTAATCCTAGATGACCTTGAAACTCTGTTTGTTGTACTAACAAAACCTTAGTCTACTGGTTTCTCTGAATCTAGGTTTTTTCAACAGATCTCTACCACAACAATGCCGTCATTGTTGTCTTCTTTTCAGAGACCTTCTTTTCAGAGATTAGCACTTTGAATAGTGACCCAGATCTATATTTCTTTGATAAGACCTGCACTTTTTTTAATCACTAAGAGAGATTATATTCTTCTTTATCAGAATCATAATCACTCGAATAATCGCCTGAATTTAGTCTTTTTTATGTCAATTAATTTGTCATTTTACTCATGAACTTCTGATTTCTTCTCTTTGTTCCGTATATTTTTTCCAACAATATATTGACCTTTAGACCAAAGGTAAATGGAAAAAGTATATGAATCAAAAGCATATGAAATTTTGTGAACAGTTCTTCTCAACTCGTGATTAGATTTCATATTACTGTTGATTTCCACCTATGGCCATATGCATCTGGTTTGATTCATGGATAATTTTCCTTTACATTATTTTTTCCATTCAACACATAATCAGAATTTCCTATAGGTAGTCAGTCAACCTGGACAAAGTGTCCCATGCACTCTGTTTTTAAATCAATTGTGTAACATAGTAAAATAACTAAGATTTCTTTTCCTGCTGTGGTAAAGAATTTTAATATTGAGAAGTAGCTATTTGCTTCACTGTAAGTGATTAGATTTTGGGTATGTTGCAGTCTTTTTGTCCAAGCTGCACATAGAATCAGATTGACAGTTCAGTAAGATCTTTGAGCCAAAGACTTTAAGTAATTGCTTTAATATTAGCCTCAGTATATTCTACTTTTATATTTGCATATTTATAGTTTTCTAGCCACTAGTTAATTCACAAATATGTTTGAAAGAGAAATTGAACTTGTATTTTATCTGCAAGGTATTTTTGAACTGGATTAAAGACTACCTGCTAGTTTAATATTTTTTCCTCGATAACACAAAGTGGCCCCGGTTGTAAGGGATCTTAGAGATCATCTGGTTCCAAACACACTGCCATGGACACCTTCCCACTGACCGTGCTCCTCAGAGCCCCATCCATGGTGGCTTTGAACACTCCCTGGGAAGAGGCACTATATCAATCTATTCAGACTACTTAAGGTAGATTTGAAGTATTCAGGCTAAAGAAATGCTACACAGGAGTTTTTTTTCCTTAGAGCTGTGAGTTAAAGCAAACAGACTAGATCAGGAAACTTGATATATTGCTATTGTATTGAAAACTTTTTATTATTTTATCAGCTGTACACAAGAAATCTTTTATTTTAGCTTTTTAATATTGATTTTAAATTTTATATAAATTAATTAACATTCTCAGATACTAAATACTTCAGCTAACCTTTGCAAGTTCTTTCCTTAGTTGTTTACTAATGGAATAAAGTCTTGAACTGCAAAGGGGTGATCAGGCAATCAGACATAAGTAGTGCAGTTTCAAAGTTCAGACACAAATTTGGTTTGGTTTTCAGACGAAACAATTATGTTTAAATTACTTGTTTTACTTTGGTGTTGTGCAACTCCATAAGTGATAGCTTTTTTTAGAAATAAATTTGTAAAACTTCACCTTGTGCTATATATTCAGGAATCTCTTAACTAGGAGTATACATTACTATAAACTTTTGTTCATTATCTGAAAAGGAACTGATGTTTCAAAAAGGAAGTTATAATTTGACGAGTTTAATACTATGGCAAGAAAATAAAGAATGAAATAAAATGCTGCTTTTAAAATCTATAGAGCACCTTTTTTTCTGTAAAGTCTGAAGCTGTGAATGTCAATAGTAATTTACAGTAATACGCAAATTCAATAGCTTCAATAACTTCAATAACTTCAACCTTGGTACAATTTTGAAGTATGTTTTCATTCAAAATAAACTGTTTAAAGGTATTTTCTTCTAACATGTTCTACTACAGGTAATGCTTCAAAAATCAGCAAAAATATTGTGCATTTTCTAGAAAATGCAAAATACTGTGTGAATTTTCAGGTGTTTTACAGCTAGCTGCAATGATGTCATGGATACTTTAGACTAGACTAGAGTAGAAAAGAATAGGATATTATAGTTGGAAAGGATCCACAGCACTGATCTAGTCCACATGCCTGACACCAGCAGCATTCCCCCCCCACCAGCGCCTCTGCTGCCACCCACAACAGGCACGTCTGAGGTGATGCTTCTCCATGAAGCCCTAAGGCTCTTTTGGTGCTCCTTGGATATGCCAAGTGTCAGACAAGAGGGTCTCAGCGGCATCTCTGTGCTGGGGACCCTGCTGGCACAGCAGAGATGGGACAGTGCTGATGACATGCAGCAGAGCCATCCCCTTAGGGGCGTTTCCCAGAACTGGCATTCCTCAGGCGGTAATGTCCCTTCCAAAGCCCTCCGTGTCTCCCAACAGCCAAGGCCTCAGGAACTCTGAAGGTAAGCTTGCACTGCCCCAACAGGTGCCTCTTAAAGACAGCCTAAGAGGTGGTGGGGATCAGCCAAGATAGTTTTGGCAGCAGGCCCAGGCCTGGGGACCTGGCACTGGTGGTAGCAATCCCCACTTGTAAATTCTCCTCACTCTTGCTGCCTGAGGAGCTGCTCTACTCTGAGCAGAGTGTTTCTCAGACCACCAACACCATCACAAGAGGGGATAAGCCCAATCCTTATGGCACTCCCAGAGATACAGCTGGTGGTGGTGAGTGCTGCTCTGGAGCCCAGACAGCCACAATCCTGGTAGCTCAGCATGGAGTAACACATCTCCCCATGCTGCTGCTGCTCAGCTTCTCACCTCACACACTGACCCACTCTGAGCACTTCCTTGTCCCAAACCTTCCCCTACAGCTGCTGTATTACCTCTGCCTACAGCTCTTGCGGGCCACACACAGTTTATCTGCTCAAGAGAAGGAGAAAAACAAAAGATAAGAAAAAGGCAAGAACCCTAACTTCAGGACTGACAAAATGCAGTTACGAGCAGAGTCTAAATACTTCTTAAACACAGAGAGGCTTGGGGTATCAATCACTTCTCAAGGGAGCCTGTTCTGGTGTTTGACCACCCTCTCAGTAAAGAGATGCTTTCAGATGCCCTGCCAGAATCTTCCGTGGTACAGCTTTGAGCCATTCCCACATGCCCTGTCCCATAAGATCCCAGGGAGAAGAAATCAGTACCTCCCTCTCCACATCCTTATCCACAGGAAGCTGCAGAGAGCAGTGAGGTCACCCCTGTCTCCTTTTTTCCACAACAAGCAAGCCCAAAGTCTTCAGCCTCTCCTCAGAGAATATGCTTTCCAGCACAGATGCCCATCTGTTATTCAGTCCAGAGGCAATGTGAGGGGATGGGTTTGTTTTGGTTTCACTTTGCTTTGAGATGAAGAAATTGTACCTGTACAATCTGTTTTTCACTTTTTGAAGTTTTTTTACCTTTGTTAGCTTATACAGTCCAATTTTGGAATAGTCATGTTTTGGTTTTGCTGGAAGTGCAGGCATAAAAATTTTCACAAAATGTAATGCTATCTTTGGGTTTTTTTTAAGAGTCCAGTTTCTCTTTCACACCTAAAGCTAAATAGAATGGAAAAGAAAACTTAGGTTAGAAGGGACCTAAGCTGGACAAGAAAGCTGCTCATTCATTCATCTTTTAAATAAATAAATAAAAATGTGGTTGTCTTACTGCATTGTACATTTTACCCACATACTTAATATGACAATGTGACATGAAGATGTAGTTAATAGATCAATAAATCTATTGATTGCATGGATTTATATTAATTGTATAGATTTATACAATTTTTTTTCACTAGTGGAGGATTTATATTTTTATTTGTGTGATATGCAGCCTTAGGGACTCTCATTTACTGAACCTTTATAGTTTTCAAACTAATACAGAAAATAAATGCTATATGAAATAAAAGCACAGACAATTTTGGAGATGTTCTCTGTAAATTACAGATGTTTCTAGCAGTCTGGTGAAAATAATTTACTTCCTATTATATAATAAAACAGGCAGGTATTTGTGTATTTTGACATCGTCAAAATGAAAACAGACTTTTAAAATTTTCAGAATTTCATTTTCCCGTTGTATTGGTTTCCTGTGTCAGAAAACTACTTTGTCATGGACTCAGAACATAGTTACAGTGTTTCTGGCTAACAAGAACTACTGATAAGCAAATTGTACTTCTTATAGAATCAGGAAAATATAAATATGTTTGCAGAAAGGGCAGTAGTTATTTTACCTGCCTGGCTACCAAATATTCCTTTCTTTAACTTTTTCCAGTCATACCTAAGTGAGCTCAAGTAGGAGAAAGGGACATTCAGACTAGGTTAGACTATTGCCTCTCAGAATGATGTGAATGGGAGAATGGAAATTGTTTCAGCAAATGAGTACGAATTCCAAATTCAGAATTGATGTTTTGTCTTTTGTGAGGGCTCTCATGGAGTGGAGAAAAACTTACAAGTTTGGCACTTGTAAGCAGGCTCTCTCTGTGACTGTGTGGTGTATTCTGGGTGCCATGACTGAATTTCTTCATGTACTTTACCTCAATCTCAATTGCACTGCTGGTGTGGTTTAACCCCAGCTGACATCAAGTCCTAGGCAGTCATTTAGTCCCTCACTAGTAGGACTGGAAAGAGGATCAGAAGAGCAAAAGCCAGAAAACTCATGGATTGAGATAAAGGCAGTTACAACAAAGGCCACACACCCAAAGAAAGTAAAACAAAGAATCAATTCACTGCTTTCCTTGGCAGACAGATGTTCACCCATCTCCAGGAGAGCAGAGCCCCATCTGATTTGGTAGTGACTTGGGAAGACAAACATCATCACTCCAAACATCTTTCCCTTCCTCTTTCTTCCCCCCACCTTAAGCACTGAGCAGGATGTCACATGGTCTGGAGTATCCCTTTGGTCTGTTGGGGTCACCTGTCCCAGCTCTGTCTCCTCCCAACCTCCCATACACAGCCAGACCTCTCGCCAGCACGGCAGCATGAACAGCAGCAAAGGCCTTGGCTCTTTGTAAACCCAGCTCAGGAATAACAGAAACATCTCTGTGTTGTAAACCCTGTGTTCAGCACAAATTCAAGACACAGGCTCATATTAACCACTGTGAGGAAAAATAACTCTACCCAGCCAAAACCAGCACAACTGATCAATTTTCAAAAAAATTAGACAAGAAGAAGTCTTTTACAAATGACTGCAAATTAAGTCTTTTGGAGATAACAAATACCTAATTCCTAACATTCTTCAATACCCTCGAAAGTTATCTTGACATTATCTGAAAGATATGAGGCTTAGAGGCACCAGAAGAAATCATTATCAGAATTAACTAACAAGGAAGATTGACTGATGTTCTGAAAAATGTTTCTAAGCTGGAGTGAACAACAGAATCTCTCGTTCTAAAGTATGGTCATATCAATAAAGAGGTGCTTGCTGATACTGGAGACAAATTTCTTCGACACTTTTTTTTTATCATTCATACAGAAATAAGAAGATCAAAAGGAATTTTGCAGAGTTGAAATGTTTCATGGGAATTGAGCTGAACAAGCAAAAGTTCTCTATCTTAAGTTCAGAGCATGAGAGATGAGTGAAGTGTGGTATGTTCTTAAAAACTGCAGCTTGTGTTTGAATATGTTCTTGTTAAATTGAGAAGATGAAGTGTAACTTCAAATTTTGAAAGGATTGCTCTGAAGTTGAAGTTTCTTCCCGATTGTTTGACATGGGTTTATTATTTGTTTTTTGGTGACTTGAAATAACATTTTCATAGAATAAATTACTGTGGAGCCCTAAATGAAATTTTTATAGAAACAAACAAATCAGCAAAGGATTTTACATTTGCAAATTTAGAGGTTTCAGTATAGTTTCCTGGTCAAGCATGAAGCATTTACGCCTATTAGGATGTAAACTTCCATTTCCCTGGGTTTCAGCAAGGCCTCATGGGATTTGTAGTCTAGACTAGGAAGCCAGCTCTTAAAAGAGAGCGATGACATAACCATATGGGTTAAACCTACTGGAACACTGCAGGAGTATTCAGTAGTATTGATGTTCAATTAATTTGGCTTGAAATCAAATAATTAATTCAGTATGTCTAAAGTTTATTTGTCTGAGGATTCAGTGAAGGGTATCAAATCTCCAAATAAGCTACTGCGCAAAGAAAATAGCTTATTCTGTGTCGTCTCACTGTTTTGTAATGTTTTAATGATTTCAACACTTCACTACAGATAGTGATTTCTGTAATATTTTTGTCACAAAAATTCATAGAAAATAATTCTACAGATTTTTTTTTGTCAGGAGACAAAAAAAGTTTGATCAATGTAGAAACCAAAACAAACAGTATTTTTGTACTGAATTACCTCAGTGCAAAATTAGACATAAGGGGCAGAGGCATGCCTGTGAAACTCCATGAAGCCATGTAACTGTCTTTAGGACAACACTGACTTTAAACAGTGCCAGTCACTCCACACTTTCCTTTAGAGTTCCTCTCTCTGCAACAAGCTTGGAAGAGAGCATCCATACAGTATTGATATCTGCTGGGAGTCAGGGGTGAAGAAAGGGGAAAAAAGGCCAGGCAGTTGGGTATACTTGCATCCAGAATTGGTGACAAAATTGATGTTAGTAGGTGATGGCCTTGGTGGTGGAGGTCATGAGAGTTTTATCATTTATCTTCAGTTATGGCTGCTCTTGTAACTAGGCTTCAGTTTGAAATAGTGACATTTCACTCCCTGTTGTTTTAAATGGGAAAGCAATTGTGTAGTTAAGGAAAATTACTGTCACAGCTTTTCTCAGACTTCAGACACAGTAGATTACTTGAAAAACACATGTAACCAATGCCTTTAGAAGTACATCTGAAGCCTACTTACAGAGTGGGCTCAGGATCACAAAGAAAGGATTTAAAAATTATCCCAATTCTCTGTTAAATCTTTGCAATGCAGAACTTGTACCAGATTTTTAAACAGAATGAAGATGGATGCCTGCAGAGTATTTTTCAAAAGTTTAAATAAGATTCAGACATCAGGTGCTGCTGAAATACAAATCAAGTAATAGTAAAAATATTTAAGTTTTCAATTTACTTTAAAAATCTGATTTTACCTGCATATTCTTTCAAATGACAAAAAATGAGTAATATGAGCTTGGACTACTCCCTTTACAAAGAATTCAATTATTTTCAGTTCTGAAGATCCATTCATCTATTCTTGATGAAGATGTGCTCTTCTCAGCTATCTTATCACTTTAAGCTTTATTTTAATACACTCTGAACATGTAGGACAGTGATTTAGAGTGACTTATTTGGTACCCAGACTCAAAAAGAGTTTTTGCACAGAAGTCAATGAGTAGCATTCATTTCTGTATTTCAGATGGTACCAAAACAATCATATTTCCCTTCAAAAGAGGCTTTTCATTCTGGGAATTTGAGTGAGATCTTTTTATGACCTGTGACTTAGTGCATCTAGACAGTCCCACAGCATGAAGACTGAGAGCTCGGAATCTTGTGTAGCAATAACTTGATGTGATGGCCTTTACTGAGGGGAGTAGCTCTCCTGAGTAAGGAGACACGGAGCAGTAAGACAGTGTCTCGTGGACAGCTAGAGGCTTGTTGCAGAGAATGCCAAAGTTTTGCTGGAATGGAAACCTGGCCAGGTCTCCACACTACACGGATGTATTGTACAAGAATATAACATTTTTAGAGCTTACAGAGTGGAAGGGGACAATTTTACATCAGAGGACTTCTGCCATCTCAGAGCTAGCTTTACCTCTATACCGATAGCTCTCTATGATGCTTCATTATTCAGTGTAAATGGAATAACATGATGAAGCTGCCACATTTCTATTACTGTTAGCATAGCTCAGAAAAGCTTAAATGGGCAGCTGCCATGGTACTTATCTTGGTCTCCCGAGGAAAAACTTAGGGCACAGAAGCATGGAAAGTACTTAATTTCCCTTTCTCCTTTTCCTTTTTTTTTTAATACCTAGAGTTTGCATCTGTTCCAAAACATGCCTGACTGCTGTATAGATATATTGTTAGTTAGCAAAAATCTTTTACTTTCTCAGTATTTCATATCACTCTGTAAACAGTGTTAAAAGATTTTATGAAAGCAACTTTTGTTCCCATAGCTTTTTTCTCTACTTAGATCCATCTCCTTTGTCTCCTTGTGAATTCTAACATAAATCATGTCTTACAAAACAAAGTTTAAGCTTTGCACATAAAAGATACAGAATTTCTGAAATAGCATATTTTTGTATATAAGGTATTTTCTCTCATCTTCTACAGAAAATGAAAAGAAAATTAGAAAGTTCAAGAGAACTGAAAGCTGTCCCTAAGAAGTATATGGTAGTACTGGTTGTTTAAAGCTTAGTTAATATCTCTTTCCAAGTAGTATATTAAATACATAACAGAAGTGTTCCTTTTCTTTTTTGCTGTAGTATTAAATAATAGGCATATTTGCAGTTATTATTACTTGCACTGAATTTCCTTAAAGGAACTCCTGTCTGCTTGGAGTAATACAAACGGGGACACCAAGGGTCTCAGTTTCCTGAGTAAACAAAGATAACTCAAAAACCTTTTCTTGTTTAACCTCCAAAAACTTCTAATCTTAGGTTTAAACCAAGCTGAGAAAGTGAAGATGACAAGTTCTTGTAAATTTAATGAAATTATGAAGAAAAAATGTCAAGAAACTGGATTGTTACTTTTGAACCATAAGAGACTATGCACATATTTTGTGTTCAGAGAAGGCTCAGTAAGTGTATTAGCTCACCCAGGTAACTGTGTATGTACATATGTACACGTGTTTATGCAAAACATTCAGTCATAAGCCCAGGGTAGTGTTCCCTGAATCACTAAAATAAAAAAGAGTTGTGGAATGTAAAAAACATGTCAATATCAGCACAAATTTCTATATTCAAAGATGAAATACTATCATTTGCAGATATGGTGCTTCTGCATCATCTGTGCTGCAGAAGTTTTTTCTAGGGAAAAAAATCTTAAGAGTAAATAACAAGTAGAAATTGTGGCACAGGAAAGTAATCCTGTCAATCGTCAAGTTACACTTTCATGCTAGATACCAGTTCTAAATCCACCTTGCATGATTTCAGCTTTACACACTTTCCTAAAGACCTAAATTTTTTCATATTACTACAAGTACAACCTGGCAAATGGTTCAGAAGCAAATATGCAGTTCTACATGCTTCATGAGGATGAAAGTTACACACTTTGGCAGTAGCAGAAATCTAACATCACTCATCATGACAATGGCTTTCTTTTGTCCTAGTTTTAAAATGAAGTCTTTAATAAGTAACAAAATCTACCTTGAATGTTAAGGTTGAATGACTCTTTTTTGTAGTAAAGTAAACATATAAATAAAATGTTGCATCGTTGGTTATTACTGGTTGGTGCTTAAAGCTCTGTTAGGCATAGAAAGATCTTTAATGCTTTCGTTATCCCTTGTTAATGACTAAATTCTGTGCCATGAACTGAAGTAACCATAACATTTAAAATGCTAGTCAAAGATTGATGAAGAGTGACTGAGTTATCATAACATAAAGAATGAAAACAATTTTAAAAAGATTCTACATGTTCTCAGTTTAACAGAATGGGAATTGACAGGTAGGAACAACTAATTTGAAAGAAATCTGTGCATGAGAACCTAGAAACCAAATGAACAAGCAAATCACCCCTACTGTGTGGAGAGGTATTGATAAGCTGTGTACCCCTTCTTCTAATTTCCTTCTCTGTTCTCACTCCTTTACTAGTCCCTCTCTTTCTGACCATTCTGACTTTTCTATTTATTTTTTCATTGTATTTATTCATGCAGTGCCATTTCAGAAATGTCAGTTTTAGACCTTGCTACAGGTGACCTCGACTGTGGTTCTGTCACTTAAGAGGATGGCAAAGCTTCAGCCATAGTCTCAGAGTATTGCTTCTATGCTGTGACATCTTATTGAATGCTAAATTTGTAAAGGTAGGTGTGTGTCTGAATGAAGAAGCCTGTTTAAAATAACTGAAAATGAGACAGACAAAAATGAACATTTATCTGTGGATTGCTTTGCGTAAGCAGTTACCTACTTCTATGGTTATCCGATGATATTGTTTTTATTTGGTCCTGAGTGAGATACAATAGGTCATCCTCCAAAAACAAAGGTTGAGTAGAGATGGATATAGGAAAGTCCAAGTGCTTTTATGACTTTGATGTGAGGATTGACAGGTTGCATTAAGCTCTGAGGGACACATCAACAGACTTTCAATGGTGAGAATTAGTATCACATGCAAAGAAATTGAAAATTTTCCTGTTGTCATTGAAGAGGATAATTCCCTGCTAAAAACCAACAGACTAAATGTTTTGTCGTCTTGTGGAAAATCTTCTTATCATGGAGAAGAAAAGGAAATACCTCAGTTATGATATTTTACTATAACAGATGCATTACCAAGCCCTCTTACTATGATGAATTACACTGTAACTTTGTAGGTAAAACTGTAATCTCCTCATTAGAGGACAGAAAAAGGGTATTTAACAGGTAACTTGCTTTCAGTGCACTTTTATATGTTTTCCTCTGGTGGGTGTATTTTCTGTCAGCATAATGTAAGTCAAAGTATTTAAAAGATTTGGGGTTTTCCTACTTCATTATACTTTTTCAATCAATATATCAAATATCTTGTTTTAAAAATAGTTCTTTAAATTGCTAAAAATATTCTGATTTTAACTTTAAATTTCTCTCTTTTGTCACATCCTTTCTCCAAAGTAGAAAAACACTATGAATAAGATAATAATGCAATAAAAAAAATAAAAATGCTTTCTCGTGATTTTAATGTTTTCCTTATAGAAGAGAGCAAAGCACTAAAATCAATGTACTTAATTTATAGACTTATCTTTTTTTTCTAAGAAAAAAAATTTTTAAGAAGTTTCTTTAGAAATAGTTATATGATAGAAGGGGAACAAAATCAAAAAGAGGCATATATAATTTCCACAATGAAGCAACAGTACCAAGTACATCATCACTATTGAACTGAGAATAGTTAATTTGTTTGTTTTTTACCAAAAGGCTTTACTACAGAAAATTTTTGCCCAAGGATCTGAAATGAGAGCCAAACAACTCACACTGCTGTTTGAAGGGTTTTTTTGGTTTTTTTTAAATGCCAATCTAGATTTAATAGATTTTTGCATGAAACATATTTTTGAGGGTGTTTTTCTCTTTTTGAAACTTTTTTAAACCTTTCACAAGATAAAGATTATTTCCTTGATTAGGCCAACTTCAGTTTTGGCCCAAATTTGATATAATGAACACATTTACAGCCGACTGTCTTTCTGACTTGCATGTAAAGGTTTCTCCTGTTTGGATCGTTGTATTCAGGTAAATGTTAATTCAGAACTGGTCCCTTTCTAGTGTTGTTGATGAACTTTGTGACAAAATGCTTTACTTGTTCTTAGTGTATCAAACACGAAACTGAATTTTCAAAGATAACATTAACAGAGCAGTTACTGTTTTCAGAGAAAAGTAATCTAGTGAAGAGACTTTTTGCTCTATAGCTTGTGTTTATTTATGTTAGTGTAGATTCAGATGTCTGTATATGCTTTAATGATACTCCTTTCTTATGTGAAACAAAAAATGACAGGTCATGGCATTGCTACTGTTTGTCTACACCTACACAGAAATTCCTTTGCTTTTGTTTGAATTAAAATATTGCATTACAGTCTGCAGCTGAAAACTCTGTGCTCCTTGTCAAAATTTATTTTTCTTACTGAAGTTTTACTTTCTGCTTTTCCTTTCACATTGTCAAAAAAAAAAAAGAGTATGTTTACTTATGGAAAAGTAAAGATAAAGGAAAACTATATTAAAAAATTTGAATTTATTTATTTATCAGGATAACCTGAAGTGTTGCTCAGACAAACAAAGTAATGAACTTCACAAAGACTGCCAAGATGCCTCCATAACTTAAGGTACACAAGAAAAATAAACAAGACTATTTGCTTTATTCTGTGTCTCTAGAAGCAAATGGTGAGGGTCAGTTAACTACTCAGTCAAGTTAGTGCTGTTTTATTTGTATTAAGACCAAAAGAACTGCAAACCACAAGAACAGAGAAAGGGTAAAGATAGATCAAAATAGATCAAAATGAATGTTTTGATCTGTAAATTCAAAATGGATGTTTCACCTAAAAAGAACATTAACCAAATTGTGTCAGTTGAAATGAGAAGATAATGGTTCAATTTGGACTGTGCTGGAGAAAAAAAGATGCTACTGTTTCTTTGCAGCATATTTTAACCCATAAATGTAAAAGGCCAGCCCATCAGGAAAGTACTCTGAAATTAACAAGAGCAGGGATGAAATCAAAGAAACACACCTTCATGTATCAAAAAAATAAAGGTAATAAAATCTTCTGTAAGTTGCATCATATACATAAGACACACTTGCCACAAGGTTGTTGTATTTTGCTAAAATACTGTGCTCTGCAGAGTTTTGTCTATGGAAGTGTCTTACTATTATAAGGGCCCTGAAAGCATATTGAAGACAGGCTTAGTAAGAAAGAGGTGTGAGAGTGGAAATGTTTTCTCTGGTAGGGGAACAGCATGGGAGCAAGTCAGGAAATAGGTCTGTGGGACAACAACACAAAGGAAACAGGAGGGCAAGTAGAGGTGACATTTAAATTTTTTTTCCCATTGATTTCCCTGGGAGAAGCATCTGGACCAAGCTCCCCCACATAACTCTTTTTGTTGGGTGATGTTGGTTTTCCGTGCTTGCAGCTGCAGACCAAGCAGGGTGTGCAGTATCCTACTGCTCTAGGGCAGTGGAGCGGTAGCAGGAGGGGTTGAGGTATGTGAAATAACAGTACAGATGGCCAGGAAGTTTGGTTATCAAATCCCTCTGTTTTCCCAGAAAAAACATTCCTACTTTGTGGAGGGAACCTCCAGTACCTTTGCTACTCCTCAGGGTGCAAAGACATGCTCCTCCTCTGCTTCTGACTGTCCACCTGGCTTGGTTTTCTTACAGAAAATTGCCTTGTTAATCACACTTCTATCTCTATTTTTATTCATTAGGTGCTTTCTCTTACTGACAGTGTAGAATAAATATTAGCATGATTTATACTGCAGCACTTGCAAAAGCATGTGATATGCTTTTGTGAAATAACATCAAATAAAAAAGAAAATTAAATATACTATATATTGAAAATTGAAGTAGATTAGCCAAAATGAATAAATACTTCTTTTTATATTGTCAACTATCTCATCTTCTTGAGCCAATAACCCCGAGATCTATCAGCAGTGGTCTGGTATACACAATGCTGTCAGTGCCTGCAAATCTTCCCTTTCCAGTGCTGTCCAGGGTCGTTATGGGTTGTGGGATCTCCTGGAGTTTCTAGAGAGCACAGAGGCAATGCTATTTCCTCAGTTCCTGGGGCATAACTAGGATATGAACAATAATGGACCATAAGTTTCAAAGTGAGGGGAGATGAGAGGTGAAAAAGTAGTTGCAAAAATGTGGGCTGCAATATTATACAGAAAGGCTAGTGTGGAGTAAAGTAATTCAAGAGAAGAAGAAAGATTTATGTGCACAGTGAGGGTGGTGGTGGGAAAGGGAGAAATCTATTGCTAGCTGTTGGATTCCCACATTTCTTCTTCTGAATTGTATTTCAAATTATCCCTTGTCTAAGCTGGTTACCAGGAACTGGAATAATGTGGACTGGTAAGGTAACTTTTCTCACTGTGGTCCCATCTGAGATGCTCCTATATAGCTGAGTCCTTACATACTTCTCTGGTAATGCAAAGAAAATGCATTTGTGCTCTTCACACTGTAATAAATGTGTCAGTAGTTCAGTTCTCAGCATGGATACCCTTGCACAGTTAAACCACTGTCAAAAGGAAATAATCGCTTGAAGGATAGATTTCAGTTTTTCTCTCTTTTTTTTTTTTTTTTTTATATCATAATTATCAAAACATCCCAACCTATAAACAGAGAAATAATAGATAAAAGAATGAAAAATACTTGCATGTGACCATTTTAATTACAATGGTGTAATGAAACATTGTTATAAGAATGACTTTAAAAGGCAGCCAGTGGTGTGCAAATGAGTTTGTATAAAAATGGGAACTTGGGCTATATATTTTGTTTGGATTCCTGGGAATTAACTTGTCATGTTC
>JAWWMU010000121.1:20442426-20457608 GCA_035048155.1 Cinnycerthia olivascens
AAGGATAACTGAGGCAGTAAATTCTGTTCACACTCAAAGCAATATAAGCTATATGTAATAGTTGTTCACTAGAGTCTCCTTGGTACAAACTGGAGAAGAATCTTTACAACCCAACGTGTAACTGCTTACAGTTTACTTAAAAACAGTTGAATGATGAGCATTCTTTTTGTCTATTTTTATTTTAAGACCACAGAAGATCAATAACTATACTAGCAAACACTATTTTTTGTCTTGGGGTCATATTAATACAATTTCAATGGATTCATTTGTTTGGCCTGAAGTTTATTCATTGTTTATAGAATATTTCAAGATAGAGAATAGAAATTATATTCATGGTACAGAATCATGTCTTGCCCAGACACTGTGAATAATGAAAATATACTCTTACTCAAATCATCATCATATGAGAGAATAATTTGATACTGACAATGAGAAGCATGGCTCTCAGTGAGCAGCCAATTTTTATTTCAGTGCTAAAAGCACATATCAATTGAAGCAAACACTTTGAAACCCAGTAAAATGGGCTGGGAAATTTCATGGGATTAATTTTTTTCAGTACATATGATTCTCTGGAACTTGAAATGCAATGCAAAGAATTTATGCTCTCCTAGCAAGCTTTAACATTTTCAGTTCATGCTTTCAAAATTAAAAAAAAAAAAAAAAGACAAAATGAAGGATTGAATGTCACTAGCTAGGATGATATCTAGGGCTAAGATTCCTACTAGTAGGAGAAAGCTGGCTTCCTATTCTTATCATCTGGTGGAATATCTTACAGTTTTCTATAAACTCTCTCTATTGATCTTTTTCCCCACTTCTGATTCTGACTGCAGTCATGTTATTTGCCAGCTCTCTGTTCACAAATTTTACGTGAACAGTCAGAAAAGATCAAGTCACAGTGGGGAAAGGGAAAGCCATCATCACCTGCGTACCTCTAACCTCTTGCCTTTTTCAGTGATAAAACTGAAATCATTGACTGCCCTACTTGCCTGCAGTACAACAGGATACAATTCACAGTGAAGTCCCTTAATGGGTCAGACTATTAGAGTGCACAACACAGTGCATTCAGGCATGTATCTCTCATATTAATTGCATCCAATCAAATAACAAGATCACTACGGACTCTAAATCATTTAGGCTTGTTAAAATGTCACTACTTAGGCTCTTTGTGCCATTTTCAGAGTGGAGTTGTTTCATGCTGTGATATGCTCTAGAAATTAAACAAGAAGGAGGATAAATATAAAATTTCCTTTCCATGTTAGTAAATAAATGTAATCTCTTTTTTTAGAAGTTGTTCTATTTCTTCTGTATCACATGTCTTTTTTGTTACAGTGAATAGTGCTGGTCTAGGCACTTTTTTTGGAAGTTTTTTTTTTAATAATTTTTTGGTTTGTTTTTGGGGTGTATTGTTTTATTTTTTGGGAGAGTTGGATTTTTTTTGTGAGATATTTTGGTTTCTTTGTTTGTTTGATTGATTGTTTCTTCCTTCTGTTGTGGTTCTGCTGAGAAAGCTGCAGCTCTGTGTAGCTGCCAAGGGAGATGGTTACATCCAAGTGAAACAAGCAATGCATTCTCTGCAGATGCAGGACTCTGACTTACTCACTTCCTCTAAACCTCTTCAGCTACCTCTAAGGACCAGAAGGTTTACACTCCCCATATGCCTAAAGCAGTTCAATTTGTTTAAATATTTTTTGTGATTAGACTAAAATGTATGCTATTGTATTCACAACTTAGTTTTTCAGCAATAAATACTCCTCCCAGTGAATAAATCTGTCTCGTCCTCATCTTGCCTTCTACAGCCACATGCCTGTGTTTGTGAAAGACCAGGTCATGTCAGGTAGCACAAGTGCTGAGCACTGACCTTGTGCAGAGATAAACTTCATTACTTTCTCAGCAGTATTCCTGCATTTACTGTAGGCGAGGGTTCAAGTGCATTAACAGAGAATAGAGGGAAGTTAACAACTGAATGGTAAAATGCTTCTAGCACTCTTCCCACTTTCTTCTCCTAAATCAGAGAGCTGAAGAGACAGACACAGTTACACCTCCATTAGACAACCTGAAGTTGATTAAAATGTTGCATATTCTGGTTACTGCACACAGAATCGCTTTAAAAAAATGCCATCTACATAACTTGTTTGAATAAATACCATCAAACAATAAGCAGGCATTAAAAGGTAAAAATGTGAGTCCAAATTTCTTAAAATTGCAAAGGTGACTTACCTCTCAGATTCTTTTTATTTAGTCAAAGTGATAAAGTCACTCTGTTGATAATAAAAGATGCAACTCTAAATTTTATAAATTTGAATTACTGATATTGCTCTGAAGAGCAGAAATCAAAGGGAAAAATAATGTTCTTGCTGTTAAAAATGTAGTGTTTATAATTCATTTTTTTTAAAATGACACATTTGCATCCCAGTATTTCTGAAATATCTGTTTAGCGTGGGGGTAGAAATAGTAACTATGATATAATTCTGACTCAGGTCTTCTCTTAGGTAATATGAAAGTCAAATTTTTCTGGTACAAGGGAATATATATCTATTTCTATGTATAATGAGGACCTATGTACCTGTTCATATGTTCACATTGAATATATATTTTTGTGGGCATATTTCAGCACATAAAAAAAGAAATTTAAATGCTGCAGACTCAAAATGCCTCATAAAATGTGAAAGTATCTACCCACCAAATGTGTAAAGTGAAAAATTGAAGGTTAGAAACAGACATTAGTTTCAAGCCTTTCTGCACTATTAGCAGGGAGAGGTTGACTTTCTCAGTCAGAATAAATTTTAGTTTTGTGCTAAAATTACAAGCTGTAAATCAAGCAGTGATCTTCAATGTGACCATTTCAAGCTCTACAAAGTTGTGAAAGCACCAGGCATAGTCCTGCCTGTTCAATACTGGTGTGAGGGCTATTTACAGTGAATAATGTTGGATTGTAAGAAACACAGGTGTAGGGGGTGCCAACAGGAAAGTATCAGTATTCCAAAGAACAAAAATTGCCTCTGTTAAAAAAAGTCATAGTAGAAAGGAAATTAATGTATTTAACAGAAGGCAAAACCATCAATATATTAGCTTCTGGAGGGGCACCTGGGGGCTCCTCCTGGCTCTTAGGCTCTGATTTAGTGAAGACTAAACATGATCTTGTATCTCTGTAACTGTTGCTTTTCCCCTCCACTCCTTACCTCTTTCATCACAGCCCTTTTTATTTGTTAAATTACAAGGAAGCTCCTGTGAATTGGCAGAGGCCCCACATTATTCAACTCGTTCAATGTTCAGTGTTGACAAACTACCTTAGCATTCTCAGATTAATATGCTCAATCTGTTTAAGGCTCTTTCTCCCGACAAGTTTTCTGTCACGACCTTCTCACTGCAAGTTTTGGTTGTCAGAGCCTCAGGCCAGAGGGGGGTGGCAGCAGAACCCAGCAGTGCCAGTTCTGACACGATGCGTGCCCACAGCTGCCAGGGGTGGCTGTAGGCAGACAGTCTCCTCGGGCTGCCTGGTTGTACTGTCTCCTCCTTGCTGAGATTTCATGTGAGCCCGCCTCAAAAACCAGCAAAGGTGGCTTTTGGGGTGCTCAGACCTCCTCAAAAACCCAGCTCCCACTGCGGCTCAGTGTTACCATCCAAGATTTGTTTGGCATAGGTTGATCACTTACAATGGATATTACAGTTATGGCTCAAGCTTTATCTAATGTTCTAAGATGACTTAAAAATCATCAAATAAATCATATTGCTGTTATTAGGCCTAATATGCAACTGGGTACCCTAAAGCACAAGTAAGAGAGAATTTTTGCTTTTTTCAAAAGCAGAAATTTTAAGACCAGAAAGGGTTGTTATACCACCTGTCTGTTTATCCATCATATTTCATCTGTTTCCCACTCAATGGAATCCATTACAGTTTTTTTTGTAACTGAGAGTATGCTCACATAGTTACAAACGCCTGAAAAAGCCATTGTATCCCAGTCAACATATTGTTCCTAGTCTACTGCAAGGCCTTGGGTTTGCCACTTTGTAGCACGTTTGCAACAAATTGGTCTGAATTCAGGATTAGTTTGTATGTCATTACACCTTCCTGGCAAAAGCTCATAATTTCTCGAAATGTCCTGTATCTCACAGCTGCAATCATATGCAAAAGCCCAACAAAACATCTTCCGAAAAAGAATAACTCCTCACTGAAATGTGGAGAATCCCTCACTTTTATTGGCAGATTATTTTACTGGATAATCAACATCACTTAAAATGTGCCGTATTAGTCATTTGAATGTGACCAACTCTAACTTGCAGCAATTCACTCTTGTTATGCGCTTCACAGGAAGTTTAAAAGGCTCTTTAGTTTCAGACAGTTTGTCGCCCTAAAGCACTTGCACATCATAATCAAGCTGTCTCTTCACTGAGATGATGAAATAAACTGATTATCTTCTGTATGTTTCTCACAAAAAAGCAACGTCTCTTGCTCTAGAGAGTGACTATTTGCTTTCTCCAACTTTCCACCTATTTTTAAAGCTATGGGGAAAAAAATCTCTACATAATATTTATGGACAGCAATGTCATATTTCACACCTAGAGGTTCATGTGCCTTCTTTTTCTCTCCTGACTCTTTATTTCCCTCCTTGTACATGTAAATATCACCTCAGAATTTAAGGCATAGAAGTACACACAAAATTATCTGTCTCCTATGACCTTTAATACTACCAGATCACTGCTTTCAAGAATATACATGACCATTCTGTGTAACATAGTGATATGGTTTTATACCCCTAGATATTGTCTCTTGGAGTTTGCTGTAATTGTTTTGTTCTAATAATCTCGGTGTCCCTCTGCTGATCTGGCTTGATTTTATCAATCTCTTCCTGGTATTGGGGGTCATAAACTGTGTGCAGCATCTTGGTGTAGACTAGAGAGTGCCAAATCAGTGGAGAAAATCCTGTCCTTTAACTGACTGGCTAGTTCACACAGTCCAGTTGGCCTTCACAGCTGCCAGAGTGCACTGCTGATTTCCGCTCAGCTTCCTACCCACTCAGATCCCAAGTCCTTCTGCCAGAGCTCCTCCCAACCAAGCAGTTTGCTGGAAGAGTTTATCCCTCTCAGGGGCAGAATTTCCATTTTTCCTTGTTGATTTCCTTGTTTTAAACTTACTTTAATTCGGCATCAGTTTCAAGCTCGACATGAGAACAGTGCCTCTGCTCCTACAGGTTACACAAGCTCAACCAGGACATATCCCAGAACAGATCTCTGCAGTAGTCCCCTTGACGCTGTCATTAACAAAAATCCCCTGAGTCCAACATCCAGCCAGGGTTTCCTTCATCTGGTAGTGCACACATGCTGACAATAAAATTCTTCCTTGGATTTGAAAGTACTGTATGAAAGGCAGGCAAAAGCTTTGCTAAAACTGAGGAAAATAGTACCAGCAGCTCCCCCTCCCCCATCCACAAATCATCCTGTCGCATTATCACACAAGTAATTATACCGGTGAGGCACAGTTGATACTCAGCAGATTTATGTCAGTGATTCTCCAACTGCTCTCCTTATCTGTGTGCCTAAATTTCTGTTTGAACTAATATTAGGCTAATCATAACATCTCCCTAAATGACTTCCTTATTTTAATATCTATATTGAGGAAAAATGGAGCCAATTACAACCTCAACACATTTTGAGAAAAAAGCTTGGAAGGAGTGGCTGAAACATAAGAGGGTTTTGTTGCCATTCAGATAGAACTGAAGAAACCTGTCAGAAAATTTGCAAGGACAAGAACCACATGAAATTAAGAAAAGAGACATGAAAATATCTACATCCTGAGAAGAATAACCTGGGCACCAGTAAATACAAGGAACTGGTGGTCCGGGAGGCAGCTCAGTAAGGAAGGACTTGGGTGCTAGTGGACAACAAGCTGACCATGAGAAAGCAATGCTACCTCTCTGTAAAGAAAGCCAGCAGCCTCCTGGGCCACGGAGATCTATCTTTCCCCTATCTAGCACCTGACATGCTGGCTACAGTTCTGGGCTGTCCAGTCTAAGAAGGACATGAACTTGCTGGAGCAAGCCACACGCAGGGCCACAAAGAAATTTTAGAGACTGGAACATCTTTTCCATAAGAAAAGAGGGCCATTACTCTTTGTCCTGCAGAAGAGAAGGTTCAAGAGAATCTTGTCCACGTGTATAAATACTGGATAGGAAGGAAAGGAGAAGAAGGGGCCAGACTCTTTCCAGAAGCACTCACTAACAGGACATGTTAAAACTATATGTGAAAAAATATATATGTTAAATAAAATATAAATATAATATATATATATTATAAATATATATATATAATATATATGTTAAAACATGTTAAATTATATATGAACATGAGAAGATGCCTTTTTCACTGTGCAGGCAGCCAAACACTGGCATAGATTTTCTAGAGAGGTTGTGGAGTGTATTTCATTGAAGATACTCAAAACCCACCTGGACATGGTTCTGCACCACCTTCTCTGGCTGATTCTGTTTGAGCAGAGGTTCGACTGCAAGAATTCAAGAAGCTCCTTTAATTCTAAATCATTCTTTGAGTCATCAATTTTAACTTAAAATTACATATTTAACCTAAATAAATTATGTATTCTTTGGTTTATAAGAATTTTCTCACCAAGACTGTCACATAACATCTGCCTCTATCCTTTTAATTGACATTACCAAAAGATGGGACTTAGTTGCTAGTTTCTTCATGTTGAGAAGCTTATGGTCAGAGCTGAGGTGCACAAAAGCTTGGAGTTAGCCACTTTCAGGTTATGAACATTGACTCCGGCATTTCCAGTCTTTCTCAGTTTATGGTCTTTTCAAAATAAAACTAACATCTTAAACATATCTAATCTTGTGGGTTTTTTTCCAACATAATTTGTATTCATGTAAAATGCAATGGGCAGTTATTAGTGGGATGGCTGTGTATGTGTGTGTTGGGAAGGTTTTCTCTGGTGTGGTTTTAGACTCAGGATTAATTTTTCAGGAATAGAGTTGTTAATTTGCAGTTTTTATTACTTATAGGAATGACTACCTGAACATGTCATTGCTCCACAGGGGGAAGAGCCAGACACAAGGCACTCTGCCAGAGATGCACATTCTTCCTATGGGGCACTTACATACACAGATGATTATGGCTATACAGCTGTATTTATTTATTCATTTACTTAGAATTGTTTCAGCTCCCCACTGTATCTTGCAGATCCATTTATGAGAGATGAAAGGAAGACTACAAACACTAAGGCCATACGTCTCAAAGCTGGTGAATAAAGATATGTACTAGATTAGAAAACAATCTGAGTAGAAAGGAAGTTTTGAGTATTTTCTGATTACTTTTAAAAAACACAAACAGGCACATCAACTTTCAGAGTACCTCCAGATAGGTTTGTTTGACTCATCTTCCTTTCAGCTTCGACCTACTCTCCATAAACACCAGGGTAACTGTTGACTTTACAATCCCGTAAATTGCTCTCTCTGACATCTAACAGACGCTTTGTTTCTAGATCCATTTGGTAACCCAGGGTAATACACCATGTGGAACCCCAAGCAAATACAACTGACCTCCTCTTCTGTTCTTTCCATGCAGGAGGAAGGCAGTTCACGTGATTTACAGCACTACCTTCCCTGTTCTGGCTGCTGAGCTACCACACATTCTTTCCCTCCTCCTCCTCTATTCCCCACCCCTAGTGCCAACCCCCAGCACCATTCACCTTTCCCCTGCCCCACAGAAAGTCTTCCACACAATTAATTGTCTCTGTGGGTCTCTAAATTTCCCATCAGAGGAGCTATCTTTTCTCCTTGTCTTATAACCCCCAACCTTCTCTCTAATAAAACAATCAAATTCTGCTTTCAACTTTCCAAGTGCTCTATCAGTCTCCCTTGCCCTTTGCTACCCTTGCTACCCTCTTCACCCTTGCTCCATAGTCTGCAGAGGCCATTCCTTTTAGGTATCTAATGAATGTCTGAAAGTTTGTAAAATTTATATAAAAGGTACAAGCTAAGGCCTGATTTTCTGCCTGCTGTAGAAGAAGAATCCGACAAATCTATTTTTTCTACTTTCAGAATAAAAGGCTAGCAAAAAAAGTTTGGTAATACTGACCTTAGTATTCCATATATATTATTAAGTGTGCAGATATATATATCTTTCCTTCTGTATCTTGTTTTTTCTGTCTAATCCATGAATTGATCAGTATAGAGATGATTCAGGCTAGGAACAGCCACAGGAAATACTAATGTTTCTGAAAGTTTTCATCCTGTCTTTGCCCTTCTAATGTGCAATGGCAGTGCAGAAACATTTTGTTTGCTGCTCTTTATTTCTGCCTTTATGAGGCCTGTTACCCTAAACCACATACATTTTAGAGCAGGAATTATGTTGAGCCAAGCATCTGTTTGAAATGGGATCTACAGGCTTGATAAGGGGTTTGATGGTTCTTCACCCACTATGTATAACTCATGAGAAAAACAATATACTACACATCTGCAGCATTTCTACCTTTCAATTTTGTGGGAAGCTTGATAAAATTAATTTCATTTTCTTACTTCCTACATGTATTCCTCTCAAAATATCTTGTTGTCAAGACAATGAAATGTTTTGCAGACAATTATTGACCATAGACTGAGAACCATCAGCAGGGGGGCCCTATCAGACACCTACACACACATATATTTTTGTTTCCATTATAATTAATTTTCAGATGCTTTCTGATGTAAAGAATATAAGAATTTAGTGTTAAGTATTTATTATTCCAATAGGATTTTTTAAGATACAACATTTTAAAATTTCCTGAAAGGAAAATGAAAGTTATCCCTTTGGTTAGACCTTTTCCTGTTCTCCTTACTCCGTTTACTTACAAGAGCCAAGGAGCAGAAAGAGCACTGAACGAGAAGGAATACACACATGAAATGTTCATGGAATTTTTTCTCAAGAAATCCATTGATGAAAGTGGTACCACCAGAAAAGGATATTTGTTTCTTAAAGTCCCACTTTTGAGTGCCTAATTCCCAGAAATGTCATCATTGCCCAAGATGAGGAGTCCAGATTTGCTTCAGAGTTCATGCAGTGGACCCTACCATGCAGATGATGACTCCTTGTCTTTGTCTCCCAGAAGTAGTACAATGCCTTCTGTGGAAACAAGGCACCTTCATCTATCCCAAAACAAATCCCTTTTCCTTTCTGAGGAAATAGCCAAACCTTTCTTTGGGGGAGCCTGGCACTGCCAAATCTTTCCCCAAAAGAAAGTCACTGTCAGTATGGCTACTGATAGTAACAAGTCTCTCTGTCACTTATCATCTGGGTTTAAAGTGAGTTAGAAATTCTCACAAATCCTGCTCCACACAACGCAACAAACTGAACAGGCTTTGGATTAAATAATAAATATATGATTATGACAGTTTGGAAAAATACAAAATTAGAGGTGTTTCAAGAATGTATCTTATACTTGTCTTTCAAATAAAACATAAACTGAGCTGCTTTAACACATTACTAATAAAAATATAATTTTGAAATTGAATGAAAGAAGTATCATTCTTAAAACAGAAAGCAGGTTTAGACTTCTAGGATTCTCATTTACAACTCAGAAGATTGCTTCTTTTTTCCTATATCTCTGAAAATCCTTATCTAGAGAAAGTGTTTTATACATTCTTCATTTATTTCCTTCTCTGCCTATAAAGTCATAATCCCCTCTCTATAAACTCTTAATCCCGTTTCAAGTATCCTAACTAGTGGGTCACATAAAGAAACAAACAAACAAAAAGAAACTCCAACTTTTTAATCTTTTGCCTTGAAAGTTTTCTGTAATACTGTGAAAGCACTGTAATTTTTTCCACTTTCAGTTCACACTGCTGAAAGAAATGGAAATCTCCTATCATAGAAATGTCTGGACACAGCGATATGGTAAGCTGTAAAGCAAGATTAATTCTTCAGTGACAGAGAGAAGAAATTAGTAAACAAATCACTTTGAGAATGTATAAGAAAAATGTGTTCTCAGAGCCCCTTTATTACAATACAGACTGAAAAAAGTGATAGCCCCCAAGTTGTAATATGGCAATGAGAAGGGGGGAAGTGTTCACCATGCAGACTGTAGCGGGTCAAACAGATGGAGGACTCCACTGTGTCCTTTACCAGCCACATGCCAGCCTCTAAATGACAGCACAAAGTCTGGACTGTCCCTTAATGGGACATCTGTGTCTCTGAATTTATAGCTGCCACACCACAAAATCACACATGGGAATAGCCTGAGACATTGCTTGGACACATACCTGATCATCATTGCAGTATTATTCTCGCATGCCAGAGCTTTGAAGGGAAATGATTAAATGATATTATACACCCACCACTAACTGACTGCTCATGGCAGAATGGGGATTTTTGAGTGGCTGGCAGAACATGTTAGTAGTCTAAGTGAAACAGATTTGGTAGAATAGTTTCAATTATGTACCTAAAGAAAGGTTCTGGACTGAATACAGCCTTATCAAATGCAGTTCACTGAGTCTGAAAGCAGCTGTAAATTCAGTGGTGCTAGGAACTGCAAACCATGTAATTTGAAAATGTTCATCATCCAGTATGCCCTACAGAATATAGACAAAGCCATTTTAGTGAAACAAGCAACTCAGAAATGTCTCAAAGTGATGCCCATTCAAAAAGAGGTGAAACAATTGTTGTTACCTATTGCTTTAAAAGCTACATAATTTAGTCCAAACACTTGCAGAGATGTGAGGCTGAAAGTTGAACAGTTCCCATTGTATTTACTCCCAGGCTCCATAAATTTTTGCCATTGTAAGTGGTGGAAAGGCTGAAATAGATGTGATGAAAAACAAAAATGTGCAAAACCTGCCAAACCTTCTCCCTTGCACAGAGTCCTTCATGGCTTATTCTGAAACATATGACATTGTAAAATTGTTAGGAGTCTCTTAAGATCCCTAAGTCCTGCAAATTAACAGCCTGCACCTCCCCTTGAATAAAGGAATAAGCAAGAGAGTCCTATAAGAAAAAGTAGAGGAGTGAGCTGTAGGAGTGCAGGAGTTCAAGGGGAGTGCACAAGGAGAAAAAATCTCCTGCTGAGGTTTCCAAATACAAAGTTTTCCAGTAAAATCACGGTATTCATCTAGTGGAAAAAAAAGGGCCCTAGAAAACTCCCACAGATGTCTCCTAAATACTTGCTTTGTTTTAATTCCAACAGGGAAGCTAATTTACAGTGATGCTTAGGGCACAGGTGAAGTAAGATTTTCTGGCTCAGTAAATGGAGAGAAGCTCAAAAAGACTGCATACCTCCTTAGTACTTTCTTTGAGGCTTAAATGAGGATTGAAAGTTTTCAAAGCTAACTGTTGAAGTGAAATGCTGGGGAACACATATGTGTTGCATTTAGTAATACAGTCAACCCATTCAGCTCCTCAGCTTCAGTTAAGTTCGCATTGCTATAAATCATCAGCGTTTTATGGTGAAACAGAATTGATTTCTTTATAGATGTACTTTCAAGTTTGTTAGGTACTCTTAAGAAATTCTGTGACTATAGAAGAGAAATCTACATAAGGAATTTACTTGTCACAATTCTTTTATGTCTCAGCTGGCTTTGCAGCTTAAAAGGAGCAGAAAAGGAAAAAAATAGAAAATTTTCTTTCAGTTTTCCTCTTGAGAATACAAATTTGAGTTCCCTGTATTTCATCAGGTCTGACAGGTCAGTGTAGGGCAAAGTCATAATGTCTCCTTTGCCTTCCCCTATATATTTGCCTTTATTATTCCAATCCCTAAACTCTCTGGTGTTAATGGTGTGCAGGAAGACACAGGGATATTAACAATCTATGGCCAATTAGTCAGACTTACTTTACTTCATTGTATTTATCAGGTGCATAAATTCTGGGGTTATTTTTCCCCAAATCAAAAAAATAGACAATACTTGATCTTTTATGTAATATATTTAATGCAAATCTCAAAGCATTATAAAACTGCTTTGTCTCATTATATGTAGTAAAATGGAAGTCTTACTACAGATCTTTTGAATCTTTGGTACAGATTTATACTCCTGCTCGTTGCTGCTTCAGAAGTCTTTGCTTCCAGATAACCCCAAAGGCAGTTCCATTGGGAACAGAAATAGAGAGAAGTCAGAAGAAGCTGCCAGACTCTGCACTAGAGTCGTCTGCAGTCAGTGTTTATGAAAAACAAAAGTATGTACCTCCTGCTCATAGCATGTAATCAGAGGTAATTAGAGCTAATTAGCTGTCCATAGTAATAGATAAAAGGAACTTCCCTCTTCTTGAGAATACCATAAATTACCTGAAGAATTCATACACTATTGCTGTCAACATGTTATTTTGAAATTCTTTTTTTAAGAAAGTACAAATCAGAATTGTTAAGTGCTCAACCCCAAAAAAAAAACCAAAAAAACAAACAAACAAAAAACCAACAAAAACCCCAAAACTAACCAACAAAACAAAAAACTCACAAAAATAATCAAACAACTTGGTGCCTAAGCTTCTCATTATGGCACTTCCTGCTAGTGTAATCTATATATTGGCTTGTGAGCTTGTTGAAAGACAGAGTTGCATACGCTCACACTACATATAAGGGTCTATTTAAAGGTGAAGGGTTTTAAGCTTTGAACATTTTTCATGGGCCTTTAGGGTGACATTTCAGAAAAAATGTTACAAAATATCTCTGTGAAAGTAATCTGAGCGCTGCCTGAATAGTTTAGAAATCACTATTCCTGGAGACATTGTTTGCTTTGTATTTGCCTCTTCAGAGTCAGGAGTCCAAAAGATCTTACCAGGAGTCTGCTAAGAGCTGGCATGAAATATTTCAACAACTGAAGTGTGAAACCTCATGGTGAAGAAAGTTGGGTGGTCCTGCCACAGAGAAGGTCATAGGTACATGCAACATGCATTACTTTTATTTTTTTGTGCATATTCTTGATCTCCAAGTGGCAGATACTCCTGTTGCTCACTGAATATGGCACTAAATGAGGCACTGGCTGATCTGATTTTAATTTCTGACTTCTCTCAAGAGAATACTCTCACACTGAGCTCAGATCACTTGGTTATTGGAAATACACTACAGTGAAGCAATAAGGCTTTAAAGAAAACTGAAAAGTAGTGTTTCAGAATTGCTGCAGTGCAAAAATAACCATATAATATTTGTGTGCAAAATTAAAATGGATGTAAGATGTCTTGAGAACAGAAGTCAAGAGTTTCAGTCATCATTTATGTGGCTTTCCTATTACAAACTACATGTCTGACCTTGATGAATTTTCCATTGATTTAAATTTTGTATCAAGCTAGTTTGGAACTAATTTAAAAGCCTTTAAGAAAATATATATGGGGAACAATAGAATGGCAGTTAATGAAATTAAGATAATGAAAAAAAATAATGTTAATTTTGCTGGATAGTTTAAGTGCAGTGTTAAGTTCAGAAAAAGAAATTTATAAATTCTGATATTAACATCAAACCAATAGAAAGTAATAAAATGCAGTGGTTTTGATTTAGACAATAGATTTGCAGAAGTTCTTCCTTTAATCCTTTGTATGTTGTGCTGTATGTTGTGTTGAGGTCAGAACTCATAGTGTGGACCCTCCAATTCACCAGAAGCTTTCAGAAGTCATCTTTATAGAGAGCTCTCTTACAGATCCCTTGGTAAATTAATATGCATAGTGCCTAAGATGCATTTTTGCATCATCTTCATTATCATCATTATCATCATCATTCTCCTCATAGTATTAAGCAAAATAAAGTGAACTTGATGACAGCTGTGTTTTGATTACAGTTTGTTTTTTCATTACCTGAAGGACTGTGGAAAAACTCAGTGCATTATCACACTTGTAGTATTGCACACTAAGTCAATGTGATAAATCTACTTAGTAGAGTGAGGTAGCTCAGATGAATCTCTATACCCAAGAGAGACGGTATACTCCATTATATCTCCAAATAGATCAATTTTTCATTCTATTCAGTTCATTTTATCTGATAAAAATATGATAAAATTTCAGTCCAATATGGCACATAGGTCCAGAAATGGTCAAAAATTCCTTTGATATAAAAAAAATTTGGATTAGAATGTCAGTTTACCACAAAGCCAGCAGACATTTTGTCTAAAAGAAAGTGGAGGTTTTCACATTAGTTGACTTGAGACAGAATTTTGGAGAAGCAGCAATTTCTTTTCTTGACCAGGAAATACATATATGTGTGTATATGTATTTATATATATATATACACACACATACCTGTGTAAATATACATACATACACACACAAACACACATGTACACACAAAAAACCATATATATTACTCTCCTTTTGTACTTATCTTTATATATGAAGCAAAGAAAATTTCTCTGTGACAGAACTGACAAAACATACACTTTAAATTTTGCCCCATATAAATCATGAATATTTTGGGCTTCTGGAGGGCAATGAAAGTAGATTAAAATGTTACTTTTCTGTACAAGCCCTTACTGAGATTGAGAAGATCCACATCTGGTACAGTTTTCAGAGATACAATGGGGTATTTTAAATGTAATTTGTAAAGAGGAACAGCTAAACTACTTCACAACATGATCCTGGAAACTGCTGGAGAGGGCTAGATAATTGCCAGGGAGATCCCAGTGATTGCACAACGATTACATCAGTCATCACATACCTAAAGGTGTGACAGTCTGAACACTAGGGAGATATGGTTTGAATGATAAGCAGAAAAGGAAATGATAGCACTCAAATGAACAGATGGTGAGCTAAATTTTTTTCTTTACTTTTCAACTGGAATCGCAATTTATTTTCTAGTAAAAATAATAAAAAATGTTCATATATTCCTCATGGTTAGAAAGAGGGAAAAATTATTTCTGGTAGAGAAAAATAAATGGGTTTGTTTTGTTTAGATTGAAATATGTATGTCCTAAAGCTATATAGATAAATGCAAATACCGCCTGCAGTTGCATAATTTAATGTCACCACAAGTAGTACTCTACCAATAAAAGTAATAGCTGATTGTGTGTTTTGGAGACCTGAGGTTAGAATATAATATGATATTGGTAATTGGTAAAACCTGACACCTCTGAATGCTGCCTGCCCCCTGAGCCCTCTGCAGATAGCTGCTGTTTTTATCCAGCCAAGCCAGGCACACTGTCACCCCTCTCATTTTCTCTGTTCATGTCTGAAATGTTTGTCCAGCATTTCTCCGCCATTGTAAAGAAGCTAAAACTTAGTCACTG
>JAWWMU010000121.1:20635244-20653154 GCA_035048155.1 Cinnycerthia olivascens
AAAGTCAAATGGAGGGTTTTTTTTTCCTATGCTTTTTGCCCTAAACAGTATCTTTCTAATAGTAACCTATTTTGTTAGGTAGGAATGTAAGGAAATTAAGTTTTAAAAATCCTTTAATGAGATCCCATATGGATGGAATCATCTCCCTTCACTTTAGACATCCAGATTTTGAAATATTTGTTTAGATTCCCCTAAAGGAAATGGAAAGAAATAAACTTTTCTAAAGAATTATTTATCTTATCTATTTCAGTCTTCTATTTTAAGATGAAATAAATTATATTCCAGAGATATAAATTTTTCTGCATTGACTGTAAATAATATCTAGATTATTAACCTAGAGATCTAGACTTTTAATGTAGAAAAAAAAAACCCCATACATCTGAAATTAGAGGAGATGAACCCCACCCCTTATTTTGGGTCTGTAAACACACTTGGCAGCTGAGTTTAAGAAAAATACAACTTTTAGGTGCAATGCATCTCTTTTAAGACAAACATAGCACCACTGATACTTTTATGTTCTCACTTTATCCATGTAGCTGTCAACCATAGGTAACAAGTTTGTGCTAATGCGTAATGTTTGTAATTCAGATACATCACAGAATCTGTGCCAAGACTGAAGAGTCATATAGGGTTATATCAGGTGTTTGAACATGAAACACTGTGAGACTGAGGTTTACAAATATCAAGACACATGACAATGTGAATATAATCCTCTCTTGACGCATCTAACTTTTTATTACATCCAAGATGAATGACAATATCTAAGGTGGAGAAAATGCAATGGAGGAGAGAAACTAAAAGCTCTTTTAGGAAAAAACTACATCATGGAGCAAATAGGTTAGGATCAGATGCATAGATTCAAATCCCAGCATGAGAATTCTAGAAGATAGAGGACTGGAGATCTTCCCTTGATCATGCCACTTACTGACATAAACAAATTGGAATTGTGTCAGACACAGTATGTGCCAAGCTGATTGCCAGGGATTGAGAAGAACACACAAAAAGACACATCTCATTGCAGCATTAGCTTTGTATGTCGTGTTTTGGAATGGTCAAATGTCTCCTCATAGGGAAAACACTGCATGTTTGGAAAAATTGACATCCTAACAGTCTACATCTGGAAAACAACATAAGATCATAGTAATAAAATACCAAATTGAGACAGAGCACATTCAGTCACTGAGAAAAAATCCCTCTGTGAGAAATGATTTAAGCTAGCAATTTCTGAAAATTTAAAATGTTTGCCTTGATATATAATGGGATATTGCTCACTGCAGTCTTTTCATATTCTGTAGATTATTTCAATAAAACAAGGGACAATAACTTTGTGGTCTGTAAGCTGAAAATTAAAACCAGATGCACATGTTCAAGCCATCTACTGAACACTGTTTTTCAAGAGAGAGGATTAGTGTATGGATTCTAGGGGTGAAAACGCCACTGAAGTAAGTGCATGGTTGTAGTCTCCAGTTTACAAGGCAGCTTATAGGAACCACTGATACTTTTTTTCCTGAGCACAAAAAGGTGCATTATGATCAAAACTCATTCGTTTAGACTAAGAAAAGTAGATTTGTAGTCAAGGTCATTTCACAGGCACCAGAATGACACTGAAGTTGAGTGGGGAAGGGTTGCCTTGCTATCTGAGTGCCTTGAAATCTGCTGCTCAACTGGCAAGTGCTCAAGGTCTGCAGGGAGAGTGGGTGAGTGTGCAAATACCCCCTTCAGTGTAATTCCATTCCTGTGTTTCCTGAGATAGCCGTGCAGCACCAATGCAATGGAAAGACAGGAATATGGCTACACTTCATATTGTTACTTAGAGTGTTTTTCTTCCCTGGAGGTTTTAATCTCTTCTTCACGATTCCTAGTTACCAATGGTGCTAGCTATCACAACTTAAGTCTATTCTGGCAGCTCTCCAGAGAACAAACACAGAAATGCATGAAAGAAAATGTGTTTTGTGTGCCAGCAGAATTTTGCTTCCACTGAACAAGTGCAGTGGCTGCGAGTCCTTTCTGAGTTGGAAGTTTGCCACAGAAAAGATTTCTAAAAACCCCTCTGTCCCGAATAAATGCATGGATTTTCTTCCATGACATTCAGCACCTTAAATGAAATACAAAACAACAGTTACCTGTGCTGCAGAGCTCTGGTAACTGGGGCATGCAGAACACAAATCAGTAAACAATTGAAGGACAGACTCACCTTCTTCCTACATAACTATGTGTATTACAGCTGTTTGTTATGACTAAATCAATATAATTAGCATAACACTTAGACACCATTCTTAGAAATGTTAGTAAACAGAATTTTTGTTGTTTGCTTTTAAATGAGGCATTCTGTGATCTTGATTCATAAAAGTTTTAATAGCACAAAACTGCATTAGCAAAATGGTTCCTTAGAAGCCTCATACTTCTAATTGTCATGTGTGTGAATATGCAGTTATTGTACAAAGAAATGTAGCTGGAGTGTTATATATTCATAACACTGAGAAAAAGTGAAATGTACCTTCTTCATACAGTTCATAATTATCATCCACCCAATTATATACAGAATGGTACAGATCCAAGGTTTTTGGGGATGTTCTGTGAGTTTTATTTTTTGGTTGTACACTTTTCCTTCAAAGGAATAGTTTTGATACATAGAAAACACAAAGGTATAAATACTAAGATTCAGCTACAGAAAATTTGGGAATCTTTGAAATAACCTTGAAACCTCATATTTTATCAAGGAAGTCATGTGCATATATCATGACGGCATTTTGCGGACTTACTCTGTGTGATATTGCCATAGATCCTTGAAGCGTTAGGGCAGGGGGCACAAATAAAATGCAGAGTTGTTGTGTAGGGACAGAGTCACTCCGTTGTCCTGATTATGTGTCCTGGCATTCAACTGATCTGTAGCTGCAGTGTGGGATTTGTCTCTTACCATCTTGTCAAGCTACATCATTCCAGAAGAACAATAGCAGTTATTTACTGTGAGTGTTCCTGATGTGAAAGTTTTTCTAGGGTCAGATTATTTAGAGCTGGAAAACTCATATTACCTAGAATATTGCCTCTGCACCAAAAGAAGCACTGTCAGTAGGTCAAGGCAGATGATTTTGTGCTTCTGCCTTGTTGACACCCCACTTCATGCTGCATTCAGCTCCGGGTTCCTCAGCACAGGCAGGACATGGATTTGCTGGAGTTGTAAGGAATAAGATGAATGTGTCCTTACAAACAGATGATGTGAATCTGCTTGTAGATATGGTCAGGGAGTTTTAAGTAAGGAAGCAACAGGATGAACTCTCAGTTTCAGAAAATGTTACTGATTGACACTGACTGCTGCTCAGCTAATGTCATGCTACATTCCTGAACTTCGAGCAGAGGAACAAAGACTTGACAGACCTATGCTATACAAAGGGGGAGGTGGATATTAGGGGAGAATAGAGTAGGTGAACTGGGAAGTCTATACCTTCTAAGTACCTTAGCCAATGGGGAAAGGGGCTAATTATGTGACTGGGAAATCAGGATAAAAAGGAGGCTGCATCCTCTAATAATTTGAGGGAACCCATGGGAAATGCCCCAAGGCCTCTTCCTTTGTTTATGCTTAAAGTTACTGGACCCCTCTGTCTCCTTTTTGGACATAAATCTCCATTTACATTAATTTTTCCTCATAGAAAAGGAAAGACAGCGAGTCCAGAGGAGTGTGTCAGAAACTGGAAAAGATTGATGTGTCGAGACATTTTGGGATGTATCTGTTTGGGGGAGAGGTACAGGTCAGGTCTTGCTCCATCAATGCAGTTCCCAGCTCTGCACACCACACCCCTCATCCCAGAGCCAAAGCAACCCAGCCCCACAGCTCTGTCCAACATGGCACAGCAGAGGCTGCTCCGGTCTCGCTTAACACAGCCCCTGAGTGACCAAGTGACTGAAAGCCCCACCTGGGTGGAGGGTCCACTCACTGAGGGCCAAGGATTTAAAAGGCTGGCCACAAGGGGGGCATGCCCTCTTGGAGTTTATCCATGTTAGAGCCCAGGGGCTGGTAGCCATATGTGTAGTTTTCTGTATCTTTTCCGTCTTTCCTCTTCTCTTCTTCTTCTAATTCTCTTTTCATGGAGCATTTTAGGTAATGTAACATCAAATGGGTTTAAAGTTTGTTAATTTTGAATGGGCTAAGTCAATGCTATGACAAGTTTTGTGTTAATTGGATGCTGTACTAAATCTTTTGACAAAGTTCCTTGATTTTCTATATTGTGTCTAACTTTTGTATAATTTTGACCTCTTGAGAATATCTGTTCAGTATTTCTCCCATGTACTTAACCCTGAGTAAACCTCAGTACATCTCTTGTGTTTAAATGTTTTGGGGTGCTACAGAGGGTCACAAAGATTATTAGAGGGTTAGAGCACCTCTCCTATGAACACAGACTGAGAGAGAACTGGGATTGTTCAGCCTGGTGACCCAATTGTGACCTTTTGCTGCCTAAACAGACCTGCTAGAAGGATTGAAAGGAACTTTTTCCAAGGGTATATAGTGACAGAACAGGGAGAAATGTCTTCAAAATGAAAGAGAGCAGGTTTAGATTAGATATTAGGAAGATGTTCTTTACACTGCAGCGTGTTAGAGAAGTTGTGGATACACTGTCCCTGGAAGTCTTCAGGCCTGGTTGGGTGGGGTTTTAAACAACCTGGTCTAGTGGAAGGTGTCCTTGGCCATGGACAGCAGTAGAACTAGATGAACATTAAGGATCCCTTCTGACCCAATCTCTTCTCTAATATGCTGCTTAGGACTGCTTAAGATAACTTCAGATAAGCATCTAAGTTTAGGATTCTCAGGTAATATTTCACATGTTTCTTTCTTAATCTTAGACACAGAATCATTGTTTTGAAAAGAAATCTGAGGTTTGATGTCAATATGTATCTCCAGAACAGGAAGGAAATAATCCATTTCTGAATGTAATAGGAAAAGGTAAAAAGTGACTGAATGTCATGAAACAAAAGGGATAAACATCTATTTTCTGGTCTATTAATATAAATGAGTTAATTTTATTTTTTATTTGATAGGTTATCTTAATATACTTTAGGCTTTAATTCAGATGTCTCCTCAAAGGAAAGATAGACTTGAATTTGGATGGAGTTTCCAGTAGATCATTCTTGAAAATCAAGATATTCTTGTGTACTCTGTTCCCTCTGTCCATTAATCTATGTCCACAAGGTGAAACAACACCAACACAGAGATTCACAGCCTTGGCTGGGAATAGTTTGGTAGCTAGGTTGCCAGTTTTGGAAATATGAGGCTTGGTTTCCTTTTTCCTGCTGTTCGTGTAGTTGAATGAGGCTGACCTAAGAGATTTACCAGCTGTAGGTCTAAGCAGTCTTAAGTGCTTGGGAATTGGGCATGAACCAAGACTACTGCTATACAAAACTTCATAAATAAGATTGATGCTAACTCTGAGACTGATAAGGTGCTGAAGATGCTGTTGTTGTCATCCAATGGTTTTCGTATGCGTGCAGTAGCTGTGTTAGTCTGGACCTTTTGCTTCAAGTCCAAGAAGCAGAAAAGACAATTCACTTCATGTTGCACATCTAGCCTCAGGCAGGTCTGCAGGCTCACTCTGTGAGCAAGGGAAATTATCTGTGGAATGGAAATCAAAGTTTTGAGTGCTGTGATTCTGTCATTTCTAGGCTTGAATACCTTCCTTTCTTTCTTAGATCTAGTTTAGATAACATATAAGTGCAGAAGGTATGTGATTATGGACTGTAGTCAGTTTTAGAGGATGACTAGAAATTATCAATCATAGACATCTGCCTAAAAATGACACGAACTTTCTTTGGAAATGTCTGTCTTCCTCCTGTATCCATAGAAGTGGCTTGCAAGTCTAACTGATTTTCAGAGATCTAACCTATATGAAATGAACCCTATACTCATTATTACTTAAAGATGGGATTGAGAGGCCAAAAATGGCAGTTGGGTCTCATGTCTTGCATGACTTATTTAAAAACACAGAAGAAATAATGAAATTAATTATTGGAACTAATCTGTAGACAATCTGATTGCTGTTCTACTGAAGAATAACAGAATATGGTTTTTATAGAAGCTCACACATCTGCCTTGAGATGTCATCCTGAAAAAGTCATTCCACTTGGGTGTCATTATTATTAGTTTACTAAACTCTTAATTGAGTAATTACTTTTTATTTATTATTATATTTTATTTAATTTGTCAGTAATATTTATGTATTAAAATTGGCATCTATTTATTGAGCATCTAGAAAAAACTAAATGTATTTTTTAATATTTTATATGTAATGCACTTTTACTTTCCTCTAGTAATTTCTAGCCAATAGTAATGACATTTCACTGACACCTTTAAAGGAGCTTGGTAATCTCCTCTGAAGGCAAAGTAGGAAAGAACTAAATTGTTATAGTGAAGAGACTAATCAAACACTTTCACATGGGAAGATGAAACAATTCTGATGTATTGATTTTTATTTTTTATTATTTCTGCTGTTCATATGTCTTCGATTTGATTTATCCTGAAACTGAATCCTGAAGACTGTTGGAGAGAGAGTTTACAGAATAAACAATGATTCAACACTGTAATATTACTGACTAACAAGTTGTGAAGTTTGAAGATTAAGAACTCACAAATTGGTTAAGACCTGTTGTAGACAATGGACTACACCTGGCAGAATCTGGCTAACTCAGATTTGCATTCAAACCTTGAGTTGACTGTTTTATTTCCCATTTCCAGAAATATTTTCCTACATTTGTGACAGCTTTTAACAATGGCAAAAAATTCTGGCTGGCCCTACTACATGCCTATTTTAAAAATGGTCTTTCTGTTCCTAGGCTTCCCTATAGCATTTCAACAAAGTTGTATATCATGCACTAAAATTGTGCTTTCTCTTTTTTTTTTTTTCCTCTCTCTCAGTTTATGTGAAATCTGAAATTAATTAACTGAAAAATGTGCCATGCTATCACAAATTTTTATTTGATTCTTCTTGCACTTTTAAGTGCTGTAATAATTCAGTTTCAGAGTGTTTGGGTATTGCAAACTTATTATACAAGAAGCAATTTGATTTTTACTGTACAGTAGCTTGTGCCTGAAGACCACCCTTGGAGAGGCCCCAAGTAGCTTTACACTCCAGTGGGCTCACTGTAAAAGTAACAAAATAGGATGAAGGATGCTGTTTGGGGGGGAAGGGGGGAGGGAGGAAGTGATATTCAACGCTAGCAGTAAGTTTGACAGTACTGAACAATTGAAACAGCCTTTTGCTAAATCAAAATGCAGCCCGACTTTTCCTGAATTCGAAAGTACAGACATAAGAAAGAAAGCAGGGAAGACAAAAAAAGAGAAAAAGAATGTTTTGACTGAAACATAATTACCTTCTATTTCTGTGGATCACATGACGAAGCTTTCTCTGGTGTGCTCTATCCTGTAGGTTTAAAATCTCAATGTGTGGTTAGGTTTATTTAAAAAAAAAAAAAAAACCAAAAAAAACCAAAACAAAAACAAAAAAAAAAACAGAAACTGCCAAACACATAAAAGAATTATATCTATGTGCTAGCTCAGCTGGCAACACAGTAGTTTCAGAGATCCCTTCTCCTCCACCACCAGCTATCCCATATACTCTCCATCTTCCTTTCTCAACTTTCAATCATCCTTCAAAGGCTCCAGAAACACTCTGGTACACAGATATTATGGTACCCAATATGGACCTATGCATTCATCCATTCTGCATCTTTTCTACCTTCATATATGTGCCGGATTTTCCCCTTAGAACTCAGTACCCCAGAAGTTTTTTAGTTTGTATTTTATGATTGGCAGTGTGTCTCTGAATCTAGTTTCTTTAGATAAAACAGTTCCAAATACCCTTGCTTTTTCTGCTATTCATGACACTAAAATAATGACATGTGAGCTCTGAATGATGTAGTCATGGTGATGCAGTTTTTCAACTTCACTGGTTTCCATTCAAATCAGTTTGGCTATCTTTATATTTTTTCCCTTGATTTATCAGTCCTACCACTTTCTTAGCTATATTTTTAATCAAAATCATGACTTTTCTGTTCAGTCAGGATATTGTTGCTCCTCTGCTTTACTCCTTAAATTCCCTGAATTATCGTTCATTCCCTGTCTCAAGTTCTTATTACACATAAATAAGGTTTCTCAGGAAACCAGTGGTCATATGTGATATTTCAGATTCTTTCTGTATGCTCCCCATTGGCACGAGGCTATGATCCTTTTACACAGTTTGAATTGTCACTTTTGGTTATCAATGAATTTGGATTTTTTTTTTTTTTTTTTTTGCATTGGCCTCATGCTCTTTGAGGGACAAATTTTAACTTTTAGGTGGCATTTGAATCATTGTGTGTGTGTCCGGCTGTTTTTTTCTTTTGTTTCTGAAATGTAGTCATAATCTGTTATTGAACTACATTAATAATAAATTTGTGGGTTCACTCTGGACAGGTATAAGATTTAAAAACCTATCCAGAACAAGGACTGTGGAGTAAAAAGGAAATTATTTTCCGACATGTGCTGGAAAAGGAAGATGAGTTGCCACTTGAAACGTGTCTGCTTGGCAACTTCTGAATTTGGTTGCACCATGTAGAAGCATACTTGTGATGCTATCCAGCAGAGGGCAGAGGACATATAGCCATATTTTCTTTATGATGTTTTAATATATGAATTTTATGACCCTAGGAAAAGTGTCACCATCAGTTATCCTTTCTTCAGGGAAAAGATAGAGATCAGGGAAAAGATATGACCAGTGTGTAAAAACTTTCCCAGAATTTCCAATAATACTGTTAAAAACTAATCCAAAGGAATATTGGTTCTAAAAGCAAAAAGAAGTATTTTAAGGGAGAATGTAAAATTTCACTGAGAATGGTTTGACATGAGTCTTTCTGATGAAGACAGTATTTTAAAGATAACTTAGGAATATTTAATGGATGAATTCTATTCTTTAATGGCATCTTTATTCTTCAATAGGTCCTAGTTTATCATTCAAAAAATCAGGCTTCTCAATATTAGCTATAGAAAACAATAATAGTCCTCTGAAAAAATGTTCTTTTTTTTTGTATCTACAATGCAACAATTCTACATTGATGATCTCATTGTTAATGGGAAAGTCACAAAGACATAATTTCATCATAAAGGACAGACAGGGGTTAGAATGCAAGGAGAAATAGATAAATGTCCCAGTCTTGCATAAACTTCTTCAATTCAAAAGAGCAAAGCACAACACTTGGTGGTGCATCTTAGCTTTGGAATATTACAACGCAGCGTATTGAGATATAGAAGAGGTTTGGGTGCAATGCAGGGATTTTTTTAGCTAAGAAAACACATTTACATATAATAGGAAAGAGATGTTTTTAATGGTTCACAAATCTGCCAAACTTCAAGAAAGGTCACACCACACAAGTGGACTGTTCCCTGTACAATAATTTTTCCTATTTATATCCTATCTTCTTCTAATGAAATAGTCATTCTGCATTTTTATTGTGTTTGATAGAAATCAAGCATGTTTTCTCAGTTTCATACTTATAAAATATTTTTGAATGCATAATTCTGCTTCTTTAGGGTTGTCTGGTGAAGGTCAATAACACCTTAAAGTGATTTGAGATCCAAAGATTATTAATGAGACTTTTTTTCCCATTGCAAATATAAATTTCCTTCGACAGTAGGTTGTTGTGTGCTTTGTTGGATTCTTGTTTTCACAGAATACAGAGTCAGTGGTCAAAGTGTTCAGTTGTGGTTTCCTAGCCTGAAAAGCAGAGGGTAAGTGGAAACATATATATGGTTTCCTGAGATGTCTAGCAGAATATCAGAAACAAATTATACTGAAAAACAGAGCCTCTAGGAGATCTTCCTGCAGGAGTCTGAAGCACAGCCCTTCCAGGGCAACCACAACTGAAAGGAATGTTTTCTCCCTTGGCTACATGACTAGAATTGTGACAGCACCCAACAAAAGGGTACAGTGATGACTGGAGCTGGTGACACTTTAAGATTGCACAAATTATGTTTATCAGAGTCTACAGAGCACCTTCTTAAGAAAATAGCAGCTTTTTTTCAAACTTTGGCAATGAAATTGGAGTATGACATTTACTCTGCCTCATTTAATTGCATTCCTACATTTCCTCCAATATGGAAAGGTGTTTTCTCACCATGTACTTCTGCCAGTTGTGAGTATTGTCCTCACTTATACTGCAAACCTTTCCCATGGGCTGTAATGCAATTGAATTACGTCTGTATAATTTCTTCATTTTTTAATAATCTCCAACAGGATTTAGGAAATTTCACCATTGCACAAATTTTTCCATTATATGCTATTAACATTTTCCACTCTTACTGGGTATGCCTGTTATCAAAATCTTGCTGTATATTTACTTATTTTTTGCTGAAGTCCCTGACCACTCTTCACAGCATTCTATCTGCATCAAGCATTATCAAAATCAATACAAATCTTTTTATATATTACTCTACATGAAACAACCAGAATCTAGTCCATCAGCTAAAATCTCCATGGTGGTAGGGACCTATAATTTTCTGCCCTCTTTGTGGAATGTTTGAGTATCTCCTCTCTGACATTACAGAAAGGGCAGAACTATTTAATAATCACTATTCCAATCCAGTTTGCATTTGAAGTGCTGGTTTTAGTTTCCCTATAATTTAGGCTTAGATGATTGTTTCAACAAGTGAATTTCAAATGCAAAGTGCCATATGACATTTAGCCTGGTAACAAAGGTTACCTCTATCTACATGGTAACAAAGAGTTCTCTTCCAAGACATGTCAAAATAATCAGAATAGAGTAATGACATTTTATGTCAACCAAGTGTTGGACATCCTGTTGTATTAAAAAAAAAAAAAGAAAGTCTTGATGGCAGTGGATTATTATTCAATTTGAAACAATATTATCGAAAGTCTCATATTAGAAATATATTGTAGAAAAAATCTCTAGTTGAGAGGAATCAGTGAAATAGTCTATGTGAATAAACGTTAAAATACATTTTTTATGACAAGACAACAAACAGTTGACAACTTTGACTGAGAGTGAGATAAAGACTGCTACAGAGATACATTGCCCAAGAAAGACATCACAGTGCAAAATCCCATCTATGTATTCACAGACTCTTAAGTTTTCTATGAGGCAAGACTTTTCACCAGGCCCCTCACAAGAAGCAGTGACAACTTAGTTCTGGATTCTGACAGACTATGCCCAGACAAAAGAAATTGATCTAAAACCTTTGCCAGCTTGTGAAATATCTTTCTTTAGTCTAATTGAACATAGACTGAAATCTGAGATGTCTGTAGTGAAGCCTCAGTAACCTTAGAAGGGAGATCAGGTTTTGTTAAAGTGTTCTTATGGCAATAACCTTTTGCATAGCCTTGCTCTGATCCTGTAACACTTTATTTTACAGTGAAATAAAGCCATTTTCTTGTTGTTGCGGTTGTTGGCCATTATCTTTTAATTTCATTTATACTCCAGGTAATTAGATGTGGCTTTCAACTATGCTCAAGTAAATTCTTCTTCAGAGCAGAGAATGCTGTCTGACTTTAGGTGAGATGAAAGAAACAGATTTTTTCAAAGAAGGAAGATTTACAATTGTCTTCACATGCCATGCAGTAAGATACTGTCAGGTGTAAGTGTCAGATAACAAAAGAGCACAAATATCAATAAGATTTGGTCACAATCACTTTCTTCATTGTTTTGTACCTTCTTTTAGCCGTATTTGGACTTAACTGATTTTGTTGTATTTAAAAGTCTATATGCAATTTTTAGAAATGGCAATTATACAAGCTCCTGCTATTGCTTCCAGAGTACATGTAATGTCTTTTAAAGAAGAGGTAAATGTGTCTTCAGTGCTTTTACAAACAGAGAGAGTTCAGGTATTTTTAAAATATGAAACTCACATAATATGAGACATATGAACTTCATAAACTGTGTAGGACATGGAAAAGTCAATAGGCTTGATGCTTTGGAAGGTTTTGTTTCTAAATAAAAATATTTGATTGCAGAGCACAAAAATATATTAAATTGGTAATGATTTGGAAGGTGAAGTAAAAGTCCCCCTGGGGCCTTAATAAAGGGGAGGGTAGGAAATAAAAACTTAGTCATCTGTGAAATGCATAGCTAAATTCACTTCTTGGAGAAAAAAAAATCCCTTTTTGCAAAGTCTTCCCTTTTTAAATACAAGATTTTTGTTACCATCAGAAAAAACCCATAAAATTTTCCAATATTTGAAATCTTAATGTTTATATGTGTGTGCTTAATAGCTATATCATTGGTTCACAACCAGCACATTCAGTAACAAAAGAGAGGCACCATAGACAAGAAATAGGCAACTATCAAAGAGTTTTGAACTGTTTAGGTTTTGATCTGCAGGTTTATGGCATTATCAGCGTTTTTGAACATTGTTGCTCTATTAGGTCTGGTATCATATGTAACTATGTGGTCTCCATAATTCCTTTGATTGCTAATGAAGGGAAAGTGTGAGCCTGTGCTTTTTTATGCACTGATGTATCAGTAATTTTTGACAATTGGTAAGGGATTGTTGATAGGGAAGTGATGGTTCAATTTTTCTGTCTTGTCTGACTAGTTGTGTCATAAAATTCATAGATTTTCTGACTGTTAAATAAGGAGCAATATTTGCTTTTAAAAATTATCAGAAAATCCTTGCAGTACAGCTACTCACATACAAACAGAAATCACAGAAAATTCAACAGTGCTTCCTTTGTGGCTAGATTCAAATATGACATGAAGTGATACAATGGTCAGCCTTACAAATTCTTGTTTAGTTGGTTACTTGATCACCCAGTGGAAGCCACACCGTTGTATTATGCAACTTCATATTTTGAGCTACCCACAAGTGGACTTCTAAAGCTATGAAATAAGCCAAAAGAAGCTAGAACACAAGGTAGAGAGGCTAACAAACTTAACTGATTAAGGAACATGATAGAGATGGTTATGATCAAGTTCTGCTATTCCAGAATTGCTGCCATTCTGGGGACATACGTGTTTGGGCTATTTGCCTTCATTAAATGAATGTACATTGGTAGCATGATTTAGAGAGAGCAAGTTACCCAAGAAGCCTTTCAAAAAGTAAAAATACGGGAAATTTTGTCAGCTCTTGTTCCTCTCTCTTACAAGGCAGTCACTGATAAGCTGGGGAGCATCCTTTCCCTTTGATATCCCCTCTGCCTGTGTCATAAATAACTTTATGTCATTTCTGCCCTCACCATGTGTGAGAACTGAATGGTTCTTCGAGACTGTATCTTGTGGAGTTTGTGTCTTCTGGGATCTGGCCTGCCTAGAGAACTTTGTTCTGTATCACAAGCCTGCACCTTCATATCCAAGCTTACATGCTCCTCACTGTGACCTGTTATGTTAAGGAAACACTAAGTTTTGCTAACAAAAGTCAGAGTTTTAAGGTGAAAAAATTGTGGTGTAGTTCCCTCAGGTTGCCACTAAGCGTGTTCATTAGTAGTTACAGTATTTGACCCAGCAATGATCTGGAAATAGACAAGGAAAATGCCAAATATATTTTTTATTGAACTTATCACATGATTGAATTAAGAAAAGGGGAAACTCAAAATATATCTTGATTTTTGTTTGTTCTAAAGGTACCGTAATATAATCAAGAGAATCATCTTTTAAAGTTATGTTCATTTTTAAACTCATCAGTGAATTTTATTACTTCTGCTTTTTCAACCTTAGCATTCTTTCACAAGGCCTTTCAAACACTTGAACTTCACTTTAGTAGAAAGTTTTGGTTCTTTAAACTGTATAATTAAATATGCTTACTAAGAACTACTTCAGAGGCTTATGAGACTCTCCAGAGTGAGAGTTTGGAGCTTATATTCATTGCAATCAATTATGACATGTCTAGTTGATTTGTGAAAGTGATCATTAACATAGTCCCACTTAAATAAATCAATAGTATCATGTAATTAAAATAACATGCTGTGCAAATATTCTCAGTAGCAATTTCATGCATAATCTGCAGGCTTTGAATTATTTGGTAGAACCTATCCTTAGCAGTAGAATATGAAAAAAACGGAAGGATATGGTGGATTTACTATCAAAGGCTGATTGCAGGAAAACCTGTACTCACATGGTGTGCTAGTTTACAAACTCACTCTACATACTGCTCTCTGCATTCAGGATATTTGAATGTATCCCAGAGTAGCTTTACTAACCATACAGTATCATGAAATTCGTGGGTAAGAGCACACAGGGGAGAAGTACTTTATCCCCAGCATGACAGTATCAACAGTTCACAGGATTTTATTAAGGTAGCAGAATTTTAAAATTCTATATTATAAACCAGTAATTTCAGTAAAACCCTTGAATACTTTTAAAATAATCTATTTTCTCTGGAAAAGAAGAGGCCATATACGGATGGTCTTAGTTCTGTGATCTAGCTTTAACAGGTGTGATCCTGTGACTGTGACAAAGTAATGCAGCTAATTTGAAAATGGTCAAGGCTGTAGTCAGTGGCAAGAAGGTAACTGTTTTGTATCACAGTACTAAATATAAATGAAGGACATTACAAAATATCAGTAAGGTCTGTGCCCCTGTCCCTTTAACAGAGTTAGGCCTTTTAAATCATCTTGTTAGTTATCATAACAAGAAGCTACAGAAAAGAAAATACATTATTAAAATTACTGACTTAAAACAAAGTTTGAAAATGGTGTAAAAACCTTTAAAATTTTAAGGTCATATTATGCTGTCACATTAAGAGATATTGTGACTTTATGCAACATAATTTAATGAATTTTGTTTTAAAATCCATTTAGGGATAGCCAGTTTCAAAATCAGCAGAATTTGTAGACTGTAGTCTGATCCACAGTCATTACACATCCCAAATAGAAAATTATTATTAAAGAAGAAATCATCAAGAAAAAATGATTTGTACTTCTAATCAACTCACAAAGACTAATATATTTACTTTTTTTTCTTGTAATGTTCCCTTCAGATCATTTTATTGCTTTTTAAAAGTAAAAGTGGCATCTGTTTTATGTAGTATAATAAAGATACTTTTATAGGTTTCAGCAGCCTGTTTTTCATACTTGCCATGATTTAATTTAACATTGTGATCAACCTTTCTTCCTATATACTGTGATGTCACAGTGTATGCTGCACATTTCTTTTGTATTTACACAACACCATTAGGAAACGGAGATGAGTCCTTTCAGTTGCAAAATATGGTCTGAGCAGCCCCATAGGACATGGGGCTTTCTGCTTTCTGCAGTGTAACTTATTATATCAAACCTGAAACTGATTTGTCAGAGGGGTCACCAGTAGTGTGAGGTGGTTTTAATATCATCCTAGAGTTTAGGCACTATTTTCTGATGGTTATAAAGTAAAACCTGTAATTTCAAAACTTGTAAAGGTTTGAATTAGGCATTGCTTGTGTTATAACAAATAAATTAACTTGTCCATTATAACTGTTACAACTACTCATGACATGAAGAGCAAAGAAGAAGACTGTAGTCCTACTTCATCATTAATGAATACAATTAAAAAAGTTTCCCCTTCATATTTCTTTTCAACCTGCAGAAGGTATTGACATAGACAATTTTGTTTAGAAAAGTGGAACAAAATTGCAGTGAATTTATTAAACTGTATTTGTATTATACAAATCAAAGCTGCCTCATATTTTTACAGCATCTCAGTTGCCAGTTAAATACAGTCATATTAGTAAAGACATGGACTTCCAGCTTTCCACTGTCTTGATTTTCTGTCTTGGTTTTTTTTCTCCTAGCTGGCTAAATTACCAATAACAATAGTGGCCATAACTAACTTGATTACTTTAGTGCTAGCAAAGGTACTGTGTGGTGTTTCATCCCTAAGGGATGACAGGAAGAGGATGCTTTCGATCAGAATCTAAGCTAACACTATTAATAGATGTTTTGCTCTCAAGAGTTGCTTCTTGCATAGTATGTGGTAAGCAGAAGAAGACTTCTACTTACATTGTTTTCTGTTTTAAGAAGTCTTCTACTTTTTACCTGTTTCTTGTGAAGAAGGTAATGCAGTTTGCAGCAAGTTATCAAAAGCTTCTCATACAGTGTTGCGTGTACATGATGTGAAAGGGCTTTCCACTGAAAATAGTTCTGATAACTTCAAGTGGGAAGTTTTTGTGTGCTTAAACAGAAAATTATATGAATCCAAATTGTGAGAAGTGACATGTTTGAAAGTTAAGGGTTTGGGTGTTTTTTTTTTTAATCTCTTCCTGTTTTTTCTCACAGACACTTTTGAGAGTTAAAGCTCTAAACAGTTGCACTCAGAGTATTTGAGTATTAGTTGCAACCAGATGCATCTCTGTTGTCTTTCCAGTTGTATGGCTCATGGGATCCCATATGGAATATGAAATCTGCTTCCTCATATTTAACCACAGATACAAACATAATTATCACCCTTTCCAAAGGTGGTCAGGACATAAAGGCACACGCACAATTTATAACATGGATCAGTACTATTTTTTTAAATATTGTGCATGCCAGGAAGCTGTGGTTACCTTTGAAGATTCTGATGTGCTTTGAGAGAGGAAAATTTGAATTGAGAGGGGATTGAGCTAGGAAGTAATGGTAAGCATAAAGTTATTTGAGAATGTGCAAAGTAGCATCTGAGGTTTTGCATGATCCTGTATGTGCTATATAAATAGCTGTGCTGTGTATTCTATGGTGGGTCAGTGGAAAATAAACTGCAGCCTCCTAGTTTGCAGTAAGCCATTACCAGAGGATGGTGGCAATAATTTCTCAAGTTCCCAGCAGACAATAACTTGAACAGTGACCTATGAATATGCCTCCAGAGGGATCTTCTGGCAGCTTGTAAGTCCCATTTTACTGCTCTTTGAAGTCAGAAAGAACATTAAATAAGGACAGCAACAGATAGCATCTGCTTATCTCTTAAAAGAGATAGAAGTAGCTTATACCCAGAGCCACTAAGCTGAATTAAAACACTGAAAAGATGGTATCATTTTAAATGTGATTTGTTTGGTGATATAACATTCAGTAAAACAGTGACTGGAAAAGATATTGAAGTCTTATTAGAGTACAAGTTATGGGTAGAAAATTCAAAGAGATGGCTATGCTGTTTATGACAACAGAAAAAAGAAAGACCTTTCTAGGCATTTAGTTTAAAACTTAATTGTCTAAATGGAATAAATTTACCTACATAATACCAATGATAAAATATAATTGGATTCCTGCTGAAGGTTCTCCTTGAGAAAGATATCAGAAAACCAAATAATAATTTTTTTGTTATATTTTTTAATGTTTCTTTAAGAAACATTCAAAAATCGACGGAAAGCAGTTTTTAAAAAAATGCTCATTTTTGAAGGAAATTTCTTTGACATCATAATCTCAGTTAAATTGCAAGTAGTAAGTGTCTCAGCAGCAAAGGTGTATCCAGATGGTTAAAACTTCAGCATTTTAGAGGCCAGTGACACTTGGAATTTTCTGGTAAATATAAAAGGGATGACAGAAGAAAAATATTGCATCAATTTTTTTTTTTTCTTTATGAAATGATGTCTTGCTTTGTTTTGAAAAAGTGGATTAAAGTCTCTTGGTTTCTTTTCAGAACAAAAATTCTACTTAGGGACTTTAAATTTTCAGGCCAGAAATTAGCTTTTTCTACATTATTATCCACTCTAAAGTCAAAGACCACAAAAAACCATATATACATTGCAAGATGTACTGCATCAGAAGGCAATGGAAGCAGCAATAAATATGGAGATGCAGGGTATTGAGGACCTCCCTATACCCTCTTGGAGACTGCAATTTTACCCCAGCTCAAATCAGTCTCCTTGGATTCTATAGTGATGGGGTCCATCTTTAGCTTTAGATTTTCTACCGGGAGCCCAGCACGTTCACTCTGTGATCACACGGCAGCAGGAGCACAAATACCCTGAGCAGAGAGGATAGATCGGAAGAGCGT
>JAWWMU010000121.1:20752964-20770038 GCA_035048155.1 Cinnycerthia olivascens
CTGTCCTTCTGAGTCCAGGTGTTTTTCTCACTGAAATTAAATGCAAGCTAATTAAGGAGTTTGGGAGTCTGTTTGATACTAAGTTACTTTATAATATAAGAAATGAAAATATTTATAGACACTTTAGGCTACATCTATCTTGTGTGAGCTGGGAAATTTTTTGGCTCAGCAAGTGAGGGCAATGAGTGTATCACATGACAGAATTGGTAGTTTGGGACTGATTAGTCTGAGCAACCCATTTGCAAGTTTGAATGAAATAAGTGATTTGTGACTTGAGGAAAGAGAGTAATATCAATAATGCAAATCTCTACAACAAAAAGTAACACAGAGGCAGTGAATTTCTCCTAGACTTACTGGCCTATACAGTAGCAGTAGAAACACCAAGACTGTCTAGGTGACCACTGTATTTTAAGGTAAACATCAAAGTAACTATTAAGGCATGTGACATCAAATTAAAATGAAGTTTCTTGCTCAGTCAAAATAATACATACAAGTTTCAGACAGTAAAAGTTGTGGTTCTGAGTAGGGCAAACTCACTTGCCCAAGGTATTCTTGAATGGGAATATCCTTGACTATGGGATTAAAATGTGAAGAAGGCCATGATAAGGAAGATGTTAATTAATTTTGCGTCTTCCTCAAAACATATTGTTTTGCTGCATTAGCATCGTGAGTAAACTCTTGAGGCAAACATCCTTGGTCCAGAGATTGTTTGTAAAAGCAGTAACTTTAGAAACAAACCAAAAAATCTGAACAAGTAGATATAGTAAGTAGAGTGGGAATGTTCAGTTCTAAGTAAAAGGTTGGCAAAGCTAAATACAAGGCAGGGTTCAGACCTCCTGTTGTACTTTACCTAAATTCATGTTATTATTCTGTAGTGATTTGTTTTACTGGGACATTAAAATTCAGTTGACCTCTTTCTCCTGCCAATGTTTAATTTTAAATTTAAAATGCCAAAATGCAGTTGTCTAGTAGATAAAATTACGCTGTAAAGGGTACTAGTGAGTCAAAGCTCACTGCCATGACTTGCATATCAGTTATTTTATTTACATTAGTATATTGCATGTAATTTTTTTCATCTAGATGTCAAATAGTTAAATTATATTTACACATAAAATGTCATCTCTGATACTCAGACGGCATAGACTATAATTTTGATTTACAGAAGACTGAGTTATGCACCAAGTCCAAAAAAACCCTTGGGCTCAAATGATTTTGGAGTTTAGAGAAGTGTGTGTCTGTGTCTCTGTGGTTTGGTTTGTTCATTTATTTTTTTTTATATGGAAAAGAAGACTCACATGACAGCGTTGCTCCTCATCATCCCCACTATTCACAATAATACTTCTTTTTGGTCTGCTTTCACTGAATTTGACAGACAGAGGGGATCATAAGGAAATGAAGTTCCCACATATTTAGTGCCTTTGACAGCTAACTAAAGAACTATAACCCTAGTGTGGGACCAGTTTTAGGGACAAAAGTAGGAAAACCAGCCACATGCATTTGACAGCTCCAACAGGAACGTAAGGTGAAGCACCACTAGTGCTGTCTCTAGCCCTGCTGACACGCCACGTGACAAGGGAGGCCCATGTGCTTGAAAACCAGAATTTACAGAGCCCAGATTACTGCAATGATGGTCTCAGGGAAGCTATGAAAAAGCTGAGATGAGAGTATAAAGGTTATAAGACATTATGTACTCTGTCTTCTGAAAACACTTCGTTCCTTCTTTTTTACTAAAATATCAATTTTGTTTTGCCATACTTTTTTCTCATAAATTCTAACCACAGAGAAAGAGAGCACATTTTTACATGCATAAAAATCCCCTAAATTCATGGGTTAAGAATATGGAGAAGAGGGAAATCAGGTCATAAGAAATTGTTTCGGGGTATTGCAGGAACAAAACTGTAACTATGTGGCCATAGACTTGTAAGGGGGAAAGAGGAAGGGTGAAGAATTTTGACACAGCAGTCCAGAATATTAAGCAGGACCCATACCAGTGCCAGAATAACAGAAAAGAGGCAGGGGAGGGAAGAGTAGGTTAGAAAACAGAGACAGCAGCCTCTGCAACACAGTAGGAAAAATCTCAAGTTGCAGGGGTGACTTCCTCCTCTTGAGCAGGTGTCTTTGAGTGAAGCACAATGGAGTGATCCACCTCCAAGGACTATCATAAGAAATCTGGCAATCCTGTTGCAGATAAACTGCTGTTCATGCTATTTCCACTCACACTTGGGGCGCATCCAGCAAGATGACACATGCTGAGAAAAAAGCTTAGACGCAGTTGTTTGCCAGCCTAAGAAGCCAGAGAGAAGATTTATGAGCATTACAAAGGGATTGTTTTGCTTTTCTTTGTCATCTCCTGATAATGATTTCAGAAGTCCAAAACTTTTCGCAGTACCCTGAAGAGCTGAGGTGCTGTCAGTGACTGCAGCAGCTGCATATTTCACCTATTCAACATTAGCGTACAAACAGAGCATGTGATTTAAGCAGGAGACACATGGGAGCAAAACTGGGTAAAATATGTGGTGGCAATTTGGTTCTTCCAAGTTAAAAAGTCTGAGCTTGACTTCAGACACTCAGTTTCAGCATAGATTAATCTACTGGAATAATTCACCTTCTTAAAGATAAGCATATGTCTGTATGCTTTGCCACATGAGGTGCATTTTAGCAGGAGATTGCATTCTCAGCTACCCTATTTACACTGGCTAGAATGACACATAATTTTAGTGAGACACAGAACTGAATGAAATGAAACACTAAACGGAAGCATAGTAAGAATGAAACCTTATGACGCTGATTTGTGCAGCAGTCGCTCATCTTGCTAGTATCTCATGGAATACACCATGGAAAAATATGACAAACCCAAATCATTGTGAGATATCTGTTTGCTGAAGTATTTATCTGTCAAATGTTTCTGCAATACATCTTCCCATGGTTCAGGTATTGCTTCCTTCTGGGGACATGTTAAAGAGGAGTTAAGGAAGAATAAATAAATGCTTGTCTTCTGTATAGTCTGGTGTTCTTTGTGTTTTATTTCTTTCCAGTGTTTCTAGGGAGGAGGTTGGTTTGGGGGCTTTTGGTTGTTTTATTGGGTTGTTTTTTTTTTGTTACTAGCTGCAGTGGTAGGAGTCCTGAATGCTAGCCACACTTATCAGCCACTTGGTTCAATTCCAGGAAGCCATACTGTGCAAGTCACTATAACATGTGGAAATGGTGCAACAAGTATATTTCACACTCCCTTTGAATCAGATGGATGAGGGCAAATTTAATTTTACACTAACTTTATAGAACACAATTCGTATCTGAGTCTTTAGTCTTATGGCAGTATGAAAAATGGAGAAAATTAGCCTATTTGAACTATCAAAATTAGTGATTTCAGCCATTCTGCTGGAATGAGGTAAGGTTGAGCCTTTGAAGAATGCTGTGTAATGCAGGTCACATTATATGAATTTCAAAACTACTCAGGGCCTATTACTAGATAGGCAGGAAGCAGAGGTCTTCAAGGCATTTATTACCTGATGAGACAAGGCAGAGTGACATAACCGTTTGAGCATAAGGAATGAAGAATTTAGTTCTCCTCTATCAATGATTATCTATCTACACTGAAATAACTTCTATCGTTTTTTTTTACTTACCTAAGTTTCCCCTAAAAAGCTGACCTCCTGTCAGTCTGTTGGTTGTTAAAAACTGCAGGCTGCAGTAGGATTTTTTTCTCCCCATCCTCTTTTAAATACGGATTATTAGTGGTCCATCTGGTCTGGGAATCTCACAAATGCATTTTGGCACACTGAAAACTATTGTTTCTGGACATAACCACTCAAATGATATTGCTGATAACCTACCTGCAGCCGCTTATCCAGGTTTGGCTTTCCCAGCACAGACCTGTTTTGCCCACTGGCAGCCCTCACTGCTATATGGCAGAAATGACCGTGGAGAAGCTGGCAGCAGCAGCATCACCTCCTTCCCACAGGGCTTGTTAGATGACCTTCAGGTATGGCCACAGATCCTGATGTGCAGAAATAGTGATTTTTCCTGCTTTGTGGCTCCTCCTTAATCAGCTGGTTCTGCCTGAATCCAGCCTTCCTTCCACCTGGTACAGACATGAATTGAGGGTTGGCATGAATGCAAAACATGAGCACCTCTGACTAGCTACACCAGCACCTGGAGCTCCTGAATTTCGGTGGAGCAGGCATTGCAGGCTGTGAGAATCTGCAGTATCTGACAGTTTCTCTTCAGGACAAACCCGTTAGGCAGCAGTTGTTTTTTATCAGCATGTAACTGGGAATAGCTTCAGGGCTGAGACATATCCTGGGAAGCTGTGGAAGGAGTGCTTTAAGTAGTGCTGTGGCATCATATGAGAGGAGGGAGACATTTGTAAAAATGTTTGGTAAAATTTTCCTCTCAAAAATGCAGAAAAACTCAAGCTAAATAGTGCATCTCCTAAATCTCACATTCTTCCATAAAAGAGAGTGAAAACTGAACTGTGAAAAAACATGGGTTGTAGCAGCAACATCTAAATTTAACTTTGCACCTTTACATTGCGGGAGACGAGTAACACTCTACAGGGTTCATACACATCAGTGCACCCTCTATTTCAAATGTCATGTTTGAATGCCTCAAGCCTAATTGTTGGTTCAGTTGTCATAAACCAAGGGGAATGTAGACTGAAGATCTCATGGAAAAGCAGGATAGGGGTATTGTGTTTTAAATTGCCTAGGGCATACAGGACAAAGGCTTCCTTGTTTCAAGCAGAGTAAACTCATCAAGTCCACATTGTTTCAAGATGGGGTTTACCCTGGGATCAAAAATTCTTAGAATGACCAAAAGCACAAAAAGACGAGTGATTTACAACCCTGTGGGGAAAAATTACATTAAATGCAATAATAGACCAAGGAGAAAAACATCTTTCTTTATTTTTCATCCATATTCATCTATATGTGGTCATTGTGATCTCTGCTTCATAAAGAGAGAGACTGAATTTTATCACTGGTTAGATTTTGTGCTCTGTGGGTTTGGGTAGAAGGGTTTGCTCTTTGGTTTTTTGGGGTTTTTTTTACTTTGTGAAGAGAAGAAAAAGCTGAAAGAATAGGATAACATGACTGCTTCCATGTCTCCTAATTTTTTTTAATCAAGGAATAAAAAGGTTCAAACACATTCTGAATCCTGCACTAGAAAATAGAAAGTGTTCATTTGTGACTCTTTCTGCTGTAATTAAGTATCTAATACTCCAGATGGCTTAGTTTTCAAAATTAATAAATTTCAGCTCTGCTGAACGCTTTATTTCAAATAGTGCAAAATGCTAAACCAAGCTTTGAAAAACTTCAGTTTTAAATGTTCCAAAACAGTGTAGGATTTATGACATCTGCTACATGGACCAGAGATGTAATGTGCTTTGTGCTCTGCATCACAGTGTGCCCCTTGGCCCATGCAGCTCCCAGCATCCAGTCCACACCCATCAACCCCTCTGGTGCAGATTCAACACATCTCCCAGTTAGGCATTCCCTCTTTGCATCAGTTTCCAGGGGTGGACTGAGACTTTGGCAAGGGATACTTGAAGGGAGACATCTGGTCCTAACACACCAGTCAAAATGGAAGTCCTGCTGGTTGCTTGGGAAAAATACGTGCAGTACTACCAGCACCACCATTAAAGCGATTTGCCACAGTTGCTTGCGGAGGTCAACTGAACTGAGTTTACATTTGCTCCCCGTCTGTGGCAGCCGTCTGCTTGCTCTGAGAGGTAGTCTGCAGATACATTATCATGTGCTTGTCCTGCACACTAAGACCTGAGGGTTGGTGCCCTTGCACACTTCTCTAGACCAAGTCAAAACCAGCCTTCGAGTTTAAATTCCTTTATCAGCGACTTGATGTGTCTGGGAAGGAAAATATTCCTCTGAATCTTTTGTGCTGCCTTTTCTTATAATTGCATGCACATGTGAAAGTGCTGTTTAATGGATGATAAGTTATTTCATGTTTTCTTGCTGTTTGTTCCTGAGGACAAATTACTTTTACAAATAAACTCTTCATTGAATTTAGGAGGCTTCATTCATTATAAATGCTTTTTTTTCATATCCTACAATATTTTTGCTGGACCATTTGTGTCAACCTTTGTTATGCAGCTCCAAACTTAAAACAACTCAAGCCTTAGACCACTGAAAGGCATATTGCTTGTATTTTCCAATGCCTTCACTGAAGTCATGGTTCTTAGGTTGGAAAACAAGTGCTTGCCTGTAGTAGGGTTTTGTAAAGGTTTCATGAATAAGATTAGTTTTTAAGGCTATCGAGGATGCAAGTGAACACTGTAGTAACGAACAACTGAACCAGCATCTCATATAGAAAACCACTGAAAGGAGTGTGCTCATTTTTCTGGGTCACAGAAGACACACAGCATTATCATTGCTACTAGTTTCTTAAAAGTAATTCTCCCATAGAGCTGGAACACAGCTGGTTGTTTGTATTCTTACATTCCTGAGCTGATAGTACTGAGTGATTGCAAATACCTTGTACAAAGAAAAAATCACTTTGCGGAATTGGTTCTGGTAAGAGTCCAAGCTGTGCTCACTCTCTCTTGGCAGAATCCCCTCCAGGCTGCTCGCTCACAGCCAGGAGCAGAGCAGAGAAGATGCACAGTGTTTTTGCTTTGTGTCAGTGTCCAGAGGTCTCCTAAGGACACTTAAGCAATCCATATTTGTCCTTTCCTTGGCCTTCCAGTAGCTGAAAGTTGTTGTATGAGGCACTGTGCAAGGCTAGCATCACCTGGGGATTTGATTTTGCAAATACAGCTCCTCAGGTCTGGATTTATGGTTCCCACACGTTGGTCCATCCACATAAAACAGCTGCAACACAGTCAATATTCAATATTCAATATTCACCGTTTGTGATTTTTTGTACCTTTTTGCATTTTTGCAAATGAAGACTACTCGATACCAGACCAAGCTGGTTACAAGCAGCTTGGACTGTGTTTTCTGGTTTTATATCATATTTTCAAGTGCAGGTCAGTCACAGCCCTTTTACCATGTTCTCTCTGAAGTTGTATTCATAAAAGAGCTTTGAATTTTATCCACCACAACCCCAAACACCTGTTTCCGCCTCTGAAAACAGGCTTATTGTAACTGATTCAAACCACAGATGAGAGCACAGGGAAAGGAATTGTTTGATTTACTGTAAGGCCACCCTGAGATTTCTTTCAAGCTCTGATAAACAGACTTCTCAAAGATCTTAAAAAGCATCCCTAGGGTCAGGACCTCTGTTTACTCCTTAGACTCTTAACCCACTTATGAAAGTCTCTACTTAAATGAAAACAATTCCTTTCTAAGACCATGGCCCTTTGTGGTGGGCTTCACAATCCCGCACAAGAAATGGTCTATGTGCTCAGAACTGCGGAGCATTGCACAATCGTAGAAACTGCAAGACCATGGGAGCAGTGTAGGAGTAACTTGCAGACTCAGGGAAGAAATAACAATTTCTAGTTGATGTTAGAAACCCTGAGAGCTGAGTGGGAGCAGAAAATAGTAAAGGCAGCTCTCTAAATGATTCCCATTTAAAGATGTCATCAACAAGGCCCGCCAAAAGACTACCAGGGCTGTAGAGACTACACCAGTAACAGCAGCAAGCAGTAACAGGAAGCCCTCATAGTGGGCTGAGAGTTCCAGCGGGGTGGTTCCTTGCAGCGGCTGTGGGAGATGTAGGAACTGAAAGGAGGGAGGGGACGCTGTGCCCTCGGCCCGGCGAGGCTGTCCCAGGGCACGGCGGCCGCCGGCAGGGCCGGCTCCCAGACCCACGCCCTGCTCGCTGCTCCCCGCTGCGCCTCTGCAGGTTTGTGACTGCTGCCTGCGAGGTCAGGAGCAGGATCTGCCGGTCCGAGCAGCTGGTGGGAGGGGGGCTGGTGGCTCTCCTGCTCTTCTGCCCCCAGACCAGCCCTCTGGGCGTGTGTGGTGCTGTGGCGCCGAGCGCTCCGTGGGCACCGTGATCAGCCTCGCACGCTGCGCTCTGCCTGCTCCCACGGCGTTTTCATCTTCACTCGCCCTTCTGTGGATAACAGGACTGCTTCTAAAACCCTCCTCTCCTGGGTGGCTACAAACATTCCTGCTTCTGCCAATATTTAAACAAACAAACAAAAAAAAAAACAAACAACAACCAAAACAAAAAAAAAACCCACCCCAACACCACTAGGCACACCACTAGACAAATTTCCTCCTTCAAGACAAATTAGGAACACCCAGAGTCGTTCCTAGACATATTGAAATATTAAAATGCTGTGGCATAATGTAAACCAAATATCCCTTTAATTATTCTACTGGGGAGCTGAGGCCCAGTTTAGGAAGACTAGTTCCTAGTTCAGGTGAAGAATAAAATAGTTTGTTTTAAAGTACATCACTTTTAATGTTAGCTTTCTTATTCGAGAATACTTCTAGATTTTTTTTCTATGTCTTTTTCTCTCTTCTACAGTTCTCTAAAACACTGGATTGCCAGCTAAGGACTGAAATCTCAAATATTTACAGAAATTTAATGCAAAGCAGCCTAACTGTGGCAATATATAACAGAACTAAGCAATAATACATTGGATTCATATTTATGGGTCTTTCACAGTGTTGGTTTCTGTGAACAATGTCATGACATTGAAGTCACCTTATTGGCTGCTCTGTTACATATCTTGCAGTCAACAAAGTTCCTCTGAAGGCATATTAAACATTGCAGATCTCTTTTGATTCACTCAGACCTGTAAATCTGTCACAGTTCACCCATCACCAATTGAAAGATAGCTTAGTCAACCCTTAGATAACCCTATGAACTTTGATAGAGCAAAAGTACCAAAAATATTATCCAACATTTCAGTACAGTTTAGGACTTAATAAAATTTGGAAATCTGCTAACTGGAATGGAAAATAAGTGTTTTTGTCAGCCTGAATGACTGAGAAATTCAGTGATTTATGTATTATTCTCTAATTTGATGGTTCTCAAAACAGTAAGTACTTTTTAAAAAATTATACCATAATCCTGTGTGTGAACACCCACCTCTTTCCCAGACTTAATCTAGTCTGCTAAAAAAAAAAAAAATTATTATAAAAATATTCTGAGCTATAAAAGTGAACAACCCAGGTGCTGTGCTGCATTATTTTTATTACATTTTTAAAATCCTACTTTACATTTCCATGAGACTTTACCTCACTTAAGGCTGTGAACTATCATCCACCTATTTCGACATTCTGTACTGATCATTAAACGTGGGGCTAAAATGACAGTTTTGAGACAAGTTGGTCAGGCAAGACTAGTTAATTTTTGACTGTTCTGCCTTCATGGGCAATGCACAGCCCCCTGGCAGGGATGGTGATTGCCTGGCTCATCTCAGGTTAGCCTTGGGAAAGACCATGCCCAAAGGAGAGCAGAACTCTCCTCTGACCTTCCGAGCAGTGAGGATGCTGCCCCTGCCCAGCTCTACTCCAAGAATAAAGCAATGTGTGCTCCAGTGTGTTCAGCTGAGCGTTTTGGTGACTCAGCCCCACTCTAAGGTCACCTAAGACCTGGAGGAGCATGACTAAGCCCTGCTGCTGCTCTGGGTGATTTTTCTGTTTCTATCTGGGTAGGCGATAAGGACAAATAAGTAGCAATAAGTAGGGTACAATTGGGACATATTTACAGAATAAAGCTGAGTACAAGTTTAAGACCAGTCACAGAATCACACTGAAAAAATTGTTAGAGAATGAATTTCCACTTAACCTCTTCCTCTCTTCCCCATTGTCATTCTTAATACACAGAGGAAAGAAAAAGTTGACATACAGAAATGATTCATGAGGTCCATTTGTGGGGGAAAGATCTTTAGGTTAAAAAAAGCTGTGGTCACATTCCAACCCACAAAATATTTGAATAAACATTGCAGTATTTTAGCATTATTAAAAGCCCTTTGAAAGTAAAAATAAATAAAATAGTGCAATATGCCATTTTTATATTTTTAAAACAATCCTGTTTCTAAAACAAATCCTGATGTATGAAATGTTGTTTGAAAGATGTCAACTTTACTGAAACACTTGTTTCTGGGGCAACCGTGTTTGATTTACACTCTGAGCAGATTTTCTCTGCAGAACTTTCATGCTATTGCCTTCTATTGCATTCTGCAGTCAAAACCTCTTCAGTACCTATTAGTCTCTTACCCTTTCTAAAGTGCTCAGTAGTAAGTCAAAGTAAATGTGTAGGGAGAAATGGCCTTTAATATTTTACTGGGCAAACCTGGTTATGACAAGCCTCCTGTCATGCAGCCTTGGTTCTTGAAGTGTGTTTCATTAATTCTTCAGTGTGTCCTGTGATATCCCTTCTGATCATCATAGGATAAAGTTCATTTCCTTCACACTTTTTTGGAGCTCTTTGAGGTGGTTTTCATTTTGGTTTCCAGATGTACCAATAGTTTTGTGCATCTAAGCCAAATATGGTTTAAATTTCCCTTCTGTTCAGGAAATGAATAAAATAATCCATGGCTATGCTCATGTAAAGCACGTTATTTGTCTCCCAAGTGCTTGCAGTAGAAAAGCACTTGGGAGACAAAGTCAGAAAAAGCAACTGAGCAGTGGCTGTCCTTAACAATGAAACCTCTTAATTTCTACTCTAAGACAGGCTTGGAGTCCATTCTGCAAAGAAACTTTAAAATGTTTTGTCATTGTGTCAGACATGTCAGTTTATTAATTTAAAAGACAGCAGGGGTATTTGAGGCAGGTGCTTTAGTGCTTCCTGTCCTCACACAGATTTTGTCCTGAAGCACGAAAGTAAACATTATTTCATCTCGAAGTTTAAAGATTTGTCTGATCCCAAATCATACTAGTGTATCTCTGCACTCTCCAGACCACTGGTTAGACACTCAGATCCTGCTGTCTGTGGCAAGGAAGTGTCAGGAGAAACATCCTTTGGCTGCAGTGGGAGGGAATTCTCTGGGGGGGTTTAGGATGTGGGAGCCCAGCTGCCCTTAGCCCCAGCATGAATCATTCTGCAGATGCTGCAGTCTCTCTAGCAGCAGACATTTGATGAGTTGCTTTCTAACCCAGTAACCTGGCAAACACTGTGCAGCCTTTGTGAAATCCAGACAGTCTGGATCAGACCTGAACATTAGGCAAAACTTTTTATTTTTTTCTTTCACACATGTATTTAAACACCTCATTCATAACTACTTATTGTTTAGCTGAGCAGGGGGAATCCTAATGTTTCTAAAATATGAGCAAGCCAATATCTTAGAGAAATATGTTCAAAGCAAGATATAGAATTACTTGCTCTGTGAGTCAATAAGCATGGTAGAAAATGCAGACACTGTTATATGCTGTCAAGTAAATGCAATTATTTTTCCTGTCATTCCTTGAGTACCCACATATACTTACTCTTCTGAAACAAACTTGCTGTTTGGGGTTTGTATGCTAGAAAAAGAGGTAGGAGATTTTTGTTTACACAAAGAGACAAACAATAAATCCCTGGATTTTGGTCCAGTGGTTTGAAGCCAAAATCACTATAAATACATTGCTGCACATGTTTCAGATTGACATGAGAACCCATGTATAGGGGGAAAAAAGAATAGTCCCTTCAAAGTGACCTACCTACCTTTTGAAACAATAAAATCTAAACTACTGTGATTGGCAGCACAAGAGCTGGAAATTTTTATTCTCATGGGTTATACTGTGGCTCAGTCTAACACATTATCTGCCAACTTCTGGTTGTCTGGAACGAGTAGACAGATTACTCTAAACTGACTCCAGACTTGGCAGGTGTTTTTTCCAGCATGTATGAGTTGCACCCAATAATGTACCATTTTGGTACATTATTGATATTAGACTCTGACTTGGGAAACGGGGGTGCATTCAGTTTCTTACTGACATACAGCATCAACACCTTCAAAGGTAGTAAATGAAGCAGGCAGTAACAAATATAAAAAAAATGCAGAATCCAGTATCTGGGGTAGAAGTTCTTCTTGTTGCAGTTTGAAACCCTTTCTTTTCATGGCTGACTGAAATGGGATGATTTGAGAAGTGCTTGGAAGGAGCTGGAGTCTCCGTGATTCAAAACAGTTCAACTTATATCTGTTCTTAATTTAATTCTGGAAAAAAATTGAAGAAGTTAAGAATGGGTAGGAGTTCAGGATGGAATCTTTGACAGCCAAAACTACTCTAAAAACCAGCAAACATTTAAACAGATGGGATGTTTTTCTCTTGATTTTAATAAGCATCAGACAGACAGACAAAATTAAACTTCTTGTAAGAGTAAAATTTTATGATCCAAGAAATAGAGATAACGAGCTAATAAAGATTTCTAGCTTCATATGATATACAAATTACTATGTTGTGTGTGGTTACAAGAGAAGAGCTTTTCATGTGGATCACTTTATGGCATGTTGGCAATACCCCTCACCCTCTAGTCCTCCACTTGTACCTGGTTCTCACTTTACTGGAACACAGAGTGGGCCCATGAGCCAATCAGATTGTGAGGGATGCACACAGCGCCCCCTCCACACTCAAGAGCATTTTCCTGTCCTTTTCCCTATACCTTTTCATGAGATTAGGTCTCATTCTACTTCCAGCTTATGGACCAAGCTATATAATCAGCTTGTTTTAAAATGAAAAGGCATACTTGATTTAAATCCTTGCAGTTCTCATACCTATGTAATGGATAGGCCTTCTAGGCCTTCACAATAGTTGTAACCTGCTGTGGTATATTTTTGGTGCCTGTGGATCAGGATTATAAATGGCAAATTCTGGTTATTCCTTGTTACTAAAATGCCTGCTATCTTAATGATTGACTCAGTAAACTAGGTCAGAGAAAACACATCAGAAGTTTTCTCTGAAAACTTTCATTAGATTTCAAATATAAAAAGAAACAAAATCATTATTATTTCCTTCTAAATTATCACAAAATGTTTTGTGATTACAATATTTTAGCTTTGAATCCAATTTTACCTAATTTTCTAAAAGAGGAATTAACATTAAGCATCTAACAGGAAAAAAATCTTTCATAGTTGTAAGATTTATACATCACTAAATAAAATATTCAAATCAATAAGGTAAATATAAATTTTAATACTTGCCTGCTTCATAATTGAAATATACTTTAAAATACCACTACTCTCAAAATTTAAAAAGAAGTAATATAAAAACATTCAGGCTTCTGTAGTTATATAGATGACAATAAAGGCAATCACAATCCAACATACTCAAAGGTACTGGTTTAATTAATTTTTAGGCTCAGAAAACTCTCTTTAAAAAGGTAAATGCAATGGCTTTGACCTTTAGAAACATGAGGAGCTGGCCATGCAAACCTTATTCAAGGCTCCTCAAAACTGCTGTTACATTCTGTGGGCCTTAGATCAATCAATAGCTGAAGTTTCTTATTTGAACTTAGCATATTTGATTTCTCCATTTAACCAGTCACCCTTTTAGAGACAGCTTATTAGAAGGACAGCTTAATTGATCATTTCAATCTTCTTTGCACATAAATTCTGTGTCAGATTGTTTTCTTTCAATCAGAGAAGTGGTAGGTATATTAGAGAGACTCTGTCTGAATGTTAACTTAGGTTAATTGTACTCTGTATTAGACCTCATTCTCTCTATCAAGTGAGTAATACTCATTTGCCTCACCTCCAGTCTACATAGAGACACATAAAATTCCCTTGCAGTTGCAAATACATTGCATCTTTATCATTTTTGACAGGCTGCTTTCCCCACAGAGAGCAAGTCTCAAACACAGAAAATATCTGTCTATTGAAGAATACTTTGCAATGGGATATGTGAGTGCCTAGTAATTTCTGGTCCTTGTTGATATGGAGAATTTTCTTCTCTAAAACCTCACTTGTAACATGATGTCTATTTTCTTAGACTACAGAAATTAAGCTATGGGCACCAAAAGTTTTTCTTTTCGCAGCTAATTTCTTCCCTTACTCACACACATTCCTCAAATGACACACAGGAGGTGTTCAGCTACTCTACTTTTTTCCCATATGTCATTCCTTCAGGTATCAGCAAGCATGAAAATTAACATGAGTTTTGAGTATCCCTGACAAGATACATATCAGAAGGTCAAATTATTTTTGGCACCCCTGTTACTCACTACTACTGTCATTATTATTCCTACTGGACAAGTTAACACGGGATGAAATAGCAGTTTGTCTACAGCAATCTGCCACAACCCAGCCTTTCCTCAAAGGCTCTAAAGATGCACAAAGTTTCAGTATTCACCTGTGAACAAAAGTTTGATTTTTCCAAGTTCCCACAAAACACAAGTCATTTGAAACTGCAATTAGTCTGCCTATCAGTGATGGTGTTGTTAACAATTCCAGTGTTTAGTCATACAGGGCTTGAAGGTAGATATGAATGAACTGTGCTTTTCTGCATTCCTGGCCCATAGATTCTTTATAACATTACAGGGAAGCAGAAATGGAGAGCACACTCTAAGATTCTTCAAGAAATACAGAGATTAGGAATCAGAAACTTACTCAAGTTTTGCTAAACATTAGGTGGTTTTGCACATAGATGAAGACACGTTTGTGCTAACTGCTCCTGATCTTCTATTCTGTGTTACACACAGAGGAATAGACTCTACATAATTGTAAGTTCAAATAGACATTTTTTAACCGTGATTGACTTTTATACAGCATAGCTTGTGGAAAAGCAAATAGAAAGTTTAATTAAAACTGAGCTCAGTCGTGTTGAACCTGCAACCTTAGAAATAAACAGTGGGGCTGTTACTCACTTGGCTACCGATTTTCCATGGATACATGGTACATATATGTATACATGTGTTTATACATGTGTGGATTTATACATACATACATGTATATATATATATATGTACGTACGTATGTATGTGTGTGTATATATAGGAGTTCATTTTCTGCACTCATGTTCCCAGAGAAAAATAGCAACCTGGGGAGGATACGACATTAAAAATCATTTTCAAAATCAAATATAAGTAGTATTCCGTTCAAACAAAACCTATTCCCCAATTCATACAAGACTTAAGTGCATAGAAAATTTAATGAAGGTTAGATTTGCAGTAATAGTCTGTTATTTTGCTTGAACCTAAGATATTTGAGTACTTTTAAGAGACAAACATTAGCTCTATTCAGCACATGAGCTGCTGTTTTCGGTGGGGTCAAGGTTTGGCCCCTCATGGCCTATTTTGGAATTCTAATGAATTTATGGTTTGACTGCTTTGGAAAGTCTCTTGGCAGTAAGCTGTTGCCAATATAATGGTTTGATAATGAAGAGCCATTTTTTTCCCCTCTGGGTTGTACTGGCTGTCCTTTCAGTTATTATGGAGAAGAAATTGTTCAGCAAAAGAAGTATATTAACATTATGAAGGGAAGTTAATTAAAAGTCAGCTGTAAATGTTGAATGCAAACAGTATTGAATCCTTACTTCATAACTCCATACATAAACAAAATATAACAAAAAGGCAAAGTAATCTACTGTTATTTTATCAGAAAGAACATATCTGAAAATTAATTATATTCTTCAATTCTTGATCCATAAATATTTACAGAAAGATGGCACTCACAAAGTGACTTCAGGGTATGGGAGTGATTGTGTCTGTCTGTGCAAGCCCATCAAGGGACTAATATTTAAGTGTTTGGTATTATTAATGTTCCTATCTGAATATGAATTATTCCTGAGTTGTCAGACAATATTTAAGGTCTAGAAAAGAATATACATCCATGTATATCCTAGCTTGCTTATGTGAGTTCAGTAGATTAATACATTTTTTTTCTCTGTGAGTGATTTTTTTTTTGCAGGATTTTGGGGGTTATTTTATTTGTTTTATTCCTGGATCATGTGCTATTTCACTTTTCTAAGTTTTCTCTTGAATATATAAGTATTTCTGCTCCTGACGAATTGTCTTGATATGTTTCTGTTCTCAGTCATTTCCCTACATCCCTCTGATGCATATATTATCAGCATGGGAATTTGGGAATCTGAATTACTTGCCTCAAATATTCTGCCCTCTGTGTGTGAGTTTACTGGCACTAGTAACTGAAGTCATGCAGGGGTACAAGGAGAACTAACAGAATTAAAAAATTGCCATGAGCTGATGTCCCTCCCAATCTCACACACACAAAAAACACATTCCTTAAGAAATGAAGTCCACCTGGGAAATATTCAAGTGCTGTGGATGACTGCAGCAATGCTGGTTTTGACTACAAAACCATGATTTTTTAGGCAAAAAACATGGGATACTCTATCAGGTGTCTCCTTGCCTACATCATGTTCGTGAGACTCCCTATTCAGCTGTGATCTACCAACCATGATGAGACAGATATATATTAAAGTTTAGATTATGCTGATGGCTTCTGATTTCAAGAAGACTTTCAGAAGGTCCTCTACAGCAGTAATGTGAGAAAGGTAAAAGAATTCATTTTGTCCAACTCCAAGCTGCTGAGTGAAACACACTTCATGTCTCATTCTGATTACTCCTTGGAGGACAGAGTGAGAGGATGCTACCACTGCTATGAAAATTTGTTACAGCATGCTTCTGGAGAGCATCTGTCCTAAGTAACCCATGTTTGTTGGCAGACTGAGCCAACTTAATGATTAAAACACTTTGTGTGTATGATGACCTTCTCCAATACGTAGAAAAAGTAAAGCGAATTCAGTGGAATAGTCAAAAAAAGCTGAAATAGCTGTTCTGTTTTACAGTGCATCAGGGATAGCTGCAAGTGTTTCTCCTTTACATATACCATGAAGAAATTGTGGCATGGTGGGCCGGTCTTGAAGCATAAGGGAAGGAGCCACTGGCATTAATGCGGTTTCAGGGCTTCAGTGCCTTTGCAATAGCTCCATTGTTTTGGCTGGGCTAGTCTCACTGCTCTTTTCTAAGGCAGGGGATTTATGCACCTCAGTCTTCTCCCGTCTTTCATTTGAAACCTAGATAACCTGGGACACTGGCGTTTCAGGCCGGTCAACGTCACCAATTGCAGCTGGAGCAGGTCTTATTTTAACTTATGTTTTGGCAATAGTAGCATTCTTGCTGACAGCACTAGGACAGTAGACAGAATTCCCACCCTCTCTGAATTCAGCAGCAGTGGGTGACAGAGCACAGATATAGATTCCTTACATATTTTAACTAC
>JAWWMU010000121.1:20956093-20967418 GCA_035048155.1 Cinnycerthia olivascens
TCATGAGCTGTACAGGCTGGTGTCATTACTGCTACAGCAGCCAGTTAGAGATACCTTAGGGAAAGCAGTACTATCCCTGGGATACAGAAAATCTCTCATAAGGAAAATTAGCCTCTTACCCATGTGGTTTGAGATAAAGCCTCAATTGGATTATATCTCAGTTCCTGAAGGTTCTTGTTACTTCTAGGGTGAGTCATTTATGTTGTCCATTCAAATTTACATAGCAAATTAAATGACCTGAACTGAAGAGGATCATTTCTGCAAGCCTAGAGTAGCAGGTTCCCATGAGGCAGCTGTTAATCTGTGCTCATTGTGCCTTCTACCACTTTGTTCTGCATATTTGGAAGTAGATTATGCTGGTTCTTGGAGTGAAGAATAAATGTCTTCATGAGGAATCACTGCAGAATAAATAATCACTTAAAATTGCAATAGCTTTTCTTATAGACATCCTGAACAAAGATAAGTACTCACAAGCTGAGAAGATGTTTAGTATTGCTGCCAGTGAAGTCAACAGCAAAATTCCATGTGGGGTGGGATCCTCCTTCTGAGGTTGCTTTCAGGCTGTACAAGACCAGCAGTTCATTAGGGCTAGATCAAATTCACCACAGGTTGGGCTGAACACAGCAAGAGGTAGGTTAATGTGAAGTTGTGATGAACTTTTAATTGATCCTTTCATCTCATGCAGATTATGTAGGTATAAAACTGAACCAATGACAGCTCAGTGCAGCAGAACATAAATAACTGGAGGCACAATAATGCTGTTCAACATTTGCAAAATAAAATCAAATTCCCCCTACTGTTTATTACCAGGAAATGAAAAATGTGCAGGTGAAATTTATTTGAAAGTATGGTAATGAAAACCAGTGAAGAGAATGTACAAAATCAAAGGCAAGTTGAGACTTCCTAATATATGGAAGACTCATAGTTTCATCTGCATATATGATTTGTACTTTCTTTCATCATGAAATTGCTGTATTTCTAATACACAGAGCAGTTATTAAAGAAGAGTAATGATAAAATCCATACTGCTGAATGTAAAGATAAAGAAAGTGTCTTTGGGCATAGTGCTGATGATGCCAGAAATGTTCTAGATTTCCTAAGTGAATTCCACAGTCTGCAGAGTTATAGCTGTGGAACTGTGGTTCTGGATCCTGCCAGCTAGGCTATTAGTAGGTATTACTTTAGTAAAATCTGATATTTTAATCTGGTAAAGAAAGCAGAAAAGTGTTTCAAGTGAGCAGCAGAATGAAAAAAGCTGGAGTCCAAGAGAGTGCAGTTAAACAAAAAAGAGTACAATTTACTGTCCAGGCGTGTCAAGCCCAAAGAAAGACTCCATAAATGAACTCAGCTTTTAAAGTAGGACGTTATAGACAAATGCAATGGAGAAACGCTGACCCAGCTTTAGCATGGGTTCCCACTCACATCCTTTTTTTTACAGCTTATTTCATTGACCCCTCTCAAGTACATTCTGATAACATGGTCTCTATGCAAGTCAGCTCCTCCTTTTATTTAGTTAAAATATCTATTCTGATATTATTGTAGTTGAGCTTTCTTTTCACCTACCTCTAGTCACCTCTATTGATATTCCACATCAGGGGTGCAAAAATCCTAGGATGAGGTAGTATACCAGTTTCAGTAAACTTTCATGTTTGCCAACTGCAGTGACTGGCCTGAGTAATTTTGTACCTTGAAGAAACAAAATTTTATTAATTATCTATTGGATGTTACTGAGTACAGTTTAATGCAAAGGTAAATGGTACGTCAAAATAGATTAAGCCTCAGAACATTGGTACCAGAATACCAACCAAGCAAATACTCAGTGGGCTAAATATACCCAAAGTCATCTGAACCTCCAAAAGAAGTCATAAGGCCTGATTCTCTTCATTTATGCCACCATAAATCATCCTCCTTCAACAGACTTACTGCCAATCTGTAGCAGTGTGAATGAAAGGAGAACCAAACCTTAATCTTTGTATTCTTGGCACCAGCCTCCTCCTGAGTTTGGCCCTTGGGCTCTCTTCCTAAAGCAGTCTCACATGATCAGCTGCAAACAAGTGCAAAGTCCATGCAGGTGACTCGAGTGACCCAAGGAGAGGGTAGCAGACTAAAGGTCTGTATGCAGAAAGTCAGAGAGAAATTATGCAGGAGCCACATATTTAAACAAGGACATTAAGCTAGATCACTCTGCAAAAGTCTAAGCAGCTTCAATTACCTTTGGAAACATCAATTCTTAGTGAATTGGGCCCTTATATTACCCCCTAGCCATAGTCCTTTCTCCCTCTATAGTACTGGTTTAACTTTCCCTCTAATTGTCTAATTAGGTTGCTATAGCTGTTAATAGGATAGTGTGCAGATATCTTAACCTCTGAGATTCTAATGACTTGTGCATATTAGACCAACTATCAAATACTGATAGTATTGACTCTCTGTCTTTGTTTTAAACCTGAAAAAAACCTCTTTGCATTTTACAAGTGCACTTCAGAACTAGCTATAGTTACAGAAGTGCAGCTTTTCTGAATCATTATCTGTACTCATAGGCACTAAGTGCTTTTACTCTGCCTCTGTTACCCGATTACAGCACTCCAAATGAAAAGTTTTTGCAAATAATGGAAGCACCTAAGCCAGATTTTTTTAAGTGTGTTTATTTGATTTTTGTTTTCTTTAAACCAAGACATTTGAAAAGCACTATGTCTACAGTTATTCGGATACATTGTTTTAAAACAAAGGCAGAATTGGTTTTTCAAATGTTTTTTGTATTAACCGTTATTAACACAGAGGTACTGGCCACATCTCAGATGTGCTAAAGCCTCATTAAATTTCAACAAAGCTTATTTGCAAGTCAGAGTGGTAAAAAATGGTGTAATGGGAAAAAAAGACCCACTATAAGTTGCAAACTATATAGTGCATTGTAAAGGCTTGATAATGGCTGTGTGTGAGAGGGCCAGGACTTGGTTGCCTGCCACTTCAGTCTTTTCTCTGTTTATGAGAGAAACTTAAGTAGCTCATACATTTGTGGTGCCACTCTGCTCGGAGGTGAAATTCACCCAGTGGGACTGGCTATTCAGGCACTTAAAGGACATTGTGATATTGCTTACAGGAGCAGTGTCACTGGCTGGTAGTAAGTGTTTGCAAAATACAGCTCTAACACAACTGGGACAGGCTATTAAGGTTTAATCTGCTCCTGCACTGCTTCCTCAAAATCAGACGGAAGGAAGTATATCTCGATTAGTTGTGTAAGCTTGCTTCTCAGTGTGTACTAGACTAATACATTAGTAACAGAGAGAATATAGTGATTCCTTGCATTTGTGTGGAATCCCTCTCTACCTAGTGACCATCTGGTACACATTAATATCTTCACAAAGTCTTAGCTTTCCATTACCAGGAAGTTCTCTGTGTATTGGCAACATATGGTTCAAGAAATTTGTTTTTTTTTTTTTCCCAGGAAATGTGTCCCTTAGGCATATACTTCCTCTTGATTTCTGTATTATGAAATGTTTCTTTTTAAATTATACTTAATAGCTTTTCCTTAGAATTCCTCCTTTAAGCACACTTAAAAGTGCAAGTGCCTGGAAAGAGATATAGGCATATAAATGCATATCAAACATAGGCATAAAATATGATCGCTACTTGGCAAGATTTTCTTCTCTTTCACCTCCTTATCAGGCAATGACTAATTGCTTTCTTATGCTGAGTGCAGCACTATGTTTAAGCTGACCAAATACTGTACACATTATTGTTGTTGCTGAATGGGGTATAAACTTGAAGATTGGAACCCCATGAGTGCTTGCACTGTGGTTTAATCCTTAGGGAAAAAAAAACATGAAAATTCCATGATTTCTGTTTTCTAGCCTGTTGTCTTCCCTGTTATTTGTCTTGTTCCTTGGGGAAGAGCACAGGAGTTGACAAGCATAAAATAGTGTTGGAGTGAATGCTTTCAGGATCTAGCACATTCTTTCTTCAGGAGGGCCTGTGTTTTCAGCTGTTGGACCTCCACCTGTCTCTTTGGACACAAACAGTCCTGCCGCAGGACTGCTGTGGAGCAGGCAGCACATTTGAATTGGAGCTCAAATGGAGTCCTCCATCTGTGTGTTACCAATGTTCCCAGCCATGACGGGGCTTATGGAAGCCTTTTAAAAGAGAGGATTACATTTGGCTTCTCTTTTCTACTTGGGCGACGTTCAAAACTCTGTCTTAACAAAACACAGTGTTTAATTGGCTGTTTTAAAGAAAAATAGCTGGGAGAAAACACACTTTTTACCATTAGAAGGTAAAAAATAATCCACTGTCCTTGTCAGTGTAAAACCTTCAGATGGACATCCAGAGCTAAATTGTATTAACGATTAGCTAAAGTTGAAGGTTGGCTTCATGGTGAGAACACTGTAAATTTAACGAATTTTCCTTTCTAAGCATACAAGTTAAAGGAGTTCATTGTGGCCATGTCCTATGCAAAACATAGTTCAAAGTGCTCCCATATATAATTCAGTTCAGTACATCAAAAGGGCTCCTTGAAAACTTACAGAGGAGCACAGATACTTTTTTCCTCTAAAGTCATTAATATTCAACAGGACTTCTTTAAATCATAGTAGTGTCTTAATAGAAGTTGCAGTGTTTTGCTGGCTTCATCAGTAGTTCAGCACCATGAGGCTGGTGAAAGGGATGGATAAAATGAAGCATGTGAGTGTGTCTAAAAGCTTGGGAACATTGGTCACCAACATTTAGATTTTTGATTGTTGGAGTAGAATTGAGCAACTAGGTTCATCATCTCTCTCTAGACTTCTGAGAGCTGGGGCTGTATGGCTTTAGAAGCCATTTAAAACAGCATTTTTGAGATGCAGCTTTCAAAAGCTTTGTGCTTATCCAGGAGCTGTTTAAAATAAACTGCAGAAGCAGAGGCTTTACCTGCCCAGCTCTGTGCCTTCTCTGTGAGGCTTAAATTTCAGCTCCTTCTGTTGATCTGTCTCTGCCCCAGTGAGTCTCAAATTATTTTTCTGACCAGTGAAGCAAGATCAAGGAAAGGAGCAGGGAGAGCATCCCTGCTAGGGCAGCCTGTAGCCTGGTGATTGGACTCCACTCCAAGAGAGATTGATCTAAAGAAGGAAAATTAATTTGCTGGGCTGTTCAAAAGGAGACAACAGAAAGGAGGGCTGCTGTCAGTCTGTCTAGTGTTACCTGACAAAAAATGTTATATGCCATTCTGTCTGTGAATAATCAAATTTTGTTAGTTTGTTTGAGCATGTGTCAAAAATCCTATTTTTAATGGGCTCTTAAAGGGAAGTAGGTAAGGGGATATAGTTACTCCACATCAAATTAAGGAGGCCCAGAACTCCTTGAATCCTGATGAAAATAACTCACTTTTTCACATGTGCTGAAAGGAATCTTTCAGAATGGTTTTGAGGTCAAAATGTTGTGGTGTGGATGGAATTTGGTGCTCTCTCCCCAAAGCAGCTGAGCCACTGAAAAGTCCACGTGGGAGCTGTCTTTCAGAGATGGTAGACTCCAAGCATCTCAAGCATTTTAGGTGCTAATGTACTTTTCAGATCCAGCTGCAAAGAGTGTTTGAATCTCCAAACATGCCACTGTCTCATCCAAACCGCCTTTCAAATTGTGCTGTATTTCCAGTGGGGCATGTTCTGTGAATGTGCTGTTTGTTGGGGTCTATATGATGTGTAAGAATCGGATCAGTCTTGTTCAGAGCAACAGTAACAATGTCTAGAGCATTTGTAATGCAAAAAAATGTGAGACCTCAGTCTCAGCTGTTGCTGGAGTCTTGGGTTCTTGGGCAGATCCATGTGGTGAGGCACTGTCTGCACTGTCACTCTGAGCAGAAATGGTGTTCAGTCTTGTGCTTATTTCAGAGCCATCTTGGGCCATCAGCTCAGGCAGACCAATAGTGCAAGCAGGGGTCAGCAGCTGGTCTGGGACATTTCCCATCTGGAGAGGAGTGCTGCATTGTGAGCACGCTGGTGTTAGGCAGTCCTTCATTCCCCTGGGGACATGAGGTAGACTGCCTCATTATGTCACCCTTTTGTAGTTTTTCTGGTGTTCCCATTCAGCTTCAGCCATTTTGGACATTGTTCTGTTTTAAATTGGTTTTTCATTTGGTTTTTGACTGAGCCAGTATCAGACAACATGGGCTGACACTTCAGTTTCAGTCAGGCATCTGTACTGAATCCAGCTGAAGGATGCTTGACTCAGATGAAGTGTGCTTACCCTCTTTCATACGCCTTTGATTCTGTTGAGAAGCACAGAACTGCCAGCTCAGTGGCAGCACCTATTAGCACCCTGATCTGGAAGATTCAAATCCCCTCTTCCTTTCAAGTCATGTTTTGAAGGACTTTTGAACCATTGCTCAGCCTAAGACAAGATGTTCACCCATCACGGAAGCAAAGCAGTGTGTACATCCCTGAGCACAGGGAGGTAGTGTGGTAAGTGACTAATGAGACTTGTCTTCCCTACCTGTATTTATAATGCAAACAGGACACTCCAGTTCCCTAGTCCCAAGCACCACCACTTCTGACTCTCGCGCTCGACAGGGTTATGATGCTAGGGGACGCATGCTGGATTGGAAGGATGTGCTTGGTTCATCTGAAAATACAGATCCATATGTGGCAGTTTCATCCCATAATCATCAAGACAAGAAGGGTAAGGCCTTGGAAATGACATCCTGTGGTGAGGAGGGTGGGGGAGGAGGACTAAAGTGTAACTGCTTCCAGCTGGCTCAGAGTAACATGTAATGAAACTCCCACACTATAATTAAAAGCTTATCATAAAGTCTGAAACTAAACAGCCAATCTTAGACTCAGTCCTATATAATTCACTGCCTGAGGAAACCACACAAAACAAACAGAAGTGTATGCCTTTATAGACAGTTTTGTGCTTGTGTATGGGAAGGAGGGAAATGGGGGATTTAACTCTCTTTAAATTTGATCTGCCCTGTTCTCTGACAAAACAAGATCCATGGCTTCCTATTGTTCTTAAGCAAGCATTTTTATTGCCTTTCTCTGAATTTTCAAGGCAGCACAACTAATTTCTCAGCTAATTTCACATTATTTCCATCTCTCAACAACCATGGAACCATAGAATCATGAAGTGCTTTGATTTGGAAGAGACCTTAAAGATAATCTTGTTCCATCCCCCCCCCGTCACCATCAGGAATGCTTTCCACTTGACCAGGTTGTTCCAAGCCCCATTCAACCTGGCCTTGAACTGTCTCAGGAATGGGCCATCAACAGCTTCTCTGGGCAACCTGTTGCAATGCTTCACCACCCACCCTCAAGAGTAAAGAATTTCTTCTTAATATCTAATTTAATCCTGTCCCCTTTCAGTTTGAACCATTTACCTTGTCCTATCTCTACATGATCTTGTAAAAAGTCCCTCTCCACCTCTTATATACTCCCCTGTGGGTACTGGAAGGCTGCTATAACATCTTCCCAGAAACTTCTCTTCCTCATCCTGAACAATCCCAGCTCTCTCAGCCTGTCTTCATAAGAGCAGCTCTCCAGCTCTCTGATCATCTTTGTGGCCCATGTCTTTCCTCTGCTGGGGACCCCAGAGCTGGACACAGCTCTGCAGGTGGGGTCTCAGCAGAGCAGAGCAGAGCAAAGGGGCAGAATCCCCTCCCTCCCCTGCTGCCCACGCTGCTTTTGTTGCAGCCCAGGACACAACTGGCTTTGTGGGCTGCAAGTTGCCCTGACTCAGGTACTTTGTGCTTGGCCTTGTTAAACCTCAAGAATCCCATGGGCCTACTTCTCAATTTTGTCAAAGTCCCTCTGTCATCCCATCCTTCAGGTGCACCAGTTACAGCACACAGCTTGATGTCATCTGCAAACTTGCTGAAAGCTAACTCAATTCCACTATGTCATTGATTAAGACATTGGTCCCAAAATTGACCCCTGAAGGACACCGCTTGTCACAGGTCTCCATTCACACCTCAAGCCATTGACCACTATTCTCTGAATAAGGCTGTCCAGTGAATTCCTTATCCATTAAATTGTCCACCCATCAAGTCCATCTCTCTCCAATTCAGTGAGAAGGATGTTGTGGGGGATGATGTCAAAGGCCTTACAAAAGTCCAGATAAATGAAATACATAGCTCTTTCCTTGTCTATTGATGGAGTCTCTCCACCAGGTTGGCCAGGCAATGCTTCCCCTTGGTGAAGCTGTGCTGGCTGTCTTTGACCCCTCCCTGTCCTCCATGTGCCTTAGCAGAGTTTCTAGGAAGATATGTTCCATGATCTTCCCAGAGGTAATGGGACTGACATGTTGACAGGGTTCTTTCTACCCTTTTTTAAGATGGGTACAATATTACCTTTTTCCAGTCACCTGACTTCCACACTTTTTAAATGTCGTGGCCAGTGGCTTGGTAATTAAAACAGCCAGTTCCTGGGACTCTAGGATACATCTCACAAAGTTCTATAGACTTAGGTATGTTCAAGTTCTTCAAGTGGTTTCAAACCGGATTTTCTCTTACAGTGGGAAGGACTTTGCTCCCCAGGCCCTGTCTTGTGGATCAAACGCTCTAGAGGTGTAGGAAGAGTGGTTGAAAGAGAAGACTGAGGCAAAATTATTGTTGAGTGCCTCAGCCTTCTCCTCATGCCAGCCTTACTTACCAGGTGGAGTACCAGCTCCTTTTCTAGCTGACATACCTGTAGAATCCCTTCATATTATTCTTGGCATCCCTTGCCTAGTTCAGCTTCAACTACACCTTGACCTTCCTGACCCATCCGTACATAACCAGACTGTGTTCCCATACTTTTTCCATGATACCTGTCCCATCTACCACCACCTGTGCATTTCATTTTTGCCCTTTAGTTCAGCTAGCAGGTCCCAATACAGCCATCCAGTATCTTGTCTTTCTTGTCCAATTTCTTTCACTTGGGTATTGCTAACTCTTGCCTCTTGGGAGACATCATTAAAGATCTGCCAGCTCTATTGTGCTCCCTTGTCCTTGAGGACAGTTTCCCAGGGGTTCCCACTGACCTCCTGGAAGAGTTGAAAGTTTGCTCTTCTAAAATGCAAAAATGCATCTTCTAAAACCTAAAATGCAGGGTCCTGGCTTTACTCTTGCCTGACCCATATGCCTGAGGACTGTGAACTCCACCAGTGCATGATCACTGCAGCCCAGGCTGCTGCCACTCAATGACATCACTATCAGTTCACTTCAGCTGGTGACCCTCAGGTCCAGTACCCCAACACAAATAAGGAAAGCCTGCTCTAGTTTAACCATTGAAGTAAAACTGGGAGTAGTCCTAGTCACTGGGCCTCAGTCCCACTGTCTTCAGTGAGACCTGAGCAAAAAATGCCATGTAGAGTGTGGTCATAAATGTATATTAAATGATGCATAAATGACTGCTCATGGAGAGGTTCTATGTTTTGTTTTTCACACAACAAAAAGTTGGGATTTGGCTGTCATTTCACAGTACTCAGACCAGTGCTGAAACAGAATTCTAATAAAAATCCTGTCCTTTGGCCTCCACTCCCCCTTTGCCATACATACAGAGAGTTAGGCAGAGAATTGCCAAAATTTGCTGCTTGAACATAGAGAAGAAGAATCTTTCCTTCTATGCAGAGATGATGGTGCCCCTCATTGCATCTTGACCCTCATCATTCTTTCAGCTCATTTTAATCTGTATCTCAGAGACTTTAAAATGATTCCTTTTAAACAGGGGAGTTAGGTTCAAATAGCTCCACTGCCTAGAGAGATCTGTTATTCTTCTCCAGGGTGTTCTTAGATCTCTTCCTCCAACCTCTGTTCTGCTGAAGATATTTTTCTCTGTGTGGACTAATTAAGTACTCAGTGTGTCAGAAGGAAGATGAGTATGAGCAAAACTCACTTGCTGAGTGGTTAGGGCATTCACCAGGGGCAGGAACACACAAGTTCAGTTCTTTCTGCTATGAATACTTGATATAAAACACTTAAAATATTAATTGAAATGTGGATTCCAGTCTCTATTGTTCATGCATTTTATATGAAAAACTCATTAGACAAAGGCATCAGCTGTTCCTAGATCAGCTCCTGCAATGCCAGACCTGATGTTTTGCATTGTCTGCCCAAACTAGTAGGTTACTATTTTCCCCTATTCTTTCCCCTCCATTTGACGTACTGGATCTTGAATTCTCTGCATTAGTTGTGAAGGCTTTCAGCAAGGAGTGATGAGCACATTAACATCACAGAACAGAACTTTAGCAGTGCTACATGAACAGCTGCTGGTGGTCTGGACCCAGACTGTGACCTCAGTGCCTGTTATTCATAACAGCCCCAGATACACGATGCCTCCCACAGTCCAGTGATATCCAGGGTTTCTCACTGAACTCCCCAGGACTGACCTCAAAGAGCCTCCACAGTTCCTTATCACAAAGGCGATAGGCATCACCTGGCTGGCCCAGCAGAGACAAAGCCTGAAGCATTTTTCTGGTTGAGGAGGTCATTCAAATTAGGCAGGAGATACAGTAAAATTTCTTGATACACCATGGAAAATATTAATCTAATAGCCTTGGCTTTTAGGCTTATTGGCAGGAAATTGAATATGAAGATTTAAATTCCTACAGGCAGAGGATGTAAACTTGTCCCCCACCTCCCAGCTAATTAGCTCTTCCTACAGAAAAGGGGAAAAACTACTCCTTGTAGAGCCTAATCCTGTAGACATTCTTGGAGAATAACAGCAAAATCTAAACTAAAAAGCGGATTTCTAGAACCTGATCAGTCTTACCTATGTGTTAAGCACAGAGCCCCTTTGCATCCTGCAGACCTGGGGGCTGCTGAGCCTTGGCAGAGGAAGAATTTCAGGCAGCTGCAATACTCAAACTCGAAACCGTTATTTCAGGTGCAAGGCAGTGACAGTACTTAAGATGAAACCTCACACTCCTAATTCCAGTTTAAACTCAGTTTGAGATATCATCTTCATTTTTTAATTCCTCATCCCTTGCTCTGTAATTGTAGAAAGGCAATTGAGAAAAAGGAGTATCACTTATGTAGCAGAGGGTAGGCAGATAAACCTGCCTGCCTTCCTTAAGATGGCATGTGATTTACCTAGCACTCCTCTTTCCTCTCAGCAATGTCAATAATAATGTTGACAGCCAAAAAATTAGAATCTTTTCTTTCTTTGTCCAATCTGTTGGTAACACGTGTTATACATAATACTTTAAGCTAGAGGATATTTCTCAGAAAATTCAGTGTTCTCACTTCTGAAAATAAGTGGTATCTTTCTCTTGTTAACACTGAAGGGGGGAGAAGCAAGGAAGGGAGGAAGGGAGGAAGGAAGGGAGGGAGGGAGGGACAAAGGAAAGAATGAAGGAAAGGATAGAGGGATGGATCCTTGAACACAA
>JAWWMU010000121.1:21067849-21082542 GCA_035048155.1 Cinnycerthia olivascens
AAAATTTTTCCAAAAATCACAAGGTTAGAATTTTTAATCCAATTTGTGTTGAAACATAAGCAAGCTCTTGTTGTACATTTCATGGACCAGAGGAAAATAGCTTTGCTTTTAAGAGAAGATTCTCCTGTAGTGAGGCTTAAACCATTGTATGCCATTAGGAGATTTACATAGATGTTTCTTAAATATTTATTTACTTAAGTAAGGTCACCTGAACAAAAGCCCTTAAGAGATTCTTCCATATTTGTCCACTGTCTGCAATATAGAAAGCAAAAATGATTTGCTGATGTTTCCTGATGGGAAACTCTTATACAGTCAAAGACCTACAGACACGTAGACTTTTTTTCTCCCTTTCCCCTTTTTCTTTTTCATTGAGGGGTAAGGACAGCATTGCAATTTGGGTTTTCTCAGTAACACTGAGTTCAACAGTGAGAGCAGCAGGAGGAAGCACAGTGGAATCAAATTCTATTTCAGTTTTTCTTCATGTTTTAGAAACCTGTGTGGGGTTTTACATGTTGGTTGTGGCCAATTTTCTCTTTCTCTGATTTTCTCTTAGGTTCCTTAGTTGTCTTCCTGCCTAGTCACTGAGCTTTGGTGTAGATCTAAAATCAAAAGTTCTTTTTCCTTCTGTTCTTGCCCTTGACTACTTTCAAATCAGATCAAAATATACACTGTCACACAGTAAAAAAAAAATAGGAAAAGGTTCAAAAAGGACACAGAGACAGAGAGGGAAAAAAAAAAAAATGAAAGAACTTCCTCTTTCTTTTAGATAGTTTCAGAAAGAAAAAAAGCTCCGGAAAATATTATTTGGGGTTCTTCCCTTTATGAGAGTCTCTTACAGTAAGTGCTTTTTTAATAGTGAGAAAGCATAACACAGTGTTTCTCTAGGATCTGTGATCTGTGTTAGCTGCATGGTTTTGCCTGTGTTTTTCCAATATTTTCTATTCGTGAACAGAAAATAATTTTGCTTGGGCGTTCACCTGTCACCTTTGATTACATGCTGCAGTTGTACAATATAAGCCACAGCATGCAGAGTACAGGTAGATATTAGTTGTTGCTGAGAGGGGAGCAAGGAAGAAGATGAGGATGAGAAAGAGGAGTTCATTTAGGTTTTAGGATTTCTTTTCAGGTGGGTGGGTTTTTTGGGAGGGAAGGTGTTGATTACTACTTACTGTTTAAACAGAAAGTAGCTGGATTCTTAAAATTACTCTGTAACTGTATATGGCAAAAAGATAACTATAAGACCAAGAACACTGCTAGAAAGCTCTCTGGCTCTTAATCACAATGTGAATATTTAAAGATGAGCAAATGTAGAAAAACTGAGACAGACCTCACAGTATCTCTGCAGGGGAGTCTGGCTTGTGGAAAACTTAGAGTGGGAGAAAGGCAGTAAATGAGGCTGATGCTTTTCATTGCTTCAAACTGTAAAATTAAAAAGACCAAGCCATAGTATACAATTAAAATATCTAACTGTTACAACAGTCAGCTCCCTCCATCACAAATATCTCCTTTTTTCATTCATAGCTCTCCTTTTTTTTTAATGCAATAGAGTCAAATTTTCAATGTCAAGAAAAATGTCCTCCTGCTGAGATATTCTTGCTTTTAACATTCTGTGTAATGTCACTAGTTTTGTTAATTGACTTTACTGTTAAAGTCTGGAATTTTTATTACCATTACTGTTATTAATATTACTATTATATTTTTAATAAGCATTCTGCATATGCGCTTTTTGTTGTGGAAAAGAATCCAATAGGCAGACACTAATGACTACATTTTAGAATCAAATGAAAATTACCTTTTCTGTTATTGCATGATAACATTTCTGTCTCCTCTGTAGTACCAACAGTAGCTGGAAATATCTCTGTTAACATCCATACTAAGTATTCACATAAACCTTTTTTTTTAAAAACCCCATTTTCACCTAAGATGCTAAAATATTTCTTTAGAAAAACAAGGGGGTGTTTATGATGAGTTTTGCATTTTTTCAAATTTCTACTCCCTTTCTTTTTTCTTCCCAATAAAAATGCAATAGAAAAGCACAATTCTTTTTTTATTTTCCTTTAACCAATTATAACTTCAGAAAAGAAATCTTAAGTAAAACATAATAAAAAATAAAACTGAAACTGTTGGGTTTTGATTTCATTTCTGCTTCCCCCATAGATGTACTTTTTCTGTGAAGAAAAACAGAGTGACGGACACAGGAGGAGAACAGGAAAAAGAAGTTGTGGGGAATTATGAAAAGAATTTTAAAATACGAAAACCAGTTCCATTTGAAGAGACCCCTAATAAGCTAGACTCAGTCTTGAAATGTTATACTGAAAGCATGTTTTCTAATTTTGCAGACAGTTTTTTTTCTAACAGCCGCACATTTCTTATTGATTATAGAAATGCTGTAGCCATCTCAATCTCCAAAATTGCAGACTGTTTAAATGAAAGCAGAAGAAACTAGAACAGAAATAGTCGGTAAATTTATTTATGAGTCCTAGCAAGACCCATTGAAATATATGGCTAATGCTGTGCATATTTGATGCCAACATTTTTTCGTTTATTTCCTTTTCTTCTCTGTCATATCTAACAACCCTTTATGGCTAAACTATGCTCAGTTTCATTTTATTTCTCTTCATCACTGTAATTTAATTCTTAAAAGACTAGTTGGTTTGAATAAAATGTTGGTCAAAAATCAAAAACACACTAGGATGCCACAATAGATATTCAATAGGCTAAAAAGGTTTCAGGGGTTCAAAAGGCTAAAAGGATTCAGGGGCAGACTGGCACATTATATTCTTCAAAAACTAGATTATTTTTAAACTTTATTTATTAAAACATAAATGTGAAAAATCTGTGGTAGTAAGTAGTGGTTCAATGACATTGTAAACTTTCAGACTGATTGCACCATCATGCTTAGGAATACAAATTTAAAAAATGCTCATACCATTAAAACCAAATACTGTGTGCTAGGGACAACTAAAGGTAAAGGATAGTTTTACATGTTGTTCTGTTAGGGAAAGAAAAAGAAGAAAACAGATAGAAACAGGATATGAGAAAGGTGAAGAGCAAACTTTTTTTAGATTGCTCTTTGGTATTTTATCTCAACTATAAAATAATATAAAATTTCAGCTGAAAAACAGCATCCTGGAAGCAACCATACAAATAGAAGCAGTTTCTAAATGCTCCGTTTTGTAATGATGTGTCATCTGGAGGTCAAAAGTGTCATTCTAGCATAGGCTTCGTTAAATGTTATTTACATAACAGCAGGAGACCCCTGTCCTAGGTTATGACAGACTTCTATCACAAACAAACCAGCAACCTACTCAACAGTTCTCACAATGAAACGGTGCAAATCAAATAATTACTATAATAGCATACCAAAAGACAGACAAATGCAGAAATTAGGGGAAAAGTATGGTAGAAGATGCCTTCCATCTAGTATTTAGGAAGGCTATGGATTGCATTAGCTGCAACTCTTAATGATTATTTTTGTAAACCTAAGAGTCATACAGACTGTATCATACAGATTTTGACAATTCCCATAATATAAAATGGCTCAAACTACCATTACAATCAACAGCTATTACAATCAACCGCAGGACATGGTAGGAAGGCGCTGAAATGTCTTTTCTGCCAAGTTGTCATTCACTGAGGTTGACCTCAGACCATTTTATTCCCTTGCTGATTAGACCATCTTTTACTGCAGCCAGGACTCCAATTTAACACACAAGAATAACACAGTAATTCTTTGTTGCTGGGATTTTTTTTATTGTCCTGTCAATTTATGCTGAATTCTAACATTTTACCTATGTCAAGAATGCAGATAAAAGATATTCAGGGTGTTCGATAGAGTTTTGGCTGCTGACTGACTATCACTGTCTTTGCTTATTTTATATCACTGTAATTACAAGCTGGAAAAAGAAAGGACAGCCTTGGCTCTAAAGAGATGGGAACAGGGACTTTCTTTCATAGGTACCTGAAAGGAACTGCAACTTACCCCCCAGCCCCCACTGCCCCTCATTGTCACATTGCAACCTGATGCTCCCCTGGTTTGCAAATATTTCAGTTACTGTGACTGAAAACAGTGTAGTTGTGACAGGCTTACCTGTTACTGCCTGCTGTGTTTTGCTACTAGCATCTTCTGCCCACTCTGATATTTTGTTTGCTTACAAATACTCTTCTCACCTTTATCCCTGTGAAAGCAGCAGTCCAGACACCGCTCAGGGCAGCACAGTACAGTGTTTCCCGCAGCACCCTTCAGAGGAGTAACAACTAGATGAACTAAAACCCACAACAGGCTAGAGTGTGGAGTCTAGTGCTCTTTTAGTAGCAGCAAATGCACAAATACCCAAATGCAATTCTGTTGATGTCAGTGAGCTCAGAAGTAGGAACAGAACTGTGAATTTCACCTTTAAAAACAGAGTTGGCCGTTTTGCCTCTAAAGACATTACATTGGAGAGTGGAGACTTCTGTGATTCCTATTCATTGCAAATTAATTGCCATTATGACTTTGCATGGGATTAGGAAAAACATTTGGCTTGAAAGAGAAAATAATAATATGAGATGATGAAAAAAGTCTGAGATCAATATTTACTTTTTTCATTTTCTTTCCAATCATCAATCATTAAATATTCTATAATTTGCAGGAGCATGTGCTTGTTTACCAGTATGTTGTACACAATATCTGAATAGGTATCAGAAGTAGCTATATTGACTTTATTACTTCAATGCAAAATTAGAAAAATATAGACAGATTACCTCAGAAAAGACTTGAACATCTTGTTAGGGGGCAGGAAGGTGGGAGAGTATTTCATATCCAGAACACAGCCAGACAAAGCAACATACGTTTCTTACAGTGCCAGCAGTAATGTTAGATATGTATTTTCTGTGTGTTTTATTTACATCCATTTGTCTTAAGCTATTCTTTAAAAATGCAGGAAAATTGACAAATTGCAGAGATCCCTTCCTGCAGTTTTTATCCCCCTTAGGTAATTCTTTTAATATTATTCTTATGAAAAGAAAAATCAAATTTCATGAGATATATTTCATAAGCAATGATATTTGCTATCACATTTTTGTTCATTTGCTGCTTCTGTTGCTAAAAGACCATAAAACTAAGATTCTTGGCTAGAGGGACAAAATTAATTGAAAATTAATTTAAACCATTGTCCCTATTCATTGGCTCCTGCTGAATGAGTTATGGGAGGAGTCATATTTCTTAAGCGCCAAAACATACAGCTCCATTAAAAAATGAGACAGTTGTTGTCTCTGGAATGTACCTGTGCAACACAAATTAGCCTTTTCATTCTCATGCAATTTCTAGATGATATCTGGGAAGGAGTGGGAATTCCAGACTAAAGGCTGGGCACTCTAGGAGAGAAAAGATGATTTAAGGAAAATTTCCCATAAGTCCAGAACAAATGTGAAAACACAGCCCTTGCTTTGGAAATGGCTTCAAATTGCTTCAGGATGTGCTCCAAAACTGTCAGTGGAATTAGAAGCCAGTTTGTAAAGGAATGTGAGACCAGAAAGCAAAAGGCATATCAACAGCCACTCTGGGCTCTCCTCAGCTCCTGCACCACCTACCTCATTGGCCTCAGCATCAGTCCTTAGCACTGTTATAGAGTGTGTCGTTTCACTCTTCTATATTTTCTGGATGTGAGTGTGTTCTCGTGATTTCATGAATATTTCCAGTAAAATGAAAGCAACTATGCTTTTTACATCCCACAGCAAACAGTTGTGCTAAATGGCTTCATTATTGAAACTATGAGATGTTTAAAAGCACAGACTTGCAAGACTAATGGGAGCCAAAGAGCTGACAAGGCATCTGCAGGGCAACTCTAAGGACATTCCCATGTGAAATGATTGACAGTCATTTTGGGGATGCAATTTGTAATGTAACATCAATGGATAACTACTGTGTGTGAATACATGCTTAGATTTATTATTAAGACAACTTGATACTGTGTAGCTTTCCTGATCTTTTGCTTGTTTCTTGGATCTGCCTATTTCAATGTATGAATACAATAAACTGTAGTGTGAAAATATATTCTTGTAAAGTACTCACTTAACAGAATATGGTAATTTTAGTTTTGGTGAAGAATGCTAATACTTGTAAAAAATCACATTTAAAGATAGTTTTAATTTGGGTTAAAATGTAAAGTCCATGTGTACCAGCAGAGGATTCAATGCTAAACATAAATAGCATTTTGCTCACTTTTTTTTGTTTTAGTTTTTTTGGGGTTTTTTTTGTTTTTTTTTTGTTTTGTTTTGTTGGGGGTTTTTTTGCCTTATGAGGTATACTCTCACGATCCATAATGCTACCGTGTTCCATATCTATCTGTTCCCAAAAATTGTTACTATATCTGTAAGATTCTGCAGCCAGATGCCTTGGGTGTGTGCCTGGGGGTGCTCTCGTGGGTGATTTTAAAAATGTCTCTCACGGGGAGCTTCTTTACCACGTGGCATTTGCTTCATGTGCTGTTTGGTCTTTGCTTCCCTTTATAGTTTTTGAGGTTTTTTTCCTCATCTCAAAGAGGCTGCAGTAGGAGTTTTGGGCTCCCTTGGGGAGGATTCCCAGGTGCCCGGGAACACACTGAGTGTCCGGCCAGGGGACGGCACAGAGCGAGTGTCCAGCCAGGACAGCACACAGCGAGTGTCCATCCAGGACAGCACACAGGGACTGTCCATCCAGGACAGCACACAGGGACTGTCCAGCCAGGACAGCACACAGTGAGTGTCCAGCCAGGGACAGCACACAGCGAGTGTCTGACCAGGACAGGACACAGCGAGTGTCCATCCAGGACAGCACACAGGGACTGTCCAGCCAGGACAGCACACAGGGAGTGTCCAGCCAGGACAGCACACAGCGAGTGTCCAGCCAGGACAGCACACACCAAGTGTCCAGCCAGGACAGCACACAGCGAGTGTCCAGCCAGGACAGCACACACCAAGTGTCCAGTCCAGCCCTGCTCACCTCTGTGCGGAGGCAGCCGGCCCTGGGCGAGCGGGCAGGGCTTCATCTGCTGCTGAGTCTGCTCTGGGAGCTCCTGCCTTCCCGGGAGGGATCTGTCCCTCTGTCCCAGGTGCCCGAGGCCATCCCTGCTGGGCTCTGTCTCAGGAAGGGCATTTCCAGTGTTTCGGGTCTCTGTTGGTGTGGCAGATCGTGAGTCTGCTGCAGTTTGCTATCTAGCCGTTATTTACTGCTACCTTTTTTATTCTTGACTTTTGCCACTTTGTTTGTTACTAAACTGTTATTTTTTCACTTTATCTATTGGTATCTCATTCATACTGGTGGGAAGGGTGGGAAGGAGGAAGTAACTCATTTTTCAGACTGCCCACCACTTTAAACGATCTTAAATCTACACACCTAAATGTAACAACTGTAGCATTAAAATGTATCTCTGCAAGAGACGGTTTTAATTTATTCTGTTACATACTAGAGATCATATCTGTTTAGAAAGTTCACCTCGTTATAAAGAATCACGATTGGCAACAAATAATAACCATCCCTTACCTGAAGAATTGACAAGGAATACAATTTCAATCCATTCACGACCATTCAATTTCTTCAAAAAACTCTCACAAGGAATTACTTGGATCTCCCAAGGGATCCAAACAAAATCCCTAGAAGTTGGCAACCACACCTTTCAGATGGCCACTGTTTTTCACTCTTAAAAGACCTAAATCTGGATGCACAAGTAATTTCAACTGGTATTGACTGATAAGCAGTGAGAGTAGCCAGAAAGATAATCTAGATAACTTGGTAGGAGGCCGTGAAGCTCATAGGAGACAAGGCTTTTGAACAGTCAAGTCTTAGGATCTGAAGACTTATTGGCCTTCTGTTTGTTTATCACCACCAGGTTGAAAGTGCTGCAACTGCGATGTAGGAATTCCAGCACAAACTACAATAACTCTAAAACATTAAAGAGAGTATAAAACATCCATAAAGAGCAAGTATAAGAGTGAATACCCAAAGGGTCTGGAGCTCTTTGATAAAAAATTGCCTTTATTGGTTAGCTACACCTCTAGACACTACCATTCAGAGCATGACTGGGACATAGGGCTCTTGGTGTAGAGGCAAAATGCTATGGTCAGATAATACAAGTAGCTAGATTACCTTCAACCACTAAAATGTGCTTAATAGAAAGTCAATATGTTAATTTTGCATTAGTGGTTGCACAGCCCATTCTCTCAGAATCTAAGACAGTACAAAAACGCAAGGCCGGCATAAACTCTGTATTAGCTGCATATATTCTAGTTAATGTGACAGAATGGCTATCTTGTACCCAGCATTACAATTCTTCTGTGAGCAACCCAGCAGTGCAGAGATACAGTATTAATGATTGTGAAATCATGTCTTGGCTCCATGGTGTTAACCTAATTGTGAAATTAGACTTTGTTTATTTCACAGCTGGGTACTGACTGGCTATGAGTTGAACTGAAAATGCTATTTACAGGCCAGTATGTAGCAATACTTCCAAGCAAAAAAAAGACTGAAGAGGTGAAGATAGATATCAAAATGGGGCTGCAAATTACCTTGCTGAATGCTCTTACTCAAAAGCTGCCTGGAATAGTTCACTACTCTGAAGCCATACCAAAATGAATCTCACAGGCCATTATTCAGATGATAATAACAACAGTTACTAGAAAATGCAGTATTTTCTACATTACTCATTAATGTAGCATGGCATCATCTCCCTAGTGTTGCAGTTTCCGGAACAATATGTTTTCCTAACACTGTTTTATTGAAATCAAGAAACACTGACAGAGACCCACAATCAAAACCTACACAAACTAATAAAATTTTAAGGCAGTTTACTTTAGTTACTTCATATAATCCCAGCATCCCACTGCTTCTAGTTGCTGACTAGAAAAATTTCCAAAATCTTCTCTAGATGAACAACTACAGTTGAAAACACAAATTTTTATGCAAGGATTTTAAAACTAAATATAACTTTGTCACAAATAATGTTTTCCTCCCTGCCCATGGTGGTTTCAATAGCTTCACAATCAAGAAAATGTGTGAAATCAATTGTGACTGGGGATTGCAAAGAAAGTAATTAATTCACGCAGATCAATCTAGAAATCAACATAGACCTTGGAAAAGACAGACCTCAGGATCAAGACTCTGCAAGAGTGGCTTCTGTCCAGCCCTGCCACCACTCTGTGTTCTAGAAGCAAGGAGGAAAAGACAGTCCTTCTTTTGCCATCCCCATAATACCCAATTTAATGATACCTGGGCTTCAGTAACAATCTGTCCCTGTATTTAAATGGCAAAAAGCAATTTTGATGGACCACAGTTGCAGACCAACATAAAGTCCATCTATTAAAAAATGTAGCTACAATCAATTTGTTCCTGCTGAATAAGGATTTTGCTGGAGTGCTTCTCTAGTAACAGAGAAAGTTTTTTTAAAATATATTTTTTTAAAAGTCAAGTAAAAATGTTAGGTTTTGCAGTGATAAAAACTTTCTGCTCCATCAGTACAATAAATTTTTAATGCCTTTAATTAAATAAGCAAATTTTAAGAATCTCTCATTCACTTGATTTTAAAGTCTCAATGTATGCCAAATATTTTTGCCAGCGTAGCTACTTCTCAATGAACTGTAGTAAATGCTTTATTATTTTATTTGTTTGTTTGTTTCTTGCTTTTTGTAGCTGCTTTCCAGTGAACTGCAGTGAACATGTTATTTGGGCTTTTTTTTTTTTTTGGGAGGGCCCCTTATCACAAAGCCTACCCATGCTAGATCAGAAATGGTTCCTTCTGCACTACCATAATCTAGTATAAAAATCTTGTCCTAAAACCTGTGGGTAAATATTAAGTGCATATATGCAGTATTTGTTACTTAAATCTTGTAGTCTGTTCTTTAGAACATTTTTTTTCACTTCAAGCTTTTTTGAATAACAGGGACAGCACACACTGTGTGTAGAAAATGCACCTGAAATAAATAAACTAATTTTAGAGATAATTCCTAAGAAAAATGAAATATGCTCAAAGGCATCCACATTTTATGTAAATTCTTAGCAAGAAATCATTTCATTATGGTTAAGATAAATATCAGTGGACAAAAGGGGGGAATGGAACAGGATAAAAGTACCAGATTTTATTGCATACATTGGTTAATACTACAGCAGTGTAGACTAAAAGAACTTCAATGCTGTGCACAAGTGTATGAAAATGTACACAAGTGAACTTTCCAGCACTCCTGAGAACTTACCGAAGATATACTACATTTGTTCACAGGTTTGTGTCATCTGCAGCACAGCATGAGATTAGACTGTCTAATGCTCTCTTGATAGGTTTACCTAGCCACAGCTCTGATGTTCAGTTCTCCTTTCTACAGAAAGATGAAAATTACTTGCAAACGCTTCTGCTGACTTCCTTTTCCTCTTGATCCTCAACACTAACAGCTCAAGTTTTAAAAGTGGCACTTCTGAAAAAGCTTAGGAGACTCTAAGAGTGGTAACTTGTCTCATCCATCATTTCCTACTAGCAGTCTATATTTTTTACTAAGAATAAAGTGCAGATCTGTATAATTCAGTAAGTTCCGTTTTCTCATGTTGTAATGAAGAGCTGTAATACCTTGCCTCTTGAGTTATTTTGATTTATTTTCAATCCAGGTTTGGACATCTTTTGCATGAGAGATGGTGTGAACTCCAATAATATAGAGATTCTATTTTCATAGTCCAATAGAAAATGCTACATCACACAATGTATTTCTTAAAAAAACCTTCATGTCTACAATACGAAAAAGCCTTTATCAAAAAATTGAGACTGAAATCTCATTTGAAAATTACTTGCTTTTCAAAAAATCCAATTAATTAACAAGCAGGTTATAGGCAAAATCATCTGCCCATTTCAAAAGACAATTAATATCTTTGCCCAGAACATTAAATCTTACATTGTCATAGAAATAACAACACTAAATTCAATATTGTACCATCTTGCTAGAGGGAAAATGTAGAATAGCTCTTTTGTAAGCTCTGTTAAAAATGTATGGGATATTTTTTGTTTCAGAAAATTTAATTTTTTTAATCCATAACCCTTAAATGTCACATACACTAAAACCCACATGCATACTAAGGAAAGCAGATGAGAAGCAGGCAGCATATATTAATAACTATAGGCCTATTAGCATGGAATCTGAACGCCAGTCTTAATACGGGCAGGTCACATGTCTGTACAGCAAGCAGACTGACAATATGAATTTTCTCAATATGCAAACCTTTTGTCCCAAACTACTTTTTTAAAAAATTTTGACACATGCATTTTATACAGTCAGGATAAAACAAGTAAGTGTCATTATTTTTAAAATGCATAGCTGTATTGTTTTTTGCATAACTAGAAGTGGCAGTCAACAACAAAAAAAAAGTAAGTTGGGAAAAAGTTACCATTAAACAAAACTAAGATAGAAAATCTTTTTTTTCCTGTGTTAGAAATAATTTCAGCTCGAGACTTTGAAGCATGTTACAGGAATATCTAGCAATACCATGGAAGCCAGAGGTACAATCTTGGAGAAGGAAGATTATTTTCAGGGTAGAATCACAGACTGGCTTATGTGGGAAGGGGCCTTAAGGGTCATCTAGTTCCAACCTCTCTGCAGTAGGCAAGGATGCTATTCACTAGATCAGGTTGCTCAGGAATCCATCCAACCTGGCTTGAACACTTCCAGGGATGGAAAATGCTACAGATTTTAGTTTGCAATATCAGAAAATCAAAGAATTCTGACAAACAAAGGCATATTTGGTGCTTAACTCCATTGATCCTACAGCCCTCCACAAACTTTTCAAACTTTAAATCAACTCAATACCCAGAAAGAAACACCTTTTGTCATACTCTGCTAACTAGAACTGCAACACCATTTAAATTCCACCAATTTCAACTGGTAAAGGCTCTTCAGACTTTCTCCCTTCATGCATTCGCAGGGTAAGTATTTCAAACTCTGGTATTGCTGTCAAAGGTCCTTGAAACTACCTCTTGAAACAATGTGTCTGGCCCTCAAAGTCATCAAATGCTTATTTATTTTCCACAAATCTACTTACATAACCAAAGGAGCAGTTCTGTGTATGTCTTTAATTGACAAAATAAACTAGGAAATACACTCTTGGTCATAACCATTTTTGTTTAGTGTTATAGAATTAGAACAAACTGGCACTTCAATTTAATTTTACCTCAGAATACAAAGCCTGACAAATTCTCAAGCAAGTCACCCCACGGATCAAAACGCCAGAAATTACAGAAAGATTTGGAATGAAAAAGGTAAAGGAAATGGGCAGGCAGAGCTTCCCTTAAAAGATAATCAGCTTTCCAGATCAAAAAATATGTAATATTTTCAGATTTTTTCTGTTTCACTGTGCACCTCTGAAACTAATGGCTTTAAAGACAGTATCCACTCATTCTCATCAGATACCCTTCCAGAATTCAGCTAGATATCTTGAGTCTCATGTGAATTTATTTGTCTAATAACCTTCAACAGATCGTAGGCTTGTCCCATCCTTCCTTAAACTCACACAAAAAGTTTGCAACCACATTTTTGAGCACAGCTTTACAAAGGATTATTACTTCTGTGACAATACCAACACTTTAGCTTCAATTAAAAACACTTCCTGATGTATCAGCTCAATTTATAAAGTTAGTATGAGTCAATACAGTTGTATTGCTAATCTCAGTAAATGCCTTCCCTCCATCTGTTAATTCTCATGCCATTGTCAAATTGAGGGGAATATATTAAGTTGCTGCTTAAAGGTTATACTGCATTTTATCCACTGAACTTTAGAAATATGTATTTTATAACGCAGTAAGGAGGAATCTGCTTTAACTCCCAAAGCACATTAACTCTCAGTTCTGTTTTTTTCCACCTTTATTCCAGTTTCTCTTTCCTGAAGAATCTAGTTTTCTCTCTATACACAGTTTGTGACATCTTCACTTCCTTTCACAAAAAAAAACAAAACATGCTTAACTCCAGAAATAGGTCAAATACAACTTTGAAATGTGAATGAACTTTAGAAAAGCACAATGTCCTGTTTTTAGCTCTATTTTCAAAAGTAAGAATCGATGCAGATTCTGAAAAAATATAGTATTATTATTATTTTGATGAAATTACTTTGGTAATTAAACAGAATTACTGCTCACCATCAACTCTCTTGAAAACATGTGTTTTTTTCCACAGTATTTTTTTCAACACCTCAATAATTCCTTCAATTTTGCATTCCCATTCCTAAAGCCCCCTTTCTCATAAAATGGTTCTTGCCCTTTAGAATTAGGAATTCTAGACGAGTATTTTTAAGTAAACACAAAGTACAGTAATTGATTTAGTTGTTGTTTTTGCAGATTTAGTACATATTGTTTCTTCCACACTCACACTTTTAAAATTTAAGAACCCAATGAGCCCTTTTTCTATCAAATATTGGCTAAAAATGAATGTGTTAACTATTAATGAACATTAAATTTACAGTAAAAATACTAAAAACCTTATTCAGACTACAAAAACTGTGCAATTTTTTGCTGCCAAAGCACCTACTGCTTCTCTAGATGGTAAAATAATTTTCCTTCCTTGTGCAATCCCCCTATGAAAGGTTATCACTTCAATTCATCTACTCACTCCCTTTATTTCATTAAAATGTAGTCTGCTGCTCTACTATAGAAATTCCCAGCCTGCTGCTAAACACTAGACTCTGCCTAAACATGTCTAAATATGCTTCAAGATTTCATACAGTTTTAGGTGACAGCATATTAATGTAAAAAAGGATTTCCACCCAGACAAATCTGATAATGACTTGCTATAGTTGTCAACTGTTTATCAGCTTATGTTAGAAGACAGCTGATTTCTATGCATATGCAGCTGGTTAAAGCAGCACAGTTCAGGAGAGTTCAGCTGACATACTTTTATCCATAAGGAGCAAACTGGGTGATGCAAGTCAACTCTTCAAACTAACAAAGACTTTCAGGCAGAAGAATGAAGTTAGATGTTACATTCTCATAAGAGCTTAGCCTCTTCAAGCCACTGCAAAGCTGGTATGCAACCACATGGTAAGAAGCATGAACCACTCCAAAATTAAACAGATCTTCCTTCTTCAGCCAAGATTTCAGAGAGGTTTTCTTCAATAAAAAAACAACTTGTCTGAATTTATTAAGAAAAAGAATTCATATTTCTTGAAAATAATTTAATCCCAAATACTTTTTAGAGCATTAGTACCCATTACATTGCTTTGTGTTTTTACAACAATCAAGAACACTTTATTACTGGATTAGGGTTTTTGTTTGTTTGTTTGTTGTTGGGGTTCCTTTTGTTTGTTTGTTTGATTCTTTGTTTTTAGGATCTAAGCAGCTAAAATTTTATCTAAAGGACATATGGATAGACGCTTCAAATTTCTTAGTCTTAATAGGAGATTACTGTAAGTTAAACAAGAATAATATTGTAGCATTCACATACGTCAATATTTAAACTATTTATTTACTTTCTAAGGTTGTACCTTTTTCCCTGCCATAAGAATGTGAGAGCTTTCACCAAGGCTTCTGCTTATCATGTAAAACTTCTAATTAGAACAAAGAAATATTTTCATCACCTTTAAAAGAATTCCGTGATTTTTGTAAGCAATTGTATTAACATAACTCTAATCAACACTAAGGTTTTTAATAGACACATACACTTATGTCAACTGTTTTTTTGCCAAAATAAACAATAGGCAAGCTTATTATTCTCCTAAT
>JAWWMU010000121.1:21174823-21187349 GCA_035048155.1 Cinnycerthia olivascens
ACCACTGCCAGGTGCTTCACGAGAGATAATTCATAAAACCAAGATATATTTTAATAAAACATGAAGAAAAAAGAACAATATTCAGGCACAAAAACTAACAGAACATAATCATTCAGGGACAAAAAATGGTAGCATATTGATCACATCTCCAGCTTCAGTCTCAATTGTATCATAAACCCATTTCCTATTGCAGCGACATTCTGGTCCACATTTGTTTGAGTTGCATTTGGGGCAAGGATAGAAGCAACCCAGGCAGTCCATTTCCAGGCAATCACATAAATCTATGCCATTACAAAGCAGCCTGCCATATTCGTCATACTTCTTTGTAAATCTGTGAAAGAGAACAAAAATAATTCTCAGACAATGCTTATACATATTGAGAGACTAAACCAAATACATATGGAAAACATCTGTAAAAAAGGTATTTAGTCTTTGAACAACCCACAGTAAAATAAAATGCCAGTATTGTGTCCAAATTGCAACAGCCATTGGTACTGAAAAATAAATGCATGCCATACTATATCAAAATTTCCTTAAGAAAAATCTTGTTTTCCTAAGACGGCTTTCAAGAGTAATAAAATATCACTCTTCAAAATATAAAGCATTTATTAATTTCATTTAGATTCAGTGAATAGCCTACTTATTTAAAGTAAATCAGGTAATAAATTAGAGGTCTTACTTGGACTCATAAAAAAAATTTTGTTTCATCTGTGACATGCATGCTTTCTTTTTCTGCTGTCTAGTTTCAGGATTGAAGTCAGCTACCTGAGGTCCTGGATTTTGAAAGGCTAAGCATTTTAATTGTTTCTCGAGTTTTTGCTATAAATAAACAACAGAAAGTTTGTAATTAGTACAATTGGAAAATATATATATTAGCTGCTGAGTGTCCTCACTGGCTTTTGAATGACATTAAAGTTAATATTCCTAATAACTCATAAGATCACATTGATTGTTTAAAATGTTTGCTTGTTTTTGACTACTAATCAATTATTCCGCTTACCGACTGTGCATTCTGACTGGAGATGGAACAATCTTGACTCTGAACACATGACTCTGGTACAGCAGAATGGTGTTTGCTAGTTGCCATGTAAGAAGCAGAATTATTCTGCTCTTCAGCTCTTTTGTTCTTCAGCTTCATCTAAAATGTAAAAAGAAGTACTGTGATTATAAGCATCTCAAATGGATTCACTCTTATTTACACTGTTCTCTCAGATGCCTAGGAATGATCTTTGTCCAATCTGAGGGAAAAAAATGTCTGAAGGAGCAACTAACACAATAAGGAAGCATTTACACAAATGAAAACTATGAGAAAAAAACCCCAAGACACAGACAAAAGCAAAGAAACTCAGCTGAGTACAATTTCCTGAGAAATAGGAGGATGCATTATTTTCTGCCAATTTTATGGAATCCATGTTTGCAATTAGCTAAAACTACTGAATACTTTTGGAAGCTAAAACATTATCTCTGTGTAGTACCATTCCACATAGTCCATGTATGTCGACAGATACTTCTAGTCACTGCAAACAAACATAAGCATCATGTCAAACAACTTCCCTTTGGACAGTGACTGTGAACTTTAACCACACACTTGTCATTCATTACATAAAGGCACAAAAATATATACAAATGTATCTTTTTCTCCTCTTATGTAAATGGAGTTGCCTTGCCATCTCTTAGCTTGCCTGGAGAGTGTCATTCCTTTCAGAGTCCACAGTGATTTTCCACAAACAATTGAGTGTTTTCACTGTTTCTCAGGGGAAAGCAGTGGCAGTTCTGCCCAATCTGCAGATACAATGATTCAGAAATTTTCATGTACTTGAGTGCACTTTTTTACAAGGTGGTTGATGCTGTGCATCTTCAGCTGCATTCTTCTGAAAACATTCAGGGCAATCTGATGCACCTTAGTCAGACATGCCTGCTTTGGATTCTGGGGTAGATTTTCAGCATCATCACCATTCATGATCATAAATAATGCAATTTTAAGTTGTAAAAGAATAATAAGGTAGGGTGATAGTCCTTCCTCTAAGACTACTCTTTTATTTCCCTACTTGCTTAGAATTGCTCTTAGCTCTCTAAATCACTGCGCTGCAAACTTGATCCATTTCACTATTGTTGTTACTGATACTTCCTTCTTTAGTCCAACTCTTTATTTTTATAATGACTGAATAAATGGAAGTAAGAAGAAGCAATTATAAGTTCCTTGATAACAAAATAGTACTGGAGAAGTCATACCAATTTTTTGTGTCTCACTGAGCAGTCCTTAGCAGGAGACACAATTTTCTCTGCAGATGTTTCCTGGGAAGAACAGCTTTGCTTGCAGTTTTCTTCCACGAGATCACTCATTTGACCACCTTTGTGAAATATACACGTTTGTTAAACATACACAACGGTATAAACAGACTTGTAATTTAAAGTTTTAAGGTAAGAAGGTGATATCCACGCAAGGCTTTTATGTATTCTTAATCAGCAGCAAATACAGAACAAAATGTGGCTCAGTAAAACAGGGTCGATTTTAAAATTGTATTAAAATACTGTCTCTAGCATATACAAAAGTTGTATCGCCGAAGCCACTCCACAATTCGCTAAGCACACGTCGGAAAACCGCTGGCGTTTAAACAGCGCGGAGCTCGGGAGAGCTGCCGCAGTCCCCGCGGTAGCCCGCAGGCGGCGCTGCTGCCCCACAGTCCCTGCGGACCCACGGCGTTCTTCCCGGAGATTCCAACCAACGGAACAAACTAAAGCTGCTTGGATTTTGAATCTCACTCCTTTGCGAAAGATTTTTTTAAATAAAATAGAATGTGGAACTTTTAGGTTTAATAGAAAAAAGGGCATCACTCACTCTGTATCAAAGTCCCCAGGGAGATTTGTGGGTTCTGCGAGTCTATCCCACAAATGCTATCCATCACCTCCCTAACATAAACATAGGTTCAGGATAGATATTAGCTACCTCCTACCAAACATGTGCAGATATTTAGTTAAAATTTTTTATGCAATATGTACAGTACCAGTTCCTCAGACTTTAACCCCAAACACAACCAGAAATCATTTTATTTTTCTGGAGCTCCTCCAATCCTTCCCCACATGCTGCCCAGTCTCTCCCATCAACTCTGAAAGGTAGCACAGTGGCCTCTATAAGTTTATCCAGTACTTCAGGACTGTTGTCCCAACCCTGTCCCAGAGAAGATCCTTCTTTCACCATTTATTCAGTCAAAGGATCAGCACCTCTCTAAGATAAGCAGGAGTCCAAGCCTTAGATTTCCTCTCTTGCAGCCATTTCCTGCAGGGCGACAGTCAAAATGAGAGTAGGAACCAAAAGGGAGTGACTTTGTATTACCTGGAGGGGATGTCTTTTAGAGAGGTGAAACAGCCTTCAGTCTATTTCAGAGGGGAATTCCTGTTCTCTTCAGTAACCTGAAAAATGACAGATGTGACACTGTTCATAATGGGAGGCTTGACAGTAATTGTTTTAGTTCTAGGACTTGAGTATCATTTCAGAGTTAGAAAAGGAATTCTATTACCAGACAATTAATATTTACTGGATGGGGGAGCCTGCTTTCCTACTGGAAATTTGTTAGGAGTCCACAAATGAATAAAGAATGAAGGAGCACTCTGGATGAATGTTGCTTTTCATTTGCACTCAACTTGGAGTCCTGGTAAGGATTTACTTCCTACATTTCCCCTTGAGTCCAACCATACACCTAGCATTGTTAAAGCCATTTATGAGAATGCATGATCATCATCCATGCCTGTTTTTACACAGTATGCCAGGCTCAGGAGCAGCAAAGCCATCAGCAGCTACCGCTGTAAGCGAGCAGAGTTTCCATGTGTCCTGTGGTGGTGTAAAGATGTGACTGCTTTGACAACTAAGTCCTAACAGTTATCTACAACCAAACATACAAATTCAGACACCACATTTTAAATACTAACAGAAAAGAACAAGCATCTTGTTCCACAGTTGTGTTTCAAATGTCCTTGCACCTCAGCAAAAATATCCTATGGAGAGAATGTAGCAGATTTCTGTCTCCACATACATATGCTTTAAGTATATAATGTTGAATTTTAATCTCCAGGAGAGGTAAAAAAAAATGAATCAGAATGTGACTAGGAAAGTGAGCAGGACTGATTAGCCTCCACAGTGTGCTCTGAGGAGAGATGGAAATGAGGGAGGCATAGACATCCACTATCACTATGAAGTCTGAAGAACCTAATTGTACAAAGGAAAGTATTATTGGTCCTGAAGCTGAGTTTTTTCTTCTACTATTTTTAGTTTGACTGTAGTGATAATCTGGGGGCAATACACTGAACACTGGTCTCTTCCATAAAAATTTCATCTCTTAAGGATAACCACCAGTTGCACTCTTATCCACCAAAACCTGTGTTCTCTCATGCTTTTTGAATACAGCAAGTACAGTTCTAGTGATCACCCACAGCTGAGCATCCCACTGTGGCTACAGTGTATGGCTAAGAACTGACAATTTCAGCACAGAGCCTTAAAACAGTTGACCAGGCTAAAAGCAGAGTAAGAGAGGAAGAAAATCAGAGGCTGTGTTATATTCGGAATCTTATCCCTGACACAGATTTTTCTGCTCAGAGAACAGTTTCAGAAGTTGCTGTGATTTGGAAAGAATTACATTTGTTTATGATTCTCATAAAATAAATATTTTTCTATATCTGTTTTTTTCAATATTTTAATATTTCTGTTTATGATTCCTGCAGATTACACAGCTAAATGTCTCAGCTGGTGTGAAATGTGGTGACCAGCATTCCAGATACTTCAGGCTGTTTGATCTCAGCAGCCTATAGCTGGTTATCTCTGCAGGGCTTGCCATAGTGAATCTACATTGTTTTCAGGTTGTATTTGTTTGTGCCATTGGAGACGTTCTGGCTGAGATATGTGAGCAGGTTCATCACCTCCACCAGGGCAAGATGAGATAGTGCCTCTAAGACTTTAATTCCCCTATGCACACATGGATAGACAGACTTATTGCAGCACTCCCATACTCTTCACAGCCTAGCTCTGCTAGATGTCTGAGGGCTCAGGAAGCAGCAGTCAATTTTGTGGCACATTCAAGTACGTCTTGGAATTTCTATAGGACATCTGATCCTAGCCAAGTTAAAAATGGGAATAAATTAATCTGTCTCAGATCAACCGTGGAGTGAACTGTGAAGCTGTGGAAAGACCACTTGACATCTGTTCTGTGCCTTCTCTCACAGCCGTGAATGTGCATGTGTGTTCAGAGGACAGCCTTGAAACCAGGTAGGAAACACAGACCAGATGAAGAAATAGATCTCACTTTCTTGTATCTCAGCTGGTTTACCAGAACCCTGACAAAATGGTGACAGTGTAATGGCCCATTCCTTAGCAGAGGTCTGGAGAAGCAAATATCTTTCTCTCCAAGTAAAACAACACAAATCCTCATGAGTTCTCCCTCCCAAACCCAGACACCTTCTCCTGTATCTGGAAGTGAGGGCTCCTGTAGCTGAAGTTAAACAGTTAATTATAAAATCGTGTGCAACTTCTGTTTGTCATGCAATAGGCAGAAGAGATCTGCCAAGTACTTACCTACGTTCTGAAGACCTGTGGTTCTGAAGGGAGTATGTTCAGTTCAGAGCAGGTAGCAAGAGTGCAAGAAGGATCTCCATAACCTTAAACTNNNNTTCTAAAGAGAGGAGGTGAATGGCACAGCCTGGATTTATTGCTGCACGATTCCTCTGATAGTAGAAGTATGACATCAGTCCCAGAGAGACCGAAACAGAAGACAAATAATCAAAATAATGCTCCCCAGAGAAGCAGGCTGAAGACAGTGCCAGTTAACTATCTTAAAGGACCTCACACTTTCTGTCTCATTAATTATGGCTTTTATATCATATTTAGCCCAAAGAGTGGGAATAAAAAACTGGATAACTGGGATGAGATTCTAATTTCTCATTTGCATCTATGAACAACAAATGAATTTCTTGGCACTTTTAATTTTTTTCTTTAATGTAAGTAAAGAAAAATACCCTGTAATAAACTACTGCGTTTTTTATTTTAAAAATTTTAAAAAGTGATATATTTTTAGGACATGGATGTAGTAAAGAAATATTTTAATATTTTAGATGAAATGTTCTTGATTCTATTGTTTCCAAAAGTCAAAAATAAATATGATCCCGAATTACCGAAGTTCAACCTCATGTTTCAGTTTGCTGCCTTTCAAGTTTATTTGTTGCACTTGTGCAGACTATCCAGCCTTCTCCTGATACCTCCAGATGCCAATTTTCATCATGCTGTAATCACTAATGGCTTTCATTATTCTTCTCTAGAACACAGCTAAATCCTAATAAGCATCTGAAACTGTCAAGTCTTATAAATTCTCCTTTTGTGGCTTAGACAAATAGCCCAAGATGTCTTTTTATCTTAATCAGCTGTATCCACCCATTCCCTGAGGTATTTTATAACCCAGATGGAGGCAAGTAGGTTTGTTATTTACTATACTTTTCTTTCCCTCCAAACATTTTTGAACTCAAAAGCTGACACATCATTAAAGCAGCAGACCTTAGCTGGATGATGCAAATGCTGCTACATGTCTTTGTTTTGCTTTACAAAGTGTTTTTTGTGAGTTTTGTTGTGAAAAATAAACCAGAAATCACTCAAGGGAAAAAAAAAAAATCAGTCTTCTGGGTATTTATATAACAAGCCAAAAAAAACCCCCTACAACCTATTTTATTATCATAATTTTTTCCAAGGTTCTTCTTTCTCCATATTCTACTTGATGAAGAAAACAGAAATTAACTCTATCAGTATAAAAATTGTAATTAAACCATCTTTGCTTAATATCTCTTTCCACTTTGCTAATTATACTCGTGTACCTGAAGTTTTTCTGAATTGCTTGTGAATGAGTTGTATTTGTTATCATGGCATATGTGATAACACGTAGCCTGCAATCTGCTCAGAAAAACTTGTACTAGGTGGGTGTCAGGCTACAAGGATATAAACATAGGAGGGATATACAAGGATATACACATAAAATCTTAAGTGACATTTAGAGAGATTGATTTCAGAGGTGAAACTCCTAGGGGTTCCCATAGGGACAAGTCTTCTCCATCGTGAGCATGGAACTGTAAATACACCTGGGTAGATACAATACAAATGTCCCTACCTTGGGGGAGGGAGGTGTTAAATTCCTCTTGAGCTTCCCGGCCAGGCTCCTCGAACACCCCAACACACTCTGCCTGCAATGTTCTCAGTAGCACTGACAGCAAGTCAAACAGGGCAGCTGAAGAGGAAAAATCCCAAATTTTTCAGTGTAAACAATGTGTGATGTTCTTGTCCTATTGCAAACAGCTCTTTGGATGTCTATGATTTGATTGTTAAAATTTTGAGAGAGTGCAATTCCTCCTATTTTATAATTAATTTCCCCCTCCTTCTCCTCCTCCTCCCTTTACCCTAATTTTTTCCAAACAACCAGGTTTGTCAGGTGTTTCTGCCTTTTCCTCCACGTTCAAGTCGGCAACAGTTGCTGGGAAGAACGGTGTGGGATGGAAGGGGCGGAACAGACAGTTCCGGAGATGATTTTAGTGGCCGAGGCGGCCAGAAGAGATCGTGCAAGGATTGTGCGAGGCACAAGGCGAAGGCAAACTCCTCTTGTCCTGAGAAGGCCGCAAATCCTCGTTGCCGACCGTCCCAGCTCTGCAGCTGCAGACAGACCCCCTCATGGGCCCGTCTCCCACCGACAAACCGACCCACGCCGTGCGACCGAGCCCAAAGCAGAAGTGGGACCGTATCGCCTCCGTGGCCCGTGTTCAGAGCCTCCTCAGCATCGGGGGCACATTCGCATCTCCCTGAGCCCCATGGCGAGGGGCTGCCGCCAGGAGCTGTCCGTCGGGAGCTGGCCGCCGGCTCCCTCCCAGCTGCGCCCACACTCGCGTTCCTTCGCGTCGCCCCGATCGCCCGCAGCTCGCGAGAGCGGCCCCAGTGCCCCTCCCCGCCGGGCGCGGCCCTGCAGCCCAGAGGGCGGCGGCCCGGGGGGAGCCTGCGGAGGAAAAGGGCCCGGCGAGCAGAGGAGCGAGGGGAAACCTCAACGGGAGGAACAGCCGCGCGAGCAGATGTGAGCGACGCCTGCGGGGAGGCGCCTGGAGAGCTCCACGGGCGGGCAGGTGGATGATGTTCACTGCAGGAGCTGCCGTCTGTGAGAGGGACCCCGCGCTGGAGCAGAGAAACCGTGAGGAGGAAGGAATGCCAGAAAGGAGCCGATCAGGACTGACCTCAACCCGCTTTCCTCTTTCCCGCTGGGCTGCTTAAGGAGCGGAGGTGAAAGAATTGAGAATGAAGACAAATCTGGGGAAAAGGAAGGGGGGTGGGGGTATGGTTATTTTTTTTACTCACTAACAAAGGCTATTTTAATGGACGACAAATATGAGGCGTCTATTTTAATAGCAACAAATCAAATTATTTTCTCAAGTTAAGTCCATTTTGCCCTGTCCTGGTTTCAGCTAGAACGAGGTTAAATTTTGCAATAAGCAGGAGCAGGTATGTCCAGGACACTGATGTTATGGGTGTTATTCTGTACCATCACATCATTGATGGTACAGGGGAAGCGTAACAATGGGAACAAAGACACACGGACCTCCTTGCTTGCTCCAAAGAAGACTGTTTGTTGTAATGAACCAAGCCTTTTGATACTCGAAACTTAACCAAAACTAAACCGAAACAAGCACTCATTGGCTGCCTGCCACTGCGGTGTCACTCGTTCACGTGTCCCTTTACCTAGCCAGCTCTCGGATCATGTGGTGTCCACGTGTCTCCGCAACCAATCGCTACCTCACACTAATCAACCCAGTCATCCCACCCGCAGCTGAACCCTTCCCAGAGTGCTTTTTGGTGAACAGAAATGAAAAGGATTTTACAAAGGTGAAAAACGTCCTTGTTTTGTAAGGCTTTTCTTATTTCCTACAGGGAAGAGAGTCTTTTCTGAAGAGAAGAGGTCCCTTCCAGGGTCAGTGGAAGGACAGGTCAGGTATTGTTTCTTTGTGAATCTTTACCTCTTTCTGGTACTGTCAGTCATTAGTATTGTTCATATCAACTGTTCATATCTCAACCTGTAATCTTTGTGTTTTGTGCCTCCTCTCCTCTCCATCAAGCTGCAGAGGGAGGAGGAAGGAGGAAGTGAGCAGGTGGCACGTGGTTTGGAGTTTCAGTGGGAGCACTAAATTGGAGAGTACCGTTTCTTAACTACAGCAGGACCCTGATGATAGTCAGTAAGTGATCTCCCTGTCTTCATCACAAATACATGTGCTTTTTCACCTCATGTTCTTCCTACATTGCAATGGGTATCCCACTGCCAGCCAAGATCAGCCTCCTCCTCTGCCCACTCAGATCCTTGTCTCATCCCACCACAAAGAATGGCAGATAGAGAAACCCAAAGACCAGAACCCACTGTCACTCTAATGCAGGGACAATTTCCACAACTCAACAAACCACAGCAGCAACAGTGCTTTTACTGAAGTAAGGTATTGTGAAAGTGAAACTTATCAAATGGTTGTAACAATAGGTTCATTCTGTTATTTACTGCACAGAAAATACAGTAATGATTCAAAGTTTCCAATGCAGAGTCTTATTGTGCCATGATACAAGGTTCCACACAATGCTGGTCACTTAGCAGTGCAGTTGGTAAAGGGTGTTTCATGTGAGCCATTGGAGAGCAGGTCTAGGCTGCTGGGGACACAGGCAGCTATTGGCCAGTTAGCCAGGTGGCAACTAGTCCAGCCAATCAGAACTGACCATGCGGACTTTCAAAGCTATATAAGGAGAACAGTACTCAATAAAGTTGGCTGTTGCCACATGAACACGGAGCGTTGTGTCATCGCTTCTGTCTCGACTGCGACAAGTGGCGATACTCTGACGTGATAGACAATAGCAGACCGTGGGGATAGTGGCAGAGATGGAACCCCAGTGAGGGAGGGGCAGCCGGAAGAGCTACCAGCAGATCCGGACCTTGCAAATAGAAGAAGCTGCTGGGAACCCTTGTAAATAGAAAACTCTTGTAAATAAAAGACCCCTGTAAATAAAAGAAGCATCTGAAGACATGGAGACATGAGTTTCCATGGAGGAAAGAGAAGCAGCTCAGAGCCATGGGCTGTACATGCAGGAGCCGCAGTGGAGACACTGCAGGCACCACCCACCAGGGAAGCAGCAAAGAGAGTGAGTGCACCCTTGGGCGCGGGGGCTGGGAGGACAGGCAGGAAGCCAGGGGAGGGACGGCCATTATCCAGGACCCCTATCCCTGCATTGCCGCCCTACTGAGTTCCCTTTGGAGCTCCCCCACTGCTGGCCCCTCCTCAGCAGCACCTGTATCATGTGCGGGTCTGCCCATGCTGTGAGTGCCCCAGCCACTGCCATTGGCATGGAGTGGGCAAGTGCTCACACCACGGCCACCAGAGCCATCTGTGCACTCCATGGCCCGTATCGCCATTGGCGTGCTCGGCACACCCAGCCTGCAGCTGACAGGGCAGCCCAGCCACCACTCGGCATGCCCACCAAGGGCTACAATGTGTGAGCGGAACCTGGAAATGGAAGCACTGGCATGGAGCTGCAAGCATCTGAACATGGAAGTATTGGTGGGAGGTTGTAGGCGCTCGGCACTGCGGGCCACCACACCGTGCCGCATTCATAGCCAGGGCTCAAGAAGCCTGAGGAACATTTTCTGTCAAGAGACTCACAGTATCCCAACAAGGAGTCGAGTTACCGTGCCGTTGCTGACTCGCGAGAAGACATTTCCACCGGCAGTTCATTACTGCTTAACATCTGCATATGATCTGGTCAGCTTTTGGGAGCGGATAAAATTAATGGCTGTTGCAGAAGGGGATCTTCACAGTGCTGAAAGGGTTTCTGTGTCCATGCCTGCATTATCATCAGGTGGCCAGCAGCCTGCGGTTGGAATGGTTAAAGCATTCCCGGTACTGGGGGGCAACAGGATTGCACTCAACAACTGCTGTAGGGTTGTCACGTCAGTGTTATGGATGTGGACAGCAAGGCCACATAGGAAAAGATTGTCCCCTCAAGACCAGTTCACTGGGGACACACCAAAGACATAGAACGATGGCTACTGTGACAAACAACACCTCACACCACTGTTTGAAGGTATAGGACCTGTGGAAGATAGCCCACCCCCACATGTAATTTCAGTTAGTTTCAAGAAGACAGACACCCTGGGAACAGGACTAACCACATGGATTTGTACTTTTTAGTGGAAACAAAACAGCAAAGCATTACTCCTGATAGTTTTTATGGTTTAAGTTTGTAAATAACTTAGGTTTTTGTTGTAATTAGGTTATACTTTTGAATAGTTTGTGGCATAGCACCCTGTGAAGCTGTGTCTGATGGCTGCCGGACTATGTCATCATGATTGTTCCATACATTGTGCCATGTTTGTCATCCTGTCTGCAAGAGCCCTGCAGAGGATGACAGACATTGCCTGGTATTTAAAAACAAAAAGGGGGAACTGTAGTGGTGAACAGCTGGTCTGGAGGCCTCACAGTTATAAATAATGCTAATTATAATTTTATAAATGAAATATAACTAATTATATAACTACCTTAATTATATAACTTAACCAGTCAGGGCTGTTGGGGACATGGACAGCTATTGACCAGTTAGCCAGGTGGCAATTAATTCAGCCAATCAGGACTAACTTTGCAGATTTTTAAGGCTATATAAGGAGACCAGCACTCAATAAAAGTTGGCTATTGCCACAGGAACATGGACTGTTGTGTTATCATTGACTGCAATGACAGGGTGGTTGATCTCACCCCACAGCCTGTTCATCATAAATTTCCTGCTGCCACCATATATCAGTATATGGATGACATTTTACTTGCAGCTCACAATCAATCCACTTTCTATTCTGTTCAGGTAACTGTCATGGAGGTAATTCAAAATACAGGACACATTGTGGCCCCTGAAAAGGTGCAGCATGAGTCCCCCTGGCATTATCTAGGATGGAGAATCACTCAGCAGACCATCAGCCCTTTAAGGCTTTGCATTAAAGACACACCAACTTTAAAGGAATTGTAGAAACTGCTGAGTTCCTTAAATTGGTTGCATCCTGTTTTGGGTTTGTCTACGGAGCTTTTACATCCTTTATTTGACTTACTCCCACCTCCATTCGCTTTGACAATTGACCCCAGACGCTAAAACTGCCCTTGCACACTGTGTTAAAGCGACAGCAAACTGACAGAATTGGCCATGGGATCCTGAAAAACTTGTATAACTTGCTAAAATTCAGCAATTTTCACCCTTCAGCTGTTCTGTTTCAATGGTTTGTTAATGATAAAGATCCTTTTCATGTGCTAGACTGGTTGTTATTATACAGCAACAAACACTGTGTGGACTGTTAGTGATGTGTTCTCATATTTAGTTAAGAAAGGTAGAGTGTTGGGGAAGATGAAACAGGAAAGCCTTATAAACATGGTTGCCTGACAAAAGATTTTAAGAATATGGGAACTGTAAGCGACATTGAAATGAAAACTACCTTTGACATACCAAGCC
>JAWWMU010000121.1:21283043-21293075 GCA_035048155.1 Cinnycerthia olivascens
GGGGACACAGCGGCGTGCCGGGGCCACCGAAATGAGGGGATAAGCGCGTAAGCGAAGTTGGGAGAAGGAGCCCGGGAGAAGCACGGCTGGCGGCAGCGCGGGTTTTGCGCGGGGCGCTGCGGAGGGCGCGCAGAGGGATCCGCGCACCGGGCGTGCCCTGTGTCTGCGGCGGAGCCTCTGCCGTCTGCCTCCCTGCCTTACCGGCGGGTGCGGACCGAGGGTTTCTTGCTGCTCCCCGGCTGGAAGGAAAATACCTGTTAGGGTTTTTACTCCCTCTTGCTCTGCTAGCAACTGGTTTGTCTCTGCCACCATTGGCTTCGCTGTCTTAAATTTCAAGATAAATACATTTTAATTGAGTGTTTTCTTAAAAAAAACCGCAACAAACAAACAAAAACAAAAATACCCTCAAACACCCCAAACTGCAAAACTTTTAACTGTGCCATTATGAAAGCACCATTCTAGCTTTAGTTTTTTTAGCCTCCTGTCACCTCTCTGTAATTATCTTCCATTCGGAACAAATCATGACATTTGTAACAGAACATAAGAAACTATAACAATCAGGAAAACAAAGCGTGTTAACATTGGAAGTATGCAAGGCAACCTTTTATTTATTTATTTATTTGTTTGTTTGTTTATTTATTTATTTATTTATTATTCATTGTTTATAAATTTATTTTTGTCCAGCCAGACCTGTACAGAAATAACAGCATTTGAAACGTTCTGTCAAATGCCAGCATTGATTACTTCTTTTCTGACATCAAAGGAAAAGTATGACTACGTCATATAGACTGTGGATCCATTGAGAAGCAGTGTACAGATATACTTGTTTGCTTTGAAAGTAGTTCAGTATGAGCATCTTTCTTGAGTATAATAGAGTGGACTTGTGGCAGTACTAATTTGAAAGCATTCAATTGACATCAGTGCACTTTCTGTTTGCTCTTGCTTGCATTTTTCAGGTGAGACTGAGGTGTACCATGGTAGGCATAAATATTTTCTTTACTTGTGAAGTGCAAATACCCATGACTACTGCTAAAATTAAATCTGAAGGTCCCACTGAGCTACTTGTACCATAGCGTCAGCCCCGGATCAGAAGGGTCATGCTATGGGAAGCAATACAGCAAAATCAAAATCCTTTCTCTAGTGAACTTTTCAATAGAACAAGATGATCAGCAGTTCAGGGGAGGCTTATAGGAGAGTAAAGGAAAACAAATATAAGATGTTACTTTGAAAGAAATTTTGCTCTAATAAACTTTGTTTATAAGTAGATGCTGGCAAAATGTCCCTCACAGGTACCTTATGCACACAAAAATGCTACAAGACATAGAACTTTCAGGAACAGAGTGGGAGGACCATGCACAGGAAGTCTGACATCTTCATTCTTTGTTATTTTGGCTTTGTACAAATGAGTTCTGTGTAAGAGAAGGAAAGCCAAGAATATCAGAAAAGGAACTGCAGAAGAAAGTAACTATGTATTTTTCTTGTTTCATTGCAGTCCTCTGTTTCTAATTATAAGCCAGCTGCTTGAAGTGACTTCATTCAATAACCATTTTGATTTGATCCTGTCTACCACTCTAGTCTGACTCACAGTTCCCAAACTCCCATCATCTATGTAACTAAAAAGAAATACGATTCCAAAATATTAGCTATTCCTTTTCCTTCCCAGAAAAAGAACTCTTACTAAAAAAAAAGCCAAACTTATGAATACAATTTCATTTTTTCTAAGTAAAACTTGGATTTCAAGAAAGCAGAAGAAAAAGTTTTTGTATGCCACAACCTCCTTTCATAAACATGTTTGTATAATTTTCTCTTTTATAGTCATATTAGTACAATAAAGATCAAACACTTTGTATTTCAGGTATACAAGAAATCTTGTGGACAATGGAAATGGAAAGTTCAACTTGATGATCTTGTGCTGGGGTGAAGGTCATGGCAGGTTTGTATTCAAAGACTATGATTTTAGCAAATATATAAATTCCCCATACCTTTCACTGTCATGTAAAATAGAAGGCAAAAGAAATCAGTCTTATGGGAGTTATCAGAAGCTATCTGGAAAGTAAGCAGTGCAGATCTCCTATTAGTATAGCAGTCCTGAGTATCTTCAGTAACTTTTGAAAGTATGTACTTCATGGCCATTTTTAAAGCACTCTTTCAAAAATGCTTTGTTTTTCTACAAAAGCTAAACTTCTCTACTGTCAGAGAAAGTTTTTAGTCCCACAGATATAAGTGATTGATGTGACCCTGTTCAACCTGTCCCATACAACAGATCCATGAGGACACCTGACCTCAGAAGCAGGACTAGGCCAGGTGAAATAGTGTTTGTTCTCTCAAGGTGTATAAATCTGCCTTTGTGGCAAGATGAGGAAATTAGATTTGGATTTGGACTGCAGATGGTGAGGAGGGAGCCCCTTTCCAGAATTGCTTGGCTTTCTCTAGGTTCATGCATCCCATCTTGTCCCTCAAAATGATCCTAATGCTGATGTGGCCTCCTGAGTTGTGTACATAGACTGCACACTTGGTTGTGTTGTCCTATACAATGTCAGGGCAGGATCTGTCTCTTGGAGGGTCTTTCATTAAATATGGGCTAAAATAAAACATGCAATAGCAAAATATGCAGGTTTTGACCAAATATTTTCATATCTAAATAGAAAACCTAAGGGGATGTAGGAAAAGTTTTTTTGTTTGTTGCAATTGATCATGTACTGTAATCTTTAGGAGATGCCATAACGTGATACTCAGAGCAATATACGAACTGAGCTCACCACCTCTACTCCTTCTGGACTATTCCCACACAGCCTGTAATTTATGTGAAACCGTGTTCACTTGTTACAGCTAGACTGAGATAAGTTGGTTTTGCTTCCGACAAAAAGAAGGTCAGATTTTCTCATAGATTTTGGAAGGACCGTGACAATGTGGCATTTGTGAAATGTTCTGTGCCTGAACCAAGCTCTGCTTTCTCAGCATCTCAGTTTGCAAGGAATCCTAATGCTTGTTGACTAAAACCAGTAATGTGCAAGTACCAAGTTTTTGATTGAAACTCATTAGCACTGTACTTTGGAGGATCAAATTCCCTCTTCTCCTTTGCCCCTGATGAGTGGAGAGCCCTCCCTTTGTCCTAATCCCATTTACTTCCATAACAGTTAGTCCTGTACTTAAGAAAAAACTAAACCAATACTAAACTATCTAACCCATATGTAATCTCTAAATGTGGCAAATAAAACAAACTTCAGAGCAAGAAGAGAGATCAAGAAAACAAACAAATCCTACCAGATTCTGTTGGGTTTTAACATGAAAAAGCCAGTGAAATTAACAGCTTAGTATAGCTGGTTGTATTTAGTACTACTGAAGTGACAAATACAGCATATTTTTTTCAACAATGCATGTGAATCCCAGCAGTAAAGGGGCTATAGAAATTAAGCAGAATTAGCTCATTTCTTCATGTTTTGGGAGCGAGCATGGTGGATTTGCAAAGATCAGGTATACTTGCAAGTTGATACCAGCCTCTGCCTGGGATCATGGTAGAAGAATTGTTTTGTTTCTTGGCCCAGAAGAGTTTTTGCATTCTGAAGAAATTTTCAGCCCTACTCCTTTCTCCACACTTTCTTTCTATTTCTCCATATCAAAGTCATAGGCTGACCAATATCTGACTCTTCTCCAAATACTGCTGTATGTGAACATATCTCAATATATTTCTATAGTAGCAGTTTGAACAAGCCATCCCCTAATGCAAGTCCCTTGTGCAATGGAATTTCATTCTAAGGTTTTGTCCCCATACAATATGCTATGTCATCAGTCTTGCACTGAAATTAAATGTATGTATCACACTAAGTTTGGTTATTCTTTTTAAATATACAGCAGTATCCATGATCACACTGACTCACACTGCTTTATGAAGATCCTCCAGGGAAATCTAAAGGAGACTCTCTTTGAATGGCCTGAGAAAAAAGGAAATGGTGAAATGACTAAGAAATCAGAACGAGTTTTGAGGGAAAATCAATGTGCCTACATTAATGGTAAGATATTAATCTGGTTTTGACAACTATCTGTCCACGAGTCTTATTCCTAACAGAAAAATTAATCTGCTTTTTAGTCTCATACCTTTACCAGTATAAAACCTATGACTTTATGCAAAGTTTAAGAACATGACTCTTTAGACTCTGCACAAGCCTGTATTTAGAGTCAGTAAAATAAACAACCACAACAAAAATATGCTTTTCCCTCCTTCCTAAAACATTGTATCATTGTTTGATAATTTAATATACTGGATATCTCCTCTAGCCCAAGCAGCCTTTAGCCTTTAGCCTGTGCCCTTGATGATTATCTGAAGTTGCTTATAAACAAAACTCGAATAGAATTTTTTAAGAAATAAGAGAAGCAAGGTTTAGATAGCTTGATCACCTTGTTTTGGTTTGGGTTTTTTTGGGGGTGGAGTTGTTTGTTTTTGGGTTGGGTTGGATTTTTTTTTTTCCCAAAGAAGTAATCCTTTTACTCAGTCATGGAAATTTTATGCTGAAAATGTAAAAGTTGTCTATGAAATAAATTGACCAGCCAGGAACAGAAATCTGTAACAGTTCTACTTGTCCAAGTCAACAAAAGACTGTAGTGCTGAAGTGCAGAGTAAGCAAAACTGAAATTCCCACTAATAAAAAAAAACAACTAACAGAGTGTTGAGAATTACTAAGACTGAATCAGTAAGACTCTTTAAGTACCTAAATCCATGCCATCACATGTATCTGTAACTATTACCACCTTGTGCTTTGCTGGAGATCATCCTGGAGCTGCTGTCAGGGTGTATTGTGTGCTAGTGCTATGAAAGACACTGCACATGATGCTGGACCACCTTGGGTTCAACAGAACAAAGGTGAAGCAGCAGACAAGCAGGTCATCTGCTTTATATGTCATGGGTTAAACACTGGAGAACACACCTTGTAGGGCTGACCTTGGGAACTTCCCAGACAGAGGGAGCCCCATGTTGGGTTATGAGCTTAGCCAGGGTGAGGGCACTTGGGAAGAAAGACTGGTGTTCTGCAGCCCTCTGCTGAAGCTTTGCCATGCTAAATGAAAACACTAAATTGATAGGGCAGGAAACGCAAGAGTGCCTTGACACATCAGCTGATGCTTCCATGCCAGGGACTTGGGTTCTCCATCTCAGTCAAGTTTTCCTACATAGGCAGTTCTTTCCAATGCAAACAATTGCAGACTGTGTGCATCTTATCCAAAGCTTCCTTGGTTGTTTAAAATCCAGTTCTCTGGAGCTGTTTGGATCTCTGCCATGTTTCATAACAGATGTTTTGGTTTAAAACTAACACGTTAAACAAGCAGAAGGAAAACACTGACAGTGTGTTGATTGCCATAACTGCATCAATAGCAAGTGCTTTCTTCTGCTGTGTGCTTCTTGGTTGCTCTTGTACATAAGGGTTAGAACCCACTAAACTGTGTTTATTTGAGTTCCCTGTTAGATGAGCACTGATTTAGGACTTTCCCCCCCAGCTGCTACATCCTCTATTTAGATAAAGTATATTAACAACACTTAGAGCTTCCAATCAGAGTTATGAGTGTACTCATGACTCTCAGGGTACCATGGCTATGTTGCACAATACAGGTCCAGGTATTATATAACAAATTCAAGTACAAAGGCCTGAGTTATTTTTACTGCAGGGTCATAAATTAAATTCAACGTCTCTCTTAAGTAACTCAAAACCATTTTCATGTAGAATGGACATGGTTTGTTTAATGGATGTGATTCTTCATACCTTACATTTTTATGTAATAGTTTGATTTTGCATACCACTCAGTCATGATTGAAAGTGTGCTGGTCACTATTGATTAGTCACCATATTGGAAAGAGAGAACAAATGAAAAATGTATTCTCCAAACCAGTAAACTGGAAGGATTAATTAGGAAACAGATGTCTGTAGTAGAAGACACCATATCTCTGCCCATATGTGCATGCCCCAAATGCACGTAGCTGACTTTTGATGTGACTGATATCCTTGTTACTTGTGAAGAATTAGCAACACAAAAGCTTTTGTGCCCTTCCTGCTTCTGAAGCATGTATAGCAACAGATCTCCTAGGAAAGTAAATGAGCTTGAAATCCTTTGGGAATGAGAGCTAGGAAAATACTTACGGTACAGTCTTCCTTAATTTTCTTGGGATTTCTGTTGGCCTTTATCCTGTGGCAGATAATCCAGAAATTACATGAACTGGGGAAGGCAGTAACACATTTTGAATTACCAGTTAGGAATCTGTGCTAGAGAACAGCAGTCAAATTCCCTGTACTGAGTTACTTGTTGCCCATAGAAGTGTGGCCATGCCTCTTTGCTCATGAGTGACAGCTTAAAAAGCATTTTTTCCAGGCAATTGAGATCTCATTGGGTCTTCCTGCTAACACACCCTGTCATTTTTGTGCCTTTGCTGGTGTAGACTCCATTGGCCTGCACCGTGTGGAGAACATAAGCCACACAGAGCCTGCCGTTAGCCTGCATTTGTACAGCCCGCCCTTCGACACCTGTAACACCTTTGATCAGAGGACTGGGCACAAGCACAAAGTCACCATGACCTTCTACAGCCAGTTTGGAGAAAGGACCGTCTGCGTAAGTAGGATATGAGGTGCTCCCCTCTCAGCCCTGGGCTCTGAGCCCCATGGGGATGGGCGCAAGGGGCTGACCTGCTGCCTGCACAGGCTGCAGTGCCTCTGCCCTGGGATAGGAAGGAGGGTCAGCACCTCTGCCCTTCCTGCTCCATCCCCATCTAGGATCAGATAAAACCTGATAAAAACTTTTTCTGAGCACTGCTTGATGGGTCAAGTTGCACTTCCCTTGTGTGGGGTCCCCATTTTGTAGCCTACCTCTGCTTCTGAGCAGAGAGGATTAATGGGACATCTGCTACTAGTTAAGCATTGTCAGGCTGCAAAGGATGGTAAATACAACCCAGTCAATGGAAAGTGTGAAGGAGCTACATTTTTTTGGACAGCATTAGTCAGGTATAATGTTTCCTGCCTAAACTGTTCTTCCAAAAAGGATCACATTTCAAGAGGTTTTAAACCTTGTAGATTATTGTAAATACTTCTTTAATCAATTCAATTCTTCAGAATCACAATATTCACAGAGGGAGACTTGCTCTGAGGGTGAGAGTAGGCCTTGTAGTTGTCTGCATTCTTGGGCAATGGCATGAGATTTTTTTTGGATAGGAAAGAAATCTTAAGACCATTTTTGGAGCAACCAAGCTAGGACATGTGGGAGAGGTTAATAGGGTTTCAGCACTATTCCATGCATTGGAAAACAATAACTACTTACCTGTGGAGAAAAGACTGATTCTGGGTGCTCAGTCACATATGTTCAAACACTGTTTAGTTTTGTTTGATACTGAACACTTTCATTTTCCTTGAAGCCAGAAATTCGGTGCTCAGAAGTTTCCTAGAGTGAGTCCTTAGTCAGATCAATTTAAAGTTCTATATAGTTGACAAGTACCATGTGAATTATTTCTCTGAAGCCTGTCACATTACCAAACAGCTGAAACACAAATTTTGACCTTCCCAAGTTTCAAAAGCCCTTGAGAAATAAATTTGAATTTATAGCTCAAATTTTAAAGGGTAATTAACATGGAAGAATTCTGAACAAAATTCATGCAAGGGTTCAGTGTTTGCTTTCTTTTTGTTTCAAGTCTTTATTGAATATTAATTACATAAAATAAAAAAATGAGACTAGATATTTTGGCTTGGAGTGTTTCCCTACACTGATCTGTAACCATCTGGCAGTGTTTTCACCATTTGTGGGAAAGTGGATCTGACTTACAGGAAAGAGCTAAATCTTAATCTTAATGGGTCTCTTTCATGAATTCCTGTAAATGGAATTCCATTAAAGAAGAAGGTGGTAGAAAGTCTGGACCATTCAGCTGCCTAAAATATCTTTGTGCTACAAAAACCTCCTGGTCTTGGTGACTTGGTTTCTGGTGAATGGACTGGAAAAGCAAACTTTCTTCTGCTCACCAGGTCACAGAAGGGCCTAGAGAGGCAGAGATCTATAAATTATAAATACCAAGAGAGTAATGTAAAGTATATTTGTGTATCTTTTATGAGTGGAAGATCAGTCCAACAAAAACACATTCACTTCTTCCTCTTTGTCTCAATTATTTTATGGGTAAAACACACATATAAATCCCTTGTGATTTCCAGTCTCTGGTCACAACAAAGTCCTGATTAATTCTCCAGGGAGTACACAGTAAGTTATATAGGTGTAATAATGAAAATAGTATGTGTGTCAAAGGACTTGCCCATAGGAGTGACTGCATGGTTCAAGTACAAACCATGAGAATACTGATAGGAAAGTTCACTGGTGGAAAACTGATTTTGCCTTGGATGTCACAGCACACCAGTTCCTTCTGCCAGGAATTTTGCAGGTGGAGGCAGTATCTCTTTGCAGCCTATCTTCCAAGCTGGACACTCAAGCAGTTTCTGTGAAAATGAATTAGAGCAGGCTGTTCGGGAGAGAAGACACCCTGAAGGAGGAAGCACACCTCAGCAGTCCCTTCTGCCACAGGCTTACTCATGGTCACCCAGAGCCAGTGGACAGGGTGACTCTGTCAGGCACATAATGCCTTCTACTAAACTCTGTCAGGGAGCCCTGAAAATATACATTCCAAGTATTTTAAGATGCTGAGCTACTCTAAGAACAGAGGTCCATGACGAGACCACGAAATAGGCAGTAACAGTCCCTTTCCTTAAAGCAACAACCTCTCCGCTTCCCTTTCAGGCTACAGGAGTGCCGCAGGAGAACAACTGAGAAGCATCAACATGCATTTGTGTAAGACCTGCTGAATGTTTAACCAGGGACAGAAGACTTGCATGGCTAAGGCTGGCAGCCAGATCTATCTCGTTACTTGCACATCGGAGTACACTAGGGCAGCCTCCAGACCGCACGCAGTTTCCTCGAGCAAATGCCAACTATGGGACACTAAGCTAACTAGTGCCATAACCTGCTTCAGAGGTTAGAGGCCTTTTCTTAGGCTCCTGTTAGAATTAAGTAGTTTGTTTTCTAATTCTAGTGCCTTTTAAACTCCACCTTGGATATCACACTGAGAATATCAGAAATAGGGTTTTTAAACATCATCTGATTCTTCTCAATAGACCTATGGGGATGTATGCTCTCAATGTAATTAGTAACTATATAAACTTCTAAGCTTCCAGTCACTTGTACCTATTGGTAGTACAGTAGATACAACTAACAGTAGTGCCTTTTTTTTTTTTTTTTAATTAAGTCTTTTAGGTTGTAGTGCTTTAGACTATCCTGATAGTTTTGTGCATTTTTTACTTTTTTTTTTTTTTTACAATTTAATTTGTCAAATCCTGTTTTTAATAGGAACAGTGAAATGCTTAATAATGATTTTCAAAACTAATTGCACAGAGATTTGACTTTTAAGAAGACTAATCATACTTAATTCAGCTAATGTCCAGTTCCCAAAGTATTCTGTGTAGCTAATGAAGAAGAAAACTGAAATAAAACTGGATTTCTGCACAGATTTCAGAGTTTTCAGCATTTTTTTCATGGTAACTAAAATACTCATCACACTTTACCAAAATCCACATTCCTCATGAACATCTAAATATTTTCCAAGTAATACACTGTTAGAAAAGACTTTTAAAAGCTGGCAGTGTGTCAAACATGCAAAGAATCCTAACTCAAATTAAGTTAGGGAGGCGTTTTGTCACTGAGTGTGCTGATGTTTAATTTTTCCTCCAGATTTAGTCACAGGGAAAAAACCTTCTTGAAAAGACTTAACTGTAATTAGACACATAAAAATCAGCAAAGCTGCCTGCTCAGAGACAATCCCATTCATTTAATGCAGTTAATAACATATTGTCAAGCAGAGAATGTGTAGCACTTCTCCCAGTCTCGTAGGTGATTGCTGGTTAGTCAGACAGCAGTTTAAATTTTATCAGTTTTATTGAGTTGAATCACATAGTTCCCTCTGTATTGACAAGCCCAGAAAATATTCACTTTATGAGACCCCATTTCCAGAGATGCTAAGTCAAAGTT
>JAWWMU010000121.1:21489844-21504172 GCA_035048155.1 Cinnycerthia olivascens
TTGTCCCTTAGGACAAAACTTAGCAGAAGACATATTTGGTTCAGGCACTTCCTGAATCAGATCTATTTCATTTTCTTTGGTAACCATCCTCATAGTATTCTTTCTCTTTGACTGTCCCCAGGCTCACCTGGGACATCTATCACATTCTAGAACGCACAGGATCCTGAGGCATGGATTTCCACAGCAGACCATTGCATTGGCTTCAAACCTTCCCCTTCCAGTTTCACTTGATGGTCCTTTTTTTCCTTAATGTGGAAGACAGAGTGAGCAGTAGAAGTGTGCTGGCTATTTCCATGATTTTACAGATCTTTATTTGATTTTCTGAATGCCTCTTGTTCTTCCAGGTGAACCCTCCAAGGATTCTTACTGTGTGTCTGATGTATTTGTGTTTTAGCAATAGGAAGATAGCACTGACCAACTTTAGTGCTAAGAATTTCATCCTTTCCAAAATCTAGTTTCTTGGAAATAAATTTATGGCTTACATGTTGCACATACAAGTATGAATGCCTGAATACAAATCTTATTTTTCCACAGTGTGAGTCACCTTCCTGTTTGACCTATGTTCTTTTTCCATCCTGTATATCTGACTGAAAAAAAAAAATAGTATTTCCCATTTTCCTGGTGATTTGGTGAAGGGAGAAATGCAAAGGTTAAATCCTGTTTTGCTTATTAATATCTCAAATATTCAAAGCGCCCTAAGACTACCTCCCAAATTGTACTCCTCTACATTTTGGAAGGGTAATTATCTGTGGTGACTATCTATATTCTTACAAAGCAGCACAGATAGATACACCTCAGAAAAACACAAAAGTTTTTCTTTAAATATGCCATAATCACAATAAAACTAGTTCCAGTCTTTCCCACCTCTCTTCAATCCATTTTCTGGAGTAAATGTTTTGTTTAAAGCAAGAACTTGATTTTCATGGTGCTAGGACCATTAGAAATTTGTGATTTAGCAGAAATACTTGGAAAAAAGGCTGTCTGTAAGTGGATGAAGTAATGAGAAACATTTATTGGCTTACTCATAGGAAAGTGCATTAACAAATGTGCAAGTCAAGCATGTGCTTCAAATCCCATGTTTTCTGTAAAGTACTGAATTAGAAGACTGTTTAAGTGGAGGATGGCATGATATCTAAAATCCTTGACATGCTAATTTTGGTAGGATTTTTTCATCCAGTCCAGTCCTCTACTTTTTGAGAACCTGCTTAAATAAACCAGGTAGATCTATAGTCCCAACCTTCAGTGACTGAGATAAACCTAAATGGAATGTGATATAGTGACCTGAAGGTGAAATATCCTGATAGCAGATTCATACAATCTTTAGGAAAAAAAGAAAAAAAAAAAAAGGTATTTTTGTTATCATATTCCTCAGCCACAACTTGTAGAAAATCAGAGGATAAAGGAATATACACTCAGGCTGTCTGAATGACAGTGAAATGGAAACATGAGCAATATTCAATTTCGCTCCACAGAAATCCACTAGTTAGTAAGTAGTTCAAGTATTTTAGTGCCTGCTGTGTTGCTGCCTACAGGGAAAATACTCTAAGTGCTTTCCCTTTCTCAAAAAGAAAAGGAGTTTTCATCAATCTTTTATAAGGTTTTCTTAACACGTGCATTATACAGCATGACACAACCAGCCAAGGGATGTATTGTGATGGTTTCCATCACATGTTTTAGGGACAAGGTTTTTGTGGACAGTAGAATACATACATGCACGTATATATATGTGTGTGTGTGTGTATGTGTATAGACATTTATATATAAACACATATGTATAAATTCAGATCACTTAACAGTGAAGATTTAGGTATCTTTATTCTGGCCTATGGAGTGTCAAACATGGCGTGTTAATGCCTACGTATATGAAATCCAATATTTTTTCATCTGGCTAGCTTGACACAAAGGGCAGAATTATCCTCATTCCAAGAATATTAGGCCATTAACTGGAACAGCTTTTAGAATTACTTTATTCTAATCCATGACTGACCAGCTATTTGAGGAAAAAACAAAAAGACAAATTCTGGTTTTCAGACTCCATGTACCCTGTTGGTATCACAGATTGAAAAAAAAGGCAATAGATATCCCTGGATAATATCGGGGTTTTAGTCCCTGAACCATCAAATACCCTATTAATTTCAAAAATAATAATAAAGAGCTAATGCAGATTGGAGGATAGGAGTGATGATCCACACATCACAGTTCTATATCCAGAGGATTTTTAAAGGTGCACACAAATTCTTTATGCCTGTATGTGCATAAATGCAAACTGTCTTCTGTGTGTGGAGACCAGTGAGATGTCAAGATGGGCGCTGTTTGTGACATTTTAGTTACTGAAAGTGCTTATTTTCCTACTCTAAAACAATTTCATCAAACCTGTTGGAGAAAGAGGAGGGCCAACAGGATGATTAGAGGGATACGGCACCTCTCCCAGGAGAAAGGGATAATTGGGATTGTTCAGCCCGGAAGAGAGAAGGGGTGACATGATTGCAGCCTACCAGTACCTGAAAGGGACCCTAAAAGAAACATGGAGAGAGACTTTTGCCAAGAGCATGCAGAGGCAGGACAAGGAGGAATTGCTTCAAACTGAAAGAAAGTAGCTTTAGATTAGATATTAGGAAGAAATTCTTTACTGTGAGGGTGGTGAGGTACTAGAACAGGTTGCCTGAAAGTTTTGGATGCCCTGGGAGTATTCAAGGTCAGGCTGGATGGGGCTCTGAGCAACCTGATATGGTGAAAGGTGACCCTGCCCTTGGCAGATTGGTTAGAACTAGACGGTCTTTGAGGTCCCTTCCAACCCAGACTGTTCCATGATTCTAGGTTATATTTTTTCAGCAGTAGTTTTACATATTGCAGGCAATGGGGACTGTGTGTGTAAATGTAGATGTATTTGAATAATCAGATAATCAGCGTGTAAGATTGTGCAAAATGTTACAGAACTGCTTGGCATATGCAACATTTAGCTACTTTCCTTCTTCTGGGTTCATTACTCCAGCCTTTCCACCACCATTCTGACACCTAATTCTTCAGCAGAAGTGGTCCAGGCAGTTTTCTACCTCCATGTTTTGCTTTTTTCTAGTGAGATTTACATTAACTAATAATTTTTTTTCAAGTTTCCTGATCTTCCTTATAAACGTAGTGTTTTCCCCCCAAAATGCCTTGTTTGATGTCAAACATAAGGATGATTAATTTCTGCATAGGCAGAACCTTATCATAGACTCCTTGAGGATAAGGCACAAAGGTTTGGTATCCCTGGAAAGCAGAGAATTCCCACATCATCAATAGGGCATCTAGAAATAAGTAAGAAAAACTCTTTTGTGGATTTAAGGAATCCCCAAATGTCTTCAAATGCAGCCTTACAGCTACTGAAATATTTAAATAACAAAAAAAAATGGTTTTGTAGATAAGAAATAAAAATCATTGTTCCCATAAAAACAGAGGCTGACTGCCTTCATTTATTATTAAGTATTTTTGTCTTGGCTACAAAATCTAAAATGAGAGAAGATGTTCAGGGGAGGGAACCTGGTTTAGGATGGGGATGGATGGATGAGGAGAAATGCTCCCCGGAAGGTGCAGAAGGCTGACAAAGGCAAGCAGTTTACCTTCTTAAGAGGAGGGTGTTGCAGGGGAAAAAGCAGGTCGTCCTCCTCTTGAAATACCTGAGAGTCTGCTGCCTGCTGAAGGCACAGGAGAGTGGGAATGAACGAGGCTGTGGAAAGGACTGTCCTGTCCTTAGCACCTGTTGGTCACTCCAGCTTCAGGGACAGGGTAAGGGCTAGCTGCTGGCATGTGCTGGTGACTTGAATGTTAAACACAACCAGCTGGAGGTTACCAATCCCATTTACTTTGTATGTAAATCCTATGCAATCTGGCTGAAACATCTTCCCCCCATTGAGCCCAGGGAAAGCCTTACCACCAACCCTGCTGGGGAAAAATGAGGTCGGCAGACTGCTCTCTTCCTCCATGATGCCACCTCCTGCTTTTGTGACAACTTGCTGTCACACAATTGCACTACACTATCCATGGTTTTGGCCCTAGCATCTCAAGTGCAAAATCGCATCTTTGTCCCTTTAACTTCTCTCTCAGCTGTTATGCCTGTTTTCTCCCCTCCTCTGGGATTGTGCACTCTGTTGCTGCTCTGGCTGCTGGGAGCAAGCAAGGAGAATTTATCCTACTGGCAAGTAACCAGGCAGTCTGGGGCTGGTGTCTTCCCAGAACGTTGCTGTTTGCATAACAGCAGGCAGAGAAGCAGGTGAAATGGGACTGGTGACTTCTGTACAGATGTGTTTGACTGCTTACATGCTGTTACGAATCTGCTACCCTTAAAGCCTCCGTTTCTCTGACGAGATCTCTCTCTCTCTTCCCCCCTCTCTCCCTCTCTCTCTCTTTCTCTCAAAATTATTTTTCCAAGGAGAAAAGGAAAAGGCAGACAGAAATAGAAGGCAAGAGACAACAGCTTGAGGATCAGATACTTCAGCTGCAGCATTTCAAGGTAAGGGATTGATGCCAGAAATGATGGATTGACTAAATCTGTTCATTATTAGACATGCAGATCACACGACTGAAAGCTGGGAAAAGCCCACTCTGACATGAAGCAGCTTTCACTGCCGGAGCCTATCTCTTGCAGTGATCATGTCCTGCCTGCTTTTCATTCCGTGTGTTTCATGCACAGGACCACGTTGTTTAAACGGTTTAGGAGCCTGGAGTCGGGAGGGTGTGAGTGCGGGCAGCACAGCAATGCTGTTATTATTAAATGCTGTTACTTATTACACATAATGGTAAGACCCCAGTCGCTCTGGCTTGGGTGTGCACTGCATGGCTTCAGCCAGCACTTTCTGCCTGCAGAGCTGCGTTGGATTTCTCTGGTGCCTGTCATTAGGTTTTTTGTGTGTGTGTTGCAGGAGTGTTAGTTAGCATGCATCTGTGTATGTGTGTACAGATTTTATTGTAGGATGAAGTTATTAGGTATGCATGGCATAATAAAATGGGCATGTATGTACATGCAGGGAAGGTGTTGATGCATATGTGTGTTTCTAAATGGAGAGGCGCCTTGATATTTAACAGGGTGCCAAGCAATCCCAGTCCCTGTTGGTCTCCATGACAGCTGCAGATAGCATCATTTGAAAGCCATCCTTGCTGTTTCTATTGCTTATCCCTCCTGTCAGTAGCATATTTGTGCATAGCAAAGATAAGAAAAAAAACATACATGTGATCTTTTTGTAACGAGCAAGCATTTGTGGGTCAGATCTTGTTATAATAGTTCACTAGGGAAGCCTGAGGAATTTCAGTGATTAAAATATCTGAGAAAAATTATTAGAACTGGACTGTTTATCTTACAGCAAGTGAGCTGAGCTATGTTTTTAAAATTAAGATGTTAAGGCTGCTTTTGGAATGTATGTGTGTGTGTGTGTGTGTGTGTGCATGTGTTTGAACAGTGCACCTACATCGGGTGATGGTGTGCAGAATATCTCTGCCCACACATGCACTTGTAGACCACACTGCAAGTTATGCTACAGGCAGGATCTTCTGCCTCTCCAAGACCCTGCAGTCATGTTCTGCAAATTATTCCTCCTTTTCTGATGAACACAATGCAGTTAAGCCCAAGTAATTGATATCAGCCTACACAAATGCCCCAATCAAGTTTACCACCAGCCTGCGAATGTCAGACATTGGTGTTTCTAGTCAAAGACGTAATTGCATTTCTGTGGGGCAAAAGGACTTGCCATTTTATTCAGGCTTCCATTGAGTACAGGCAGGGGAGAATTTTGTCTGATTACTGTAGTGTGCTGCAGCAGAGCAGCAAGGTACTGTTCCAGTACCTTCATGATGCTTGGTTTTTTTTCCTTTTGCTACTGAGCTGATGACTCCTTTTAGCATGTTAACTGCTTCCAATCCAACTACTTTATGATTCTTTGTGAAATTCTTTAAACAGAGCCTTTTGGATAGACAGTTCTGTCAGTTTTCTACTTCATCTGCTTTACTTTGATATAGCTGTTGCTAAAAGGTATTTTATCATCATCCATAGGAAAAATAAAACCAAGGTGGTGCAGTGGGATCAGCCCCTCAGCTGATGTAGACTGGCATTGACTACAGCCCTGCTATGTTTATTGCTACTAGCAGAGGTTCAGTTTTGCTGTGTGGATTTTTTCAGAGACATTCGTGAAAAATAGCTGTGTCCCTTTATTTTTTAACCCATGGGCTGGAGCAAGAGTAATCGTACGGGAAGCTAATGGGAGATCAGGGCACAGAAATTTAATGGCAGAGACATTTAAAATGGCAGCCTTCTCAGCTAAAATCACAGCCAGACTCAAAGTCTGTAATGCTGTGTGCAAGGGTGAGCAATAGAATATGATAAAATCTTCGCTACCTCTCCATTCAGTGTCATCACTTGTCACTAGAGGAAAATTGTGCTGCTTTTACACAAGTGGTCATGGTGACTGCTGCTCTATGAGCTGCCTGTACCACCAAGCAACTGTCTGCTGGGAGACCTGAATAATAGCAGACGTCTAACTGGGACTGCACATCCCAGATCAACCTCATTGCTGCTAGAGCCTTCCTAAAATTGAAATAATAAAAATCTTTAAAAACGGAGATAGAGGCACTGGGTGGTAGTGTTTCTATTTCTCTTTAGAGAGAGACGAAGAAAACTGCATTTTTGTTTCATACATCATTCAGTGTTCTGGTTGCTTAGTGAAGTGCTGACCATTTTATTTCGCCTGCCAGTTTGATGAACTCTTTTGCAAAAATGTGTATCCCCCTGCCACCTCCCTAGTGCTCTCCCTCACCTTGCCCTTCTTGTCCTGAGCCTCTCCAAGTCAGGGACTCCAAGTCTGATATGAATATAGTCCCTCAGTCTGATATGGCTCCGCAGTCTGACACACCAGACCAAAATAAGTGCATCTATTTTCCCTCAGAGTGCTAAGTAGAACATGATTCATTTCCTGAATTATGTGAATTTCATCTAATTCTGTGTAAGGCATATATCCGGGTTAAAAGACCAGGCTTTCCTAGGAAGCCCCTGTATTTACTCAAAATGCTGTGAGGCTGTTGTTGCCATATAGAGTGTAAGGATTTCATATCACTGTTCATTAAAATCTGCTGTGAAGAAACCTTTGAAAATGAAATCTGGGTTAATCCTGTGTCTGCAGTATCTGGGTTGATCCCACAAGCATAACAGCTTGAATTCCCACAAAGACATTCATTCCAGTATTCAATGGGTTTGCTTCATTTTTGTGCAATGTCAGAGTAATTTTCTTTTTAAAATGCACTGTGTAAAATAGTATGTTTGGTTACCTAATAAAGGTTCTGGAAGCTACAGGGTTTCTGTTAATTTCAGAAAATTTCATTCACATTGGAGAAATATCTAATAGAAATAATTTATTGCAAATGTTTATACTGATTACCTGCAGTTTTCAAGTTGCTGATGCCAATTAGCCCTCTGACAAAATGACTTTACTACCAGTACATTTGTTTTTCCCTTATTACGTGTCTGGCTGTAAATAAGGCAGCAGCAGGTGCTGTCCTACTGCTTTAGGCAGGGCAACCCAGCAAACACTAGACCTACTAAAAGTCAGCACTGAATGTGAACAAGGCTTTGGCAACACATTTTACAAAGGCTCTTGAGAATGAGACCGGTGCTGAGAATATCAGAAGAAGAGTGTAGCTCAGCTATTAGTGGTCTATGTGAGATTCAGAGTTAATCAAGTGAAATCCTTCTAATGTGAAAATATGCAGTAGGAGAAAGTCTAGAATAGTGCAGGTTCTAAAAGCTGAATTCCCTTTTGCTGACAGTGAAACTATATTCTGTCTTCTGTGAATCACTGAAAAGTAAGGACGTTGGTGGGCACAGACTGACTGTAGTACCTTGGGACTGTTGGGGCTCTCTGTTGAAGGCAGGAGGTGTATTTGTATGCATTACAATCAGAGGCCTTCATTGGAAAGGTCCTTGGTGTTGAAACAGGTATAAAGATGCTTCGAAGCCCCATTTTTTGAAATTGAACACGTTCTTTTGCCCTGATAAAAGGCAATTTACAACAGTTCCCCAAACCTCACATCTATTCTAGTCCTTAATATGAAAATAATACTTCTTCTTCCATATAATTGACACAAGGTCAATTTTGTTATTTAATAGCAGATAGAGTTGTAATTTTGTAGTGGTTGTTTAACAATAGATAGAGTTTAAACCTCATGCCCCAGCAGTTTCTTGGCCATATGCCTATAAATGGGGTTTCCTTGTCCCTGGGAACTGAAGGTGTTACCAGCTTCTATTGTTCAAAATCAGAGAAGTGGTCCAAATTCACCTTACACCAAACATGCTTTGTGCATTATCCATCAAAATAATTTGGTTTCTGGAGAAAGACTGAAATTTTATTTTGATTGGTTAGTTCAACTGGAGAATACAACCTACAAGCAACAACTTCTTTTAAGAGCTTGTTCAGCTAGCCAGGAGTTGGACAGGCCTGTTTTAACAGAGATGTTTACTATTTCAAGTAAACTCCAGGGTAGCTGTATTTCTTCCAAAATCTAACTCTGTATTTAGTTGAATAGAATTTCTATAATTGTTTACCATAGCTCTGTTTGGTGGCTAATGGTAATGAAATAAACAACTCAAAATCTCCTAATTGAATGAAAAATTACTTCTGTGCTGTTACTTTAACTAATACAATTACAATAAATCCATTTTCAGCAGCTATATTAGTTCTGGAGTGGTATAAATATTAAGGATCTATTTCTTTTAACATCTTCTTAAAGACTGCAGTTCATAAGCACAATTTGTAACATAATTACATCTTTACTCTCAAGAAAAGGAACGCCTTTTTACATTGTTACAGAGATTTTGTTAGGATATGGTTTTAGCTGAAACTATCTCATCTATAAATAAATTTTAATTTTATAGTTCTAGTTATATTGCTGTCCCCAATTTAATCTATTCTTAAAATAATTGCTGTCAGAAAATATAAATAGATATGTCTAACTTTCTCTTGGTATATATACAACATGGTGGAAGAAAAAGAGATAACTTTTGCAAATGAAGGAATCTTGTTATTTCTTTATAGTGAATTCCTTTATGATTTTCATGTAAACTAATCCTTAAACCAAATGGCAACTCAGCTAAGCACACAAAAAATGTTTGATGGTGTCTTCTTTCCTTACATGGTCAGTACGATATTCTCCAAAACCTAGTTCAGAGATAAGGATGTCATGTAGAGCAGTGTGACGTGCCTTGGACAAGCCCAGGAAGATGACATCTGTTGCTCTTCCCTTATCCCCCAATGATTTATGGCTCCATCATAGAAGGCCACCAAATCTGTCAGACATTATTTGCCCTTAATAAAGCCAGGTTAGCTGTCACCAGTCATCTTGTTTTTCATGTGGCTTAGCATAGTTTCCAGGAGCATCCTGCTCCATGATATTGCCAGGCACTGAGGTAGATGGGACTAATTGGCCTGTCATTGCACAGGCCTTGCTTTTTTTTCCTTTTTAAAAGCAGGGGATATGTTCCCACTTTTCCAGTCACTGGAAACTACCAGTCTGCCACAATTTCTCAAAGTGAATAACAACTTAGCCCCCTTTCTACCAGTTCTCTCATCAGGTCCCATGGACTTGTGCACCTTCAGGTTCCTTAGGTGGTCTTGAGCATGATGTTCTACTACAGTGATTGGTTCTACATTCTCCCTCTCCCTGCCTTTGCCTTCCACATCTCAGGTAGTGTGTTTGGAGCACTTCCTGGTGAAGGCTGAGACAAAAAACTCATTAAGTACCTCAGCCTTCCCCATGTCCAAGGTTACCAGATCTCCTTTTTCTTTCTGGAGAGACCGAACATTTTCCCTGAAGTCCTTTTTATCACCAGCGTATCTCTAGAAGCCTTTTTTGTTGCCTTTGATGTCTCTGGCTGTATTTAAGCCCATTAGGGCTTTAGGTTTCCTGACCTGGTCCCTGGCTGCTTGAACAATCCCTTTGTATTCCTCACCTGTAGGAATTGCTTTCACCATTTGTCCTTGCTTTCACTCTCTGCAGGCTTTCTTTTCATGTCTGAGTTTGTCCAGAAGATCCCTGTTCATCTACACAGGCCTCCTAACATTCTTGCCTGACTTTTCTTTGTAGGGATAATCACTCCTAAGCTTGGAGAAGGTGATTCTTGAATACCAGCTGGCTTTCTTGGGTGCCTCTTCCCTCCAGGGCTTTTTCCCGTGATATTCTATGAGGCAGATCCCTGAGGAGGCCAAAGTCTGCTCTCCTGAAGTCCTGAAGGGTAGTGAGCTTTCTGTGCACCTTCCTTACTGCCCTAAGGATTTCAAACTCCCTTTCATGGTCCTTGCAGACCAGGCTGCCCTTGAGCTTCACATTCCCTAGCAGCCCTTCCTTGTTGGGAGAAAAAGTCCAGCATAGCAGCTCCTCTCCTTGGCTTCTCTATCACTTGAAGAAGGAAGTTGTCATCAATGCATTCCAGAGAGCTTCTGGATTGTTTATGTGCTGCTGTGTTGACAGATATTAGGATGATTGAAGTTCCCCATGAGGAAAAAGGTTTGTGTACATGAGGCTGCTCCTCTCTGTCTGTAAGGGGCCTCATCTTCTCTATCTTCCTGGTAAGACAATCTGTAGCAGACCCCCATTATAAAGTTACCTGTCCCTTGCCTGCCTTTAATCCTGACCCATTAACTCTCAGTCAGCTTCTTCCACCCCCAGGTGAAGCTCCATGATCTCCAGCTGGTCATTGACATAGAGAGCAACACCACTTCCTTGTCTACCTTTCCAGTCTTTCCTGACGAGCCTGTAGCCTTCTATTCCGACACTCCCCTCTTTGGAGTCATGTTCATGACATGCCAGTGAGGTCACAGGCATGCCCACATCTCTAACTCTTCTTGTTTATTCTCCTTCTTATGTGCTATTGTATAGATGCATTGGGGTTGAAATGCTAATGAAGCTGACTTAACTGGCTGGAGTAGCTGGAATTCCTCTGTATTGCTCTTCTGGTGCTTTTCTGCTGACCTGTGATCCACCTTCAGGCTCTGGGCATCTATTGCTGCCACTGGCACCACATTGATAGGAGTGGGATGGAATGGTTCCCTTCCCTCTGGCATTTTTATTTTAAAGCCCTTCTCACCAGCTTGGTGAACCTGTAGCACAAGATGCTCTTCCCCTCTTCTGATGGACCTGGTAGATGCAGCCCCCAGCAGACCCAGTTTCTGAAAGCAAGTCCCATGGTCAAAGTACCCAAACCCCTGGCTGGGACAGAGCCCCGGAAGTTTTGTTGGTTGACCAGATTTGACTGGCCCTTTCAAACACCTTCCCCTTGACTGTGGGCATTGACGAAAACACTGCCTGCAGAATCTTAAAAATGTTTAACTTAGGAAAAATCTGAAAGTGGATATTTATTATGTTTGCGTTTTGCTTTTGTGATACAAGTATTGTGTATCTTTTTTTATTCAGCTTTATTGTTCTGTTTTTGCAGCCATATAAGCTTTGAAACTTGACAGTACATCTTAACATTTGCTTAGCTGCATGAAGGCACTAGTTAAGGCTACTTTTTCTCTTCTGGTATTTCACCTTGAATATTTGAAAGCACAGACATAACACCTTAGTTATTACAATGCATTGTTAGTGAAGAATAATGGCAAAACAAATATTTTTTTGTACTTCGTGCTTGACTCATTAGTGCCTGGTGCAAAAACACAGTTGCATCTCAGTTCCTGATTCTATAAAGCCTATGATAGCAAATCACTTGATATCTGTGAAAAAAACAAGATTTAGGAAAGAATGATATTATTCTGCAAAGTCTTACAGTGATGTGGATGCAAAGGAACCTCCAAAGGCCTTAGTCCTACCTTTCAGTCAAATTACGGACGTCTTTAAGCAGTTACTCAAAGAATTGTCCATGTAGATTTAAAAAAAAAAATAAAATCAAATGGAATGAATTCTCTGTTCTTCGCTGCTCTATGTGGCAGAACTCACTGTGAATTTGCTTCCTTAATATGTAACTAGTCTTTAAACATATTGCATTCTATGTCTGTTGCCTTTTTCCTCTAAGCTGTGTAACTCTGAAGAGCCTTCTGGGTTCATCTTCTCTATAGTGTGGCCTTTAGTTGTTAAAGATAGGTTTACAATTTCTGTTAGTGAATTATCTAGTAGTATAAGTTGGAATTTGGGCATATAGTGTGATTCTTTGGGGCTGTTTTGTGCAGGGCCAGGAGTTGGACTTGATGGTCCTTGTGGGTCCCTTCCACTTCTGCATATTCTATGATTCTCTGGCTATATGGTTATGCTCCTGTATATGTCATGTCCTTGAATCAGCTCTGAGTTACCTCCTAGTCCATTTTTTTTGATGGATGCACACTTGGTTCAAATTGTAATAAGGCCTTTTTAACAACCCAGGAGCAGCTAAGTGCCTTTTCAAATGATCCTTGATTTGTTATATAATAGTAAAACTTCTGCTTTGAATTTCTGCAGAACTCTTAAAACATCAGAACCAATTTCTGAAACTTTGACTCATAATTTGACTCAGTTGCCTTGTCTGCTGGTCCTGTAAATTGCACTGGTTTTGTGTACTGATAAATGGAGGTCCTTCTTACTCGAAAGATACTCCACATATCTGTGGAGACTTGCCTATTTGTGACATTTTCTGCTTACAGACAGCAAACCTATGTTTGTATGCCAAGAAAACTATTAGTCTTTGTGGATAGTGGATAGTACTGCCAGTGTGGTCTGTCTGATCAATTATCTTGCCCTCCTCTGATTCATGTCAGTAGGAAAGCGGTAAGTTGGGGTTTTTTATAAGAGATGTAGACCTACTACTTGCCACTTTATGCTGTTAGTTTATGCTTCTGTTTTTCAAATGAGAGGTCAGCTGCCTACAAAAAGCACTGTTTTGCCTTAACCTTTGGCCCTGATACATTGTTAGCCAGAGCACAAGTACCAGACTTAGTGTTGTTACTGTTGTGCTGAAACGATACTCCTCAGATTGCACAGAATTTTTTCTTTAAATTAACTTTATCTTCTGTCTTCTGAAGTTTGCTTTGCTGTATACAAGATAGTTTTGCCTGCTCTTTTCAAAGCAAATCCTAGCAGAACATAACATTTCTGATGTATTTGACTTCAGGGTTTTATTGATGGGGGATATAGGATATTGATATAGGAACAAAATTGGACCAAAGTTTTTGTGCCTTCAGTAGTTTTATATGTAGGATTTTTCATATCTGTATGTGTCTTAAATATAATAAGTACATTTTTCCCCTCTGGAAAATGTATATTTATATTGTGAAAAATTAATGTTGTCTACTGACTATACAAGAAGTGAACTACAGCTGTTTCAATACAGATTTAATTACTCTACTGTCTTTCCCATTACAGTTTTCTCTTTTGTACTGAAATATGTAGGATTCCAAGCATAACTCATGTTATTTCCAACTTCATACAATAATGACATGTTGTGCTTGGAGCAGTCCCAAAGAAATTAAATTCTTACATAATTGAAGGTCCTTGATACATGAAGAAAGCTTTTATGTTAGCAGATTAATGTCATCACTGTAAGCAGTTTTTCAGTTCTTGGAAACTCTGCTTTATTTATGAGTGGGAAGCTACAACACCATAAACTTGATTTGAAGCACTTTCCAATTCTTTTTGAATATGTTACCTACTTTCTGCAGAAGTTCACCATGGAACTGCAGCAGTACAAGACAAAAGTTGCTGACCAAGCAGGTTCTTGTATCAGAATGTCGCTTCACTCTCTGACCAAAGACTGTTCTGGTTTTACTGAGATATATGAAAACCTGTTTTCTCTCACACCCCTTTCTGATGGGAAGACCCAATGCAAAGTGGCCTCTATTTGCAACTTAATACTGGTGGTAGAAACAGTGGAAAATGAGATAGTAATGTGAACCAAATGGTGTGAGAGAAGGCAAAAAGTTAATATGTTGCTTTTAGTACTGTACTCAAGACACAGTAAAGATCTCTAAGAATTGCTGTCATTCCCTCATTTCACATGATCTATTCATAAAAGTTTCCTTTCAGTTTATAAAAATGTTCATCTAACACAAGAAAATACTGTAAATATTTGTAACATCACGTTTTGTTTGGTTTTTGTTTCTGTTTTTTGAAATCTGGAAAAAGAGTGTTTGGGGAAACAAATGGAAATGTAAAATGTTTTTATATAAAAAGATTGTCTGTATATTTTAATAAGCAAAAGCTTTCATTTGTAAAGCATCTTGTGGCATTGCATGAGAAGTATTCCGTATCTGTGGAGATGACTTAAAACTGAAAGGAGATATAAGATGTATTAAAGAAACCTATTTTGTGACTGTGTAGTGCATGGTGAACTTGATTTTGTTTGTGCTG
>JAWWMU010000121.1:21521598-21536439 GCA_035048155.1 Cinnycerthia olivascens
ACTCCCTGAGCAGGTAGAGGCTCTGGGAAGCAAGGCTGGAGTCAGCGACATCTGGTGGAGTCAGCGACAATCTTACAGAATGGAGAAAAGGATAGACCCTTCAATTAAAACACTTGAAAGGCTCCCTCCACATCACCTATGTCTGTTCTTCTTAAATATGTGTACCATAGATGGACCTTGATAAAGACACCGATTTGCCTAATTTGAGAGCCAGATATAAAAAAAATAGCAAAACTCTGCCTGTACATAGCAAAAGGATTTTTCCATCTCTAGTGCTTCTGACACTTTTCCCATGCCAGTGTGCTATAGCTTTAAAGACATGTTCCTTGAGAACAGAAACAGGTTGTCAAAGTGTCCTGGCTTCAGCTAGGGTAGAGTTAATTTCTTCTTGTGGTGTTTCATCTCCAGCTGGGATTAAAACCACCTCAAAAGGATGCAGTTTTAGGCAAGATAACACTTGTAAAGTCCCATCAGTTTCTATATAGGTTAGCTCACATGCTTCACCCTGTTGTGAAAGGGGCAATACCTCTAGGTCAGGTTCCGCAAGAAAAATGCAATTTCAGTAACTTTCAATAAAATGGACAATTTTTGCAAGGCTGGGTTTCTGTTGCCATACTGGATGAAATGTAGTGAAATATTATCAAATTAAAAACTCCTGAGCCTCTGTGACTTTAACACTTCGGAGTTAAAAACTGCACATCTCTTTATGTGATGGTGTTATCCAGGGGAAATCTCTTCCTTACACATGCATTGTCTTATGTATTAAATCACTACAGATGCAAAGCCATATAAGATCCTCGCACCTCTTTTAGGCTTAGTAGAACTGACAGGAGTTTCCTGAAGCAGTAAACTGTATTATAGCATGAAGAGTGGGAAACTGTTGAACTTCATTACATCCAAATTAAATATTAATCATGGTCCAAATAGGGATAGCTACCTGGAGTAAAACAAAACTGACTAGAGTCCATTCCTTTCCTTGTTATGCTTACTTTTGTTGGGGTTGGCTGGTTGGTTTTCTTTTCTTGTATGCCAGCCCTAACACAAGGTAGTACACGTGAAAGAGCTCCTTACATACAGTTGGTTCATATAGTACTTGGTAGATGGAAAAAATAAAATTGTAGAAATTCTGAAACAGAAAGACAAGTTTGTGTGAAGGTAACCTATGTGTGCAGAATCTTGAAAGACATGACAAACCAGGAGTGTATTTAGAAAGAGAAAGCAGAAAGTTAGGCAACAGCATAAATTTGTTCTATTGTTTTACAGGATCATTAGTCTCTCTTCAAATTAAATCAGAGGACTTCTCTCTTCCCTGCCAAGCCACTCTTTAAGTGCTTGACATAAAGAGGCCAGAACATGCAGTGTACACATATATGTGTGTATGTAGATAAAATTCTGAGGTCAGGACATGCAGTATACATGCACACATGCTCATGCACATGTGGTCACAGAGCCAGGGAGGACATAGCTGCAGTTCTGGTCCTCAGTATTCTCTTCTCTCAAAGGACGAGGTTCATCCTTTGGAGTTCCAGGAGTTTAAATAAGTCACCTACATTGAATCATCATCTCATCTGGCCCTCCATGCAGTCAGTGAGGGAACAGCATCACCTCTGTGGCCTGTGTAAGCCTCTCTCTCTTGACTTCAGGTGCCTCCAGTTAAGTGCCTCAAGGGCAATGAGTGGAGTTTAAGCCTTAATGTTTCTTCCAGCACAGGCACCCTCTACTGGGCCTCTGGGCACTCCCATGATGCAAATATTCACCAATAATTTATTGTTATTATAAGACAATTACTTATATGTCTGGTGCATCATCTGTTTATGACCTCAGGCTCTGCCCTGTCGCTCTTGCTGGTCTCCAGCACTGACACGTACTACTGCAGAGCTGGGCTAGCTCCGAGTTGGTGGAGGTGAGGCAAGGTGCAGTGTCTGGAGCCACCCAGTGGGCATGGGCAGTCTGAGCCTCGATTTTAAAAAATCGCAGTCTGAAAAGCATGTCACCTTCCCTGTAGGTTATTTTAACTTCTGCAGTATGTGAATTCTAAGGCAAAAAGAAAAGCAAATGCCCGTTGATGGTCCACTGAAGGCAAGGAAAGACTGGACATGCAGTAAGGAATCCTGATTGATGAGAAAGGGACACATGTAATGGATTTCATTGAGAATTTGCTGTTAAAGAAAAAAGTCCCAAGGAGGCATGTTCAGGAACAGACAGTAATCTGCTTGCACATGTATCATGGTCTCACTTTAAAAAGGTGAACAAACTGTAACAGAGAAGTTCAGTGTATTCAGAAAAAAAACTGTAGAATACAACACATGACAGATGTGGTCAAAGCAGCAGCTTGGGACATTAAGAGCACTTGGACAAGCATGTTACAAAGGTAGAACATGCTCATTTCCATGTATATGTGTATGAAATGGTATATGGCTCTATAGTGTGAGATACTGAAGAATCAAGCCCCAGCACCACCTTGGTATAAGAACTCAAAAGTAGAGAACTGACTTGGTACGGCATGTGCACAAGGGCAGCAAAACCTATGGGGGAGAGATAGGGACTAATAAGTAGAGGCAGTGAGAGACTTTATACAACAAATGCACATGGATTAATGCCATTTCAAAGTAAGTCTTGCATGACATCTGCTGTGACCTGTTGTGGCCACAGAGGAAAAAGTACTTAACAAAGATGTCAGGAGTACTTCCAAGCAACAGAGGAGGGGAATAGAGGGAGGAAAGAAGGAAAACTCAAAAATTTTGCAAAACCAACATAAAAAATTAGTTCAAGGTCAGATAAAGCAGAGCTTTACCAGGGTTTTCCATGTAATCAATATCCAGAGCTGCAGCTGGGACTCCTGAACAAAGCATGTTGTGTGTTGCAAAGTTTGCTTGGCAAGGTGAAGCAATTAGAGTATTGGATTATGACTTTAAAACATCATTAATGTCTTAGAAATAATATTTGGAGTGACAGGTAAATTCTACTTTATCAGGCATTGGAGTCGGACTTGGACAATGTCCATGCTTTTTCTAGAATTCCTTAAGTCAGTGAAGACTACCTGATATGCAGAATTATAGCTGTGAGAGAATGGAAGAAGGATATATACTGAAATTGGTACATCTGGATACTTCCCATGTAAAAGAATCTGTGCACAATGATCTGGTATACTCTAGGTGTCAGCAACATGGGTCTTCTGGGGCTTGAATGGGGATTTGTTCTCCCTTCTCTGTAGCCATCAGTCTACCTCAGGACAAATTCACCTAAATACAATACCTGAGTCCTAAGAAGGCAAATAAATTATAAAATGAAGTGCCTGCCAAAGAAAAGACTGTCTGAAAGAGATGAAGCTGATTCTGAATAAGTGGATCACTAGTGAAACTTCAAAAAGCTGTAAAAACATTTTTTAGATTGTAAATGGTCTAGAAGACATGACAGAGCAATACCATGTTCATGCATTTCCCAGGAAAATGCATTTAGTCCTCCACTTGAAAGTTTCTTAAATTATGCCAGCTCTGTACAAGAACATTTTTATTAATGCAGCTACACAAGCAAAGCTTCCCTTTGTGGATTGATGTTTTTACCAGCAAAAAGTATAGACACTTAAATGCAGTGATTTCTATAGGCAGAGGTTATTGTAGCCATGTACTTACCTCTCTGCTAGATAACAATAAAATAATAAAATGTTTTTAATAATAGCCCACCCTCTAGGCAAAACCAGCACATCAATGTGAAAGTTTGCTGACAGTGCTAGTGGAGAGAGTCATGGGGACCAAGTCTTTGCATCCTACATTTGTCTAGATTATGTTGGTGGTACAGGTGTGTCTCTGCGAATTGCCTCAAGAAAATAAATGAGAGGATGAACTGCAGAATTACCCCTGGGTTAAACTCTTACCTCTACCAAAGACTTCTTGCATTATTTGAAGCAAGGTGCTTTAGCAGTTCTTCCACATCTCGTACCCAGCATGCATTTGTGCATTTTTCTTTCTAGCACATTTAATATTATGTGAGCTGAGCTCTTTGGTATGGGAATTACTTTTCATTGTATGAAGAGAACTTCATTGGTGCCCCTTAGAATACCGTGTGAATTTTTGTTGTTCAGAATTCTACATGTTTTTCTCTTATTATACAGTGGCAGCTGAGATATGGTGCTTCTGAAGACATGGCTTGAGATGCCTCAGGCCCATGGTGTGACACACCTGCATAAATTAAAAAGCTTTCGTTGATAATTCCTAAAGGAGTTCTATTTTTTACTTCAGCTGTCAAAATCCAATTCCCAAACAATTGATGAATCTCTTTAACATGATGGTGGTTTTCTTATCTTTGCCCACTAACCACTGGGCTTGTTTTATTTCTTCTTTTTCTCCTGCTGTCACTCTCTATATGCAGTGAGTCAGGAATCCAGGATTCCTACTGGATCTCCAGGGGGGTTGCATCTCCCCACCTGGTGCTGTACACAGTAGTGTATACTCTTTCCTGCAAAGATTTTATGTCCATGTCATCAAGGCAAGCAATAACTAGAAAAGGAAGTGGGCACCAGAAGCATGGACTAGAGCCTAGATTTTCCAAGCTTGAGTGATCTGTCATGTAGATAAGTCTATAATCAACTGGTGGACTCAAATTGTAACACAGATCTAAAGACCAGAAGAAACGTTTGTTGTCTGCAAACAGATACCAGAGAGAAAGCAGTTCCAGTTCAGACCCTGACAATCTTTAATTGTAGCTCAGGGAAAATGTTCTAAATGGTGGTGTTATTGCTGGGTTATGTAAAGAACTTTTTGTTTGCAGGAAACTTATTTGGGAAACATGAACTTGCCTACAGAACCTTAACTCCACAAAGTGTGAATAGACAAACATTCCCAATAAGGATGGATTACTGGTAATACATAAGCATATGGTAGGGAAGCAGGTAACACTCATGTCAAATAAGAGACCAGAGAAAATAACTTATAAATCTTGGAGCCCTAGGCTTATATTACAAGTTTTCCATTCAGTTTTAATGTTTGAAAACATTTTTAAAAACATACTTAGAAAAATATAAATACTGTTTCCTGGTATGACTCCATCTTTTGTCTCATTTCTGCACTTTATATGTAAGGGTACTCATTAATCAGGACGGTAACTTTGACACAAGTGATCTTCCCAGGAATCTATATTGCAATCAGGACGTGGGCGGGCAGTCTGGTTTGCAGTGAGATGTTTTTCTGTTGGTCCATTAGATAAAGGAGCAGTCTTAGTGACCCAGGTAAGGTTTGTTGAAGACAAGGTTCTTAGTTCTAAAAGAATAGGAGGGCAATATGAAATACTACTAAATTTCAGCAAAAGGCTAAGGGTTTTCTGACTTGTCTGATGACCTCTGGGCTTTGTGACTTGGCACACCTGGGATATGCCCAGAAAGGCAGAAGGTTCCTAAATTTAGAAATACATTCCATCCATCAGCTGCTGTAGAGCAACAAAGTGTCACCAGTAGAACAGGGCATGTAACTCTCATCTCGCTTGCAGCGTCCCAGTGGGAAAACCAGAGTAGTCTGTTCATCCTCATAAAGTCATTTCAGAGGGGTTGCACGGGGCTAGCCATTGATATGATCCTGCAAGGACAGCCCAGCTCACTGTTAGAAGTTATGCCCAGTGATAAGACATCACTTCTGATGCGGGGGAATGGTTCATATTTGTTAAATTGGCTGTCCAGTTTTGATGCCATAGGATTTTCAGCTGAGAAAATAAATAAAATACAAAATAACATCAATCTGACTTTAGAAAACGTTGCAGCAGGAGAAAAACGTTGAAGATACCATAGGATTTACATGTGTAACCCACTTATGCCCCAAAACATGCAAGGGAAATGCCTCATGCCTTTGAGCCCTTATCCCATTGGTATCACCTTTTGAGGAGAGCTGTGGAGAACTGCAGAGTGTCACCATGCCAAGAACATGATGATCCTCAGCTCTGTTTTCTTCTTGTGAAATGTCTGTACTTTCACTTGGGCACAATCTAAAATTTTCTGCCTGCCAAGGGCTGGAAGTAACCACCACATCAGATGTAACTTGTTATGTCACACATATGGTCATTGAAAGCCCAGTTTTAAGGCTATGGGCAATGTTTTGTAGTCTACCAGGCAAGCAGGAGTGGTCAACTCTCATTTTATCATCTTTTAGACAAGTCATTTTAGGAGCAACCACTCTACATTCAAAACCCCCTTGTCATTCTCTGCTCTTTGCTACTTAAAAACAGCTTTACAAATGTGAATCACTATTCATTTTGAAACTATGTCACAGAAAAATCATCCTATTTTCCTAGCTCTGTTAGGGCTATTAGGGAGATTCTTTCATGCATGTGTAAGCATCAAAGGTCAGGTAAAGTGTCCAGCTTGGTCTGAGCAGCAGTCGCTGAAAACAGTATAGATTACCTGGAAGAATGAATTGACAACAGCTTCCAGTAATTGAAATCTGCTTTGCACAAACAAGTTTCAAGAACTTGTTTTCTTCTTACCAGCTTTTTTTTCCCCCTAAATATTTGTAGCACATTGTTTCTTCCCAGAGACCTTCAATTATCAGGGATTGGTAAAGTCAAAATGATACCACCTAAGGTAATGCAAAACCTCAGGCGTAGCAGAGAGATGCTGTGTTACACTGGTTCATTAAATGCTTTTATTTAAAATTTACAGTACAGAAAATATCACCAAATTTGACCAATGTTCACCCTGTAAAGCCTTCATCTACGCCTCAGCTTTTTCTTCTCTACAGAATGGGAATGTAATAGCTAACAAATGCTTTGATACCTGCAAACAATTAGCAGAACCCATGAGAACCATATCCTGATGTCCTGGCTTAGAGTGTCCAAGGCTACTGTGGATCCCAGGACCAAACAGATTTCTTGCCAGCAGTATAAGTTGCCGCACATTACTTTTTGCAAGGCTGCTATTGCATTGCGTTTTCTAGGTGCTTGTTCCGCTTGTCAGGCATTTCAAAGAAGAAGGGGAAATGGAACATCCAGTTACTCCCTCTTGAGTCAAATGGAGGCCAGGAGAATGCACTGTGGTTCTTGGGAACTGAAAACTCCTGCTTAAATGGGGCTTGTGACAAATGGAGACATTTAATGAACAGGATGACTCTTACAGGTGTCTCCATGGTGAAGCTGTGCTTCGTCAGGCCCTCCACCAAAACACCACCAGACCTCCCTTGGGCACCAGGTTGGCTTTATGTGGCACTGGAGTGCCGTTGGGTTTGCACAGTTAAATCACAAATTTTCGTGCTTCAGTGGAGCTGTTCTTGACTTGCCTCAATTGCAAACAAGATAATAGAGCTTTTCTTTTGGAAGATTACCAGATCAACAGTGGCTGCAAAGCATAATGACTCAAGCAAAGTTGGGTGTCTGATATTCCTTCCTTATTTCCAGAGCTTATTTTGTCATATGAAATGTCTGTAGGGCAAAGCTGCAAAATTACCTATCCTGAAAATATATTTTTTCTTGTTAAGATTGTGGGTGTTTAATCATTTCCTGGCTTCATTAGGTGGCTTGTCTTACCACTTACTGTGTCAGTACAGACTGCATCATACTGGCATCTTGAATAAGATGAGTAATACATTGATATTTTTCCATCTTAGCGGCACCCGCTGAGCCACCTCATCTCCCAAAAGAGAAGACATTTGAAAAACCTGATGCAATGACCCAGCATTTCTGAAAGGTGATTCCTTCCTCATTAGTCTTTGCTTTACCTGCTGCTGAGCGGAAAAGGATTCAGTGCAATAAGGGAAAGAAGTAATGATAGCTTGTGTTTGGTTAGGGAAGAAGTAAGTTGTGTTTAGTAATCTCTGATGGTACTACTTGTTGCTTTGTTAGATATATAGATACCTTAAAATGCTATACATGGTCAAAGCTGAAGTGGGCTCTCAAATTCCTTTCTCTAAATATGAATAACCTTCATTCAAAAAACAATCATTATGGAAACGGCATGTACTAGGGATAGGTGAAATTTTTCATTCAAAAATTAAATATTTGACTTTTTTTGTTGGCACAAAAATTACATAGAGAGGTTCTCAGAAGCTGTAGTAGCCTGAAATACACTGATTTTGCCTCTTTTGTTTGTATTAACCATAATACAAATTTATTTTGGATTATTCTGAATTTACTTTTTTGTAATGGGACTTTTTCTGGATAGTAACTAGACACTAAAACAAGACATGGAACATCTTGTGTTTACCTAATTTTCTTACTAATTTTTATGATTTTACTGGTGAAAAGTTCATGCTGTTCTATGTATTGAGAAAATTTGTAGTGCTGAATAATTATGAAGAAATGATTTTTTTTATCTGAACCATGTGTATTTTGAAAATGGTTCAACAGTATGTAATTCTTTGAAGAATTTTCTTTCCTTCATAGGAAAGTGTCTTTAAAACAAATAGTAGGATTTTGTGTCTACCGTGGGAGGAATACTATCTGGGAAATAGCCCAGAGTGTACAAAATGTGTTAATGTCTCTGTTTGCCCCAGGGATGCTGAATCATGTGTCCGTGAGAGTATTCTGAGAGGATTTCCATAATGAGGGGTTTGAAAAATCCATTTTCTCCAACTTTTCCTGGAGAACTAGAGTCCAGTTTTTGCTGGATGAAAACTTTAATAAAGAACTGGGAAAGTTGGCAGGCAGAGAAGATAGCTTCTCTAGGAGAGTCATGGTGAAGTGATAAAGCATCACCTTCAAAATTCAAAAATAATCCAGCAGCTCCCATTGCTGTTCTGTTCAATATTTTGTTGTTTTGGTTTTTTTTAATAAAGTAGCTCCTCTCTAGTGGTTAGCTGAACTTCTCATTTCAAACTGTGTATATTTCTGTGAGATATTAGCCTAAGGACCATGCACCAGTTATTCATTAGGTGATAAAATATTAATTGTGCCTCTTCTCCCCCATCAGCTAGGACAAATGAAAGGAATGGGAACCAACAGAGGGGTATTAATCCTTTTCTGGTGCAGTTACATGGACTTTGTTGGCAGGATGACTTGTAAGGATTTAAAGCTGTCGTGGCTATTAAAGTTGCTGAATTTAGCAGCTCCCACAGCTTTCTCTCTCTTAAATGCTGTTTATATCCATCTTTTCCCCTCCTGCTGAGCCTCTAGTTTTATTTGATTGTTTTATTTTTAAGAGTTTGATAAAGAGAGGTCTTCAACATGGCAAAGTGTTTCTGGGAAACAATAATTTATTGCAGATTCTTCTCCTGTCACATCTCAGTAAAGTGACCTGTCTTACAGACAGTCTTCAAGGCAGGCAGCCAGGTCAATGGGCAAAATTTGGGTTCCTGCTCTCCTCTTTTATCACCAAATTCCCTTTGAACAGCAACATGACTTGGCTCCATTTCCTCCTTTTCCTCTGCACTCATCAATGGTGTGGTCCTCACTACCTGCTTCTTTCTAGGGCAGCAGACAGGAATGGTCTTGCCACTCCAGCACAGAGGGAGCTGGGGAGTACTAGAAACTTTTCCAGGCTTTAGCCCTAGTTTCTTTGCCTCCTTTCATCCCAGGCATCGCAAATAGGAGGATTTGCAAACCCGCACACAGGAGATTTACTCAGTGGTATCACGGACCTGTGTCAGCTGCACTATCCATGCTCATTGTGCAGGGGCCTTGGTGGTCCTTAAGCATTGCTCAGCCTGTGTGACCACAGCTGGAGAGGGTTGGATGACACAGATCAGTCCTATTAGTCCAGAAAAAAGGTCAGAGCATGATGATGTGATTATTTAATTCCAGAAGGAATCAGAAAATATCAAAATTATACCTTCTATTTCAGCACAGGTTCTCCTCTGATTCTCACTACTTATGCTCCCTATTTCCCTGTTTTTCCTCATTATCCTCCTAGGAAGACTATTTTTTAATTAAGTGGGAGGGTAGACTTGCAGAAGAGAGGGAAAATCTTTGTTCTTTGTGTCTCACATTGATTAGCATTCCCATAGCTTCACTGTTTGCTTATCTAAAAAGAAGCTGTGATTTGACTGAGAGAAGAATAGCTTTTGCATATTAATTTTCTCCTAACCAAAAGCATCTAGGTTACCTTAATGACACAGGAAAAATTCTAAGACTCAATCACCACTTAGATTCATTTAACAAGTAGAATCCCCTGACAAGTTCAGCAAAAGAAACATTTACAAGAAGTCATCAAAAAACTATGCTTATTTTAAAAAGTGTATTAATCATGTTAACCTCACTCTGCAAATCTTTGGAGCGTGAATATCTCTTCCAGTTTTCAGAATGAGGAATTTCTGCAGAGTGGTTAGTCTGTGATGAGACCCCACAAAATATAAAGATTAGGGACTAGGATGACCATGAAATTACAAAGTCTGTGACTCCCAAATGGAAAAGTCAATTAAAAATAATGAATTTGAGGTAGGCAGATTTCAATAAACTCAAGATTTCATAACTGAAGGCTTTGATGGTTAGAGGAGTTACACAGAGTGAATGACCATAAAATCACAAACTGGCCAGGGGAAAGATAGGAGGTGTAGGAGCAGACTCACTGTACTAAATCACTGGCTCTTCTTTGGCATTAAGCAAAGACAAAAAGTCATAGAAAATGGAAATTAATTCAGATTGCTAAGCATAACTTGAAAGAGTTGAAAAAGCAGGTGAGGACAAAGGCCAAAAAGGCACAGGCATGATGTGATCTGTACCCTACTAGGAAATTATTCTGTGGTAGTGTTACTGGTAGAGAGAAGGCAAAGGAAAATCTTCTGTTCCACAGAGAGAAAAGATGGTAGATGACTCGAAGAGCCTTGTTTTGTTCTTCAGTTTTCATGGAAAAGGTGTTCTGCAACTGGGCAAGAAGTGCAGTTGCACCAGGTACATATCTGGAGCAGAATCAGGAAAAACAAGTTGAAGAATTCTGAGGCAAATCGAACTGGTTTCAGATCGTGTGAGTGTGCTGAGATCCATCCCCAAACTGGACATCTAGCTGAAAGCATCTCAGAGCCTTGTCCCTTTGAGATCTTGAAAGGAGACATTAATAGGAAAAGCAGATGTCATGATTAACTTTTCCAAGAGGGCAGAGAAAAGAGGAGTTAGGGGATACCAACCTAATTTCATTCCTTAGAGGAGTACATGTGGCTAACTAGGAGAATACACAGTGATTTATACACAGCTTGAATTTATCAAATAAGGCCTGCCAAGGTACCCAGCTTCCTTGACAGACACCTAGCAGACTGTGCCAGTTGAGGATGTCATTTACCTTGACAGTAATGAGTCTTTGATACTTTTATAAGCCAGCAGGTAGAAATATGATTTGGACAACACTTGTCTTAGATACAATCCTGATAAGAAATTGTTCAATCAAAATTGAAGGGAGAAGTTTTGATGGACTCTGTGCTGATTGTTAGACCATTTCATCTACTCATAATACTGTAGGTGATGAGAAGGTTTATGAGTAGATGCTCTATTTATTAAACTTGAAGACAACATCAAATGTGGAGTCACATGGTGAAGAACAACATGGTAATTGTACATCAGAAATGATCCTAAAAACGCGATAGAAAGAAATTGCAAAATTTTACCCTTTGGCAGGCATAGCCAACTATGGAGACTGCCAACTGTGGCTGTCAGCCCAGTTCTTTCAAAAACATGTGGGATCTAGGATGAATAAGAAGCTGGATATGAGTCAAGGATTTTGGACCATAAAGATGTTTTGGTATGTAGGTAATGAAACATAAAAGAATACTCTGCTGATCGTTAGTAAGGACTCAGTTGGATTAGTGTGCACTTGAAAGTACAATAGCACTGGAAGTACAGTTCAGACTACCAGAAAATCAGGAGGAGAACATGGAAGTGGCTGGGGCATATGGTCTACAAGGAAAGAGTGCTCAGTCTAATGCAGAGAGTAGGTCTTCAAAATCTTCATCAGCCACTGCAATGGAAAGGAATAATGGGTTCTTTGTGTTCACAGTAGAAGGGACAATAACTACCAAAATTAGGTATTGGCAATGGAAATTCATTAGGGAAATCCTTCCAGCAATCAGGACAGTGAAGCAATGGGGAGGCCATGGAGGGTCCATCATTTCAGGTCTGTGAGATGAGGTCAGGGACAGTCAGCAGGGGCAATGATAATTCAGCCAAAACAGTCTGCAACCAAGGACCTGCCTGGACCCCTTACCCTGGGCCACTGAGGTTGCTTCCAGCCAGTCAAAAGACTTATCTCTCTCTTTCCGATAACAAAGATCCACAGCTTGCAGGAGAAAACTATTTTGGGAAAAGAAAGTTGAACAGTTACATGATAATGTCTTCAACTAGTTTGAAAAAAGCTATGAAGATGAGGGAAATAAATTTCGATTACAAGAGAAATGGGATTAAAATGCCAGAAGGCCAGACCTATAAGAAAATAATCAATTATTTTTCCTGCAGACCTTTTTCAAGAGTGAGCATGTTGAAGCACTGGAATAGATTGCCAATTGCTACAGGGGATGAATTTCAGGATGAAGCTTGACCAATTTGTTGAGATACTTGATGTAAGAGGGAGGGCTGTGCTATTTTCTGTTTCTGTAATTCTCCTGGAGAAGGGAAGTACTAAGTATATATGGAAATGAAACAGAGAAGTGAGATCAAAAACTGCTTTTCACTAGAGCAAATGACAGATTGTGAAACCCAAACTAGGAAATGAAAAATGTGGATATGGAGTAACCCCAAGTATTTTGCATTATTAACAGTCGTCTTATCGCACTTGTAAACTTATACAGTGGTGTATTTTGGAAAACACCATGTAGAGTCCCCTGGGATTAACAGACTAAATTAAGTACTTGGCCCAGGCTGTTGGCTCTTGTAGTGTATAACAAAGCCAGCTTCTTGCATTTTAGGTAAGGAAGAAACTTTCCTATATGCAAGTCAACACTGAATTTTTGGTCTGTTTCCATGAAATATCTAGAAACAGCTAATGCCAGGCACAAAACTAGATGGACTAGCAGTGCAAAGCAGCCAGCCAACTCCCGGTACAACTGCTTGAAATCATGATGGAGTTTTCTTTCCACTCCCCCTCTTCTTACTAGCTGGCAAAATATTTCTGTGTTGGAATCACTTGTTTCAGAGTTCTTATTTGAAGGCATAAATATAACTTCTGGTTTGAATTCAGAGCTTTGACTTTGCTCTCCAAATAATTTTATATTGTTTCACTAGTCTGAAATAGACTCTGGATTTTCATGCTTTGTCATTAGAGTTGGAATAGACATCTGTGAAGAGAAACAGAAGGCATACATTAGACTCTGCACACCCTGGAGAACAAGATTATGAGAAGCTGAAGCTATAAAAGAAGCTGTAGCATAAAGTGATGACTTGAATGGCTCATAACTAGAAATTTCTACCATTGACAAAATTCTGAGACTTTAAAATTTTAACACTGCCTCAAAGACAGAGAAAAAACTAAGTTTATAAAAAATATTACAAAATAGAGGAATTATTATTATTTGTCTGACCTCTTGGAAGCATTTATTTTGATAAGACTAAAACATCCTTAACACCTACACTGGAACATTTTTTTTGGTCTGTTTTTATCCATTAAATGCTAATGTAAAAGGCAAATGTTTCTACTTCATGGAAACAAACTATTGAGATAATTTCCTGTGAGATTATCATGAAATAGATAAATTCCTGTAAATATTTTACATTTAATTAAGTCAGTATTTTCCAAAGGAGTAATACTTCTCAGAGAAATCATCAACCATATGCCATAATTTTCCAGCGTCCTTTAACCCCACAAATGTCAAAATGGTATACACTTCTAAGAAAAGACAGAAAAATAATCTATGGTCAGAGAAATAAAAAGTCATTCCCAGGGTGAAACAAAACAACTGCTCAATACTGCATATAAATGCTTCATAATTGTTTAACAGTTATTTACCACATTGTATCTGCAAAGAGAATCAAACATATATATTTTCTGTCACAGCAGTTGCTTAATTCAAATAGGTCTTAAGAGTATTATTGTACTTCCCTTTAGTGGTTTGTTATATCTTTTTATTTCATATCTTCCAGATTTCTGTGAAGAATTGCCAAAAGCATCTTGCAATCTCTGCTATTGATATGGCATGTTAAACATCAGGGAACAAAGCAACAGGGAACTTATTAAGCTACTTTCCTGACCTATAAGATATCACTAATCTTGTCACAGGGAACCTGTGGTTCCCTTCCTTCACCCTGCTTTTGCTGTCACAGCAGCCGTGCCGCAGCACCCTGCTGGTACCCACCCTCTACAAGTGCAGCACCAGATGATCCTGTCCTGGGGCCTTTCACTGTTACAGACAGCACAGCCACCTCATGGAAAGGGACCTAGGAGGTTTAGTGCTGGTGCCCTGCCCTCTCCCTGATGTTGCTAGTCACCATGGCCAGGGACAGTGATGCTTCTTAGCTGGTCTGTTCCCTCTCCTTCTCTCAATAGTGTAGCTGTGATTGATCTCATCAACCAGCAATTTTAGCATGAAGATATGAAAACGCCTTCTCTGCTCCTGTTCCTTCTTTCCCTTATTCATCCTCTCACTAGGCTGCCTTCCAGTTCCCAGACATGTGTTTGGCATTCCCGACTTTGTGTCATGACAGCAATGTGCTCTCCAGCAGCACAAAGGATCACTCAGCAGCCACTCAAGCATGGTGAGCCTTTATCCTTCCAGAGAAGTCATCTTCATCGGATTGGTCTTCAGCAATGACTTCTACTTCCTGTTCTGTCCTATCTCAAAAACAGAACATAGAATAGCTCTCCTGCCATCTTTCATGTTAAGCAGTGTGAGAATGTGTTTTCCCAGACAGGAAAAGAGGAGGTGCTGATTCACAAGGCTGTGTCTGTCCCACAATCTGCAAGCCAACCGGCAAAGCAAGAATGGCATTGAGCATTTACTGTGGTGGGATGGT
>JAWWMU010000121.1:21567545-21587830 GCA_035048155.1 Cinnycerthia olivascens
TTTTTAAGAAAAGCCTCTGAACCCACAAAACAGGCAGAATCTAGTTCCTTTTGTTGACACATTGGGATATTGTCCTGAAGTGCTGCATCATATTTCACTGTAATTAAAGCTTGTGCAGAAAACTTGTACTTGTGAATACTGGCTGTCATCTTCAAGTACTGCTTTCAGTTCCAACTCTATTCAGGTAGTTTTGTGTTCTATTAGTAGATCACATTTTGCAGTAAATATGCTTTGGTTAAATGAAGACATTTTAGCATCAATATTAGTTCATTTTGCAACTACTTTGACAAGCTGAGCTGCTAGGTTTTCTCACAGAGAGCAAACATTATGCACACAGGCAGATAAGCAAGGTTCTGTTATTCACTTCTCCTATGGCAGTGCCTTTTGCTGGTGAACAGCTTTCTAAGAAATTCACATATGTTTGTGCATTTACTTAGCCAGGTAGCTTTGGTGTGCTCCCTGGGTTGGTCAAATACCACATGTTATGCCAATATCTAAAAGTACTGCAGTAAAATCACAGTAGAAGACATGAAAATAAAATATTGACAGAGTCAAAAGCTTACGCAAATTACCCAGAGTTGAAATACCAAAGGGAAACACCTGTTAATTTTCAAGGACAGCATCCTCCAAGAAGTGCTAGAACTTTTTGCCTGAAGTCTCCCTAATAGATAAGACATTGTTATTCCATACCATAGATAAAAATATGTATCTTGTAACTCACAGAGCCATTGACCACAACTCTCTGGCTCCAGCCAGCCAGCCAATTCCTTACCTACCAAATAGTCCATTGAATCTCCATCTCTCCAATTTGGAGACAAGGGTGTCATGTGGACCATATCAAAGGCCTTACAGAAGTCTGGATAGATGACATCTATTGGTCTTCCCTTGGTGACTATTGCCATTATTCCATCACAGAAGACCCTCAGATTAGTCAAGCATGATTTTCCGTTAGTAAAGCCATGATGGCTGCCTCAGATAACCTCCTTATCTTTTATGTGCCATAGCATATCATCTAGGACAATCTGCTCCATGATCTTCCTAGGAACAAAGGTGAAGCTCACTGGTCTGTAGTTTCCCTGTTATTCCTTTCTCCACTTTTAAAAATGCAGGCAGTATTTCCCTTTTTCCAGTCAGTGAGGACTTCACTTGACTACCATGACTTTTCAAATATCACAGAATCACAGAATCACTGGGTTGGAAGAGACCTTCAAGATCATCAAGTCCAACCCATGCCCTAACACCTTAACTGAACCATGGCGCCAAGTACCACATCCAGTCTTTTTTTGAACACATCCAGAGATGGTGACTCTACCACCTCCACTGGCAGAACGTTCCAGTACTTTATCACTCTTTCCATAAAAATCTTTTTCCTAATATCCTGCCTGTATTTCCTTTGGCACAGCTTAAGACTCTGTCGTCTTGTTCTATAAGTTGATATGATGGAGAGTAGCTTGGCAGCGTGACAGAATTAAAGAATCATTGACTAATTTGGGTTGGAAGGGAACTGAAAAATCATCTCATTCCCTCAACCCATCTGCTTGGGACAGGGATACCTTCCACTAGACCAGGTTGCTCAGAGCTCCATCCAACCTGGCCTTGAATATCAGCCAGTTCCCTCAGGACTCTGGGATGCATGTCATCCAGTCCCATGGACTTGTGGCTATTCAGCTCCATCAAGTGATCCCAAACATGTTCTTCACTTGCAGTGGGAGGGTCTTCACTTCACTCATACCCACCCAGAGGATTAGGTACTTCAGGAAATTGGGAAGCCTGACTCCAGTGAAGACCAAGGCAAGAGAACTCATTGAGTACTGCAGACTCCTCTACATCAGTCATCACCAGTTCTCGCTTCTTGTTTTCAACGAAATACAGGGAGGTAGATTCTTCTTGGCCTTTTTATCCTAACCTGTGTACTTACAGAATTCCTTCTTGTTACTCTTCACATCCCTTGCCAAGTCCTATTCCAGCTTTGTCTTGGCTTTCCTGACCCCTGACTTTAAACCATATTCCTGTACTCTCCCCAGGTCACTGTCCCTGCTTCTGCTGGTAGATGTTACTTGCTTTTTCCTTGGTCTGAAGAGGTGACTTTAGCTCAGCTGTGCCAGTTTCCAGCCTACCTTGTTTATTTCGTACACATTGGGATAGAGAGCTCTTGGATGCTAAGAAAAGTGGTCTCAAAGCCTTGTCAGCTCTGGTCATCCCCTCGGTCCTAAGGACAGTTTCCTAGGGATCTCATTCACCAACTCCTTAAACAGTTCAAAGTTCACTCTTGTAAATTTCAGGAGTTTGTTTTTGCTCCTTGCCAGGATCATGCTCCTCAAGGTCACAAACTCAAAATTGACCAGGTCCACATGACTTAACTGTCAGATTTTTGCTTCTGAATTCATTTCCACTGTACAAGCCTTCTTTTAATGCACAATAATGACCTGAATTTGTGCATCAAAACAGGGAGGGTCTGGTGGATGGCATCCTCTTCTGCACTACAAATACATGACACTCAATTACTGCACATGAAAATCACCAGTCTAATGAAAAGCCACACATCAGATAATATTTTTAATTTTCAAAGAAAAAGAGAAGCACAAGAGCTTTAGGGGAGCTCAAAGTGCTACTTATCTCTAAGAAGGTACCCGGCAGCAATTTGATGGACTGGTGGTACCCTCTCTTTTGAATTATGGTGCTCAGGGCAAATCAGGAACTTCTGCCCATCAGAAATTATTTTCTGAATGTGCTGTTTCTGCCTCGTGGTTCAGCTTAGCTTCAGTCCAGCTGGCCACTCAGAAACCTGCCAGATTTAGGATCTTCACCATAGGCAAGCCAGCCTCTATTTTTACCTTTGTAATGATGAAAGTTGTTGAACAGTATCTGCCTGAGCAGCCCTGGTGAGGTCAAGCGATCAGAGCCCACTCATCCAAGCCATAGGCACCAAGGAAATAAAGAAAATTCTTCTTCCTTTCTTCTTCCCCCTCAAGGAATGCACTTAGGAAGTTCTAGAGTGATAGTGTTGGTACCTGCATTTCTTTGTTCAATTATGGCTATAAATTGGATTAAAAGCTTCAGTGCAGAGACGCTCGGATAAGACATGAAAGGCACTTGCACACTAGTTCCTGGGCTGGGACAGTCCAGAGCACGTGATCCATGGTAGTTGCTCTCTGAACTTCAGTATGGTGCTGTCTGCCACAGTTTCTCAGAGCAATTGCTTCGTAGCTTAATTGCTACCAGCCCTGAGGCAACAGTTTGGTTTTTATTTACAGCCGTAATTTCCTGTTTCAAACCATGCCAGCTGCCTTGCTGTCTCCAGATGCACACCTCAGAGCAGAGCTCAGCTCTCAGCCTTGCAGCTCCCTTCGAGCTGCCCAGGCTGCTATGGGATGGCCAGGCATGAAAACGCCAGCACAGGAGGGAGATCAAAAAACTGTAAGCCCTATTTTATTGTGGAAATGGGCATCCTGTGCCCACGTCGTGACAGCTGTGGATCCTAGTCCACAAACCTCTTGAAGATGTGGTAAAACACAGACCTTAGGCATAGTCTACTAGGTTGCAATGGTCAAGGTGAGAATGGTGCTTCTGTAGCCCATTCTAGCCTTCAATAAAGCATTACTCTCAGAGGCAAGAGTGCTCCTTCACCCACCGGCATCTCTGTCCCCTGCCTCCAAGAGGATGTTTGTGCGGTGGTGTACTTGACCTAACCAGTCCTGCTGGGGCTGGCCGAAGGCTGAGCAGATATACACATCACATAGATGGTTAGACCCAGCCAATTTGCCCACTAGATTGCACTCTTGGGGAACAAAGGAGACCATGTCATGGAGAGCATGCACCTGCTCCAGCACATTAATTTTCTATCTAGCCCTATAGACAGTGTAATGATGCATGTCATGATAAATTTCCTATTGATGATGAAATATTTTGCTTTAAGGTTACAGGAAAATTAGTTCTACTATGTATGAATAAAAATACTGAGAAATATATTAAAATAACAGTATTTTTTTATATTAACTATTTTTTTTAAATACAAACATACCAAGCTACATTGGTTCTTGGGGCAAGGATATTCTATACTCACTTGAAAGTAAATCAGGGAAAAAAGGCAAACATTCCAGTTGGTGGTATCCCCAGGTAAGATAAATCATAATTGTACCATTGAGGTTCGTTGATGAAAGTGATCACTGTAAATTTCACAAACACTTGTCACTGCCTGTGGTAATTTGTACTTAAGTGTCTGTGGATGTCTGTCCAGAAGCCAAAATGTCTTCATATGTATAAAAGGAATGCTCAAGCAAATTAACACGTGGGAAAGTCTGAGATACCTTTGCACATTTTTTCTTTGAAGAGCTGTCTAGTGGTATGTCGTCATATCTCAGAATGGGTGTTGGAGCAGAGTAGACTGCTCATCTATTCCTACTGTGTGGTCTATACTTCATCTCATTACTACATCCTTAACTGCTAGAAAACCTTTGCTATTCTAAAGCAACAGCCCTCACACATGTTTTTACCTGTTGTTTCATGACTCTTTGAAAATCAGTTCATTACTACTTTTTTCTTCAACTTTCACAGTGGTGCTTAATGCTTAATTCACATAAACAAGGGAGGACTCCTTGGCTGTTTTGTACATTCTCTTAACCTGGAAGCAGAAGTCACTATTGATGTCGTGGTGTGGAAGCTGAGAGAGCTGCCCTGCCACACACCTGTGGGAGAACTTGTCCTACTCCCATGTGATTTTGTTTTCTCACATGTAGAACAGAGATAAACAGCATTTCTTCATCTCTCTAAAATATTTTGAGTGCTACAGATGGAAAAATTAAGCAGGACAAGCAGTGATAATTAAATGATTTGGGTGTTACAGCAAGCAAAACTTGTTACCAACTAACTGGCAGTTTGATAGTAGAAAAGAGAGTGAGGAGTTCTCTCTGAATTTCGAGGCAAGTTCAGAATGCAAAGTTAGAGGGCAACCTGCATGCTGTCACCTCCCCTATCTAAATTACACCTAACCTCTTGGTGTTCCTAGTTGACCAGAGACAGCTCCATGTGGTGTGAGCTGGAAGAGTAGGTCCTGTTATGCCCAGCCTCCACCTACATAAAAAGCTGTAGTGTAACAGTGTCCGCAGCGTTGCATCCCACTTCTAACATAGAAAGCTTAGCCCTTTAGAAGCAGGAGTTAGGAAAAAGGGGCACCAGAGTTTTCTTTGTCTGTTTGGCAATTAACCATTCACTGGCTTTTTTTGTTGTAACATGCACTTCCTCTCTTGTTTTCATTCAAGCTTTGTGCACCATGGAAATTAATGTGGAGAAAGACAAACAGACAGGAGAGACCAAGATTGTCTCTGCTTCACCTGTTGGCCCAGATGAGGCCCATCAAAGAGGATTCAAAGTCTATGATGATGGTTCCAAGGTAGTCTATGAGGTTCACTCTGGTGGCACAGTGGTAGAAAATGGAGTACATAAATTAAGCTCAAAGGACGTAGATGAACTTATGCAAAAAGCTGGACAATCAAGTGTAAAAGGAGGGTATGAAACAATGACTGTGTCAGACAAAAATGTGGTAGCTGATGGAAACCTTAGCCATATGAAGGAGCAAATGCTCTTCAAGGAGGCAAAGCTGGAAATGGTACACAAATCCAGCAAAGGACGTGCTGTGAATCCTCAGCCACAAGACAAAACCTGTGGTGGTGAAACCCCAGCAGCCAGTGCAGATCAGCCAGTGACAATGATATTTATGGGCTACCAGAACATCGATGATGAAGAGGAGACAAAGAAAGTGCTGGGCTATGATGAGACCATCAAGGCAGAGCTTGTGCTGATTGACGAAGATGATGAGAAGTCACTGCGGGAGAAGACAGTGACTGATGTTTCCACCATGGATGGGAATGCTGCTGAGCTGGTCTCTGGCAGGCCCCTGTCAGACACAACAGAGCCCTCCTCTCCCGAGGGGAAGGAAGAGAGCCTGCCCTTGGAAGCTGCCCCAGGTACACAAAAGAAAAAGCGCTGTCAATGCTGTATTGTCATGTGAACACCTCCTCCTTCCCCACTCCAGGCAGCTCCTGCTCCATCACTTACCTAGACCTCACTGTACTTCTAACTGCAATACTGTGAACTGGAAGTGAATGCCTCCATTGCCTTGCAGTTGGGTTGCTTTTCTTTCTAGTTCTTCAGGAGGAGGAACGCATGGTTATTTTCCCATCAGGCATACTGTTTAATGTTGGGGGGGGGTTGAGGGTTTTTGGCTTCATTTTTTCTTTGTGTTGTTGGTGTTAGTGTTTAGTTTTGTTTTTTTTCTGAATACTACAGAGTGAGAGATAAATGAGAAATGGAACATATGTTTTCATATTTATTTGATTTATATATATACATATATTTATATATATAATGAAAACACTTTTTACATTTTTTCTTGAAGTATCTGGCAGGCTTGATCAGATTCCTAGGATTTTGTGGGAGTCTGATTTGCACAGCCACCAGATATGAGGGCCTTAAAAAAATGTTACTTCTCCTTTTTAAGAAAAATCACATTAAGCATTATTTTATAGATCACATTTTTTATTTCTTGGAGGGAGGCTCAGATCACTTTACTGCTTTGATTTGCTAAAACTCAGACAAGCTTTTCCCAAAAAATTGCATAATTTTGGTTTTTAGTAACTTTCAATTTTAGTTTGCTGTGTCAGAAAAACCCATTAGCCATTTCCGCTTATTGGTGATACCAGAAGTGGACCTTAATTATTCTTTCTAGAAAGCGTATGAATGATCATTTTGCCTTATATAAATCTTCCAGATTACAGTATTGTATATGCACTTCATCTCCCCAAATTACAGTTGAAATTGACATGAAAAAAATGCAGCTGTCACACCAACAGAAATAGAGTCACTCATCAGAGTTACTTTCAGTAACTCTGCCAATGTTTAAACATGAAGCTTTCGTGCTGAACTCCAGTAGAAGAGGGATACTGCTTTCTATTTCCCTAGAATATAAATTAACTTTTCTGACAGTCTGACACTGTTACTACTGGATTCAGTGATAAAATTTTCGGTGCTGGGAATACGGGCAGGGCCAGAGTTTTCTTTTGTAGCTCTTATGGAAGTGTAATTTCTCACAGAGTGTATCTTCAGTGCACCTAGATAATGACAGGCAATTGGGTCTGATGCTGCTCTACTTGTCCAGGTAAAACTCCTGTGGAGGCCCACTGGAGTTTTGTCAGAGCAGCTGTTTTGGGAGATCCTCTAGCCATGAGACTAATATTTTCAAAAACTGCTTGTGGTTTTGGATGCTTTATTTTCTAATGTGGGGCACAAAAAGACACCTGATTTCCAGTGCATTTTTCTTCATCTGACCTCTGGAAATCAGGCCTCTTAAAAACAACTAAAGATGAAAATGTAAAAATGTAACAGCATCCAAAATCAATAGGTCTTTGGTTTTTTTCTTATTCCTTGATTCTTCTAAATGAGAAAGCAACTAGCTTTTTCATAGTGGGTTATTATGAACCTGGTTCTTGTATCACACTGGTTTGGCTTAAGTTTAACTTTACTCACTGTAGTGGAGTTACTCTGGAATTATAACTACATGAGTGAGATTAAAAATCAGATTTCATATTTTCTGATAGTGTGAACAAGTACTGAAGATTATTTTGAAGTGTCTTTGAAACTATGAGACTTTAAAAATCAATAACAGCAACTGAAGAAAACAGTAAAAAAAAAAGAAAAAAAAGAAAACAACAAAAGCCTCTTTTCAGTCTGAGATGGTTCCTATGATATTTCTGTTCTTTCTTGGATGGTGCTTTTACTGCATTAATTGTTAGTCCAGAGCATCTGGTTAAACACAGTTCTTGCTCTGTACTCTTTTCTTTCTGTGCCAGTAAAAAAAGACACTTGTTCAGTGGTGGTGATATGAGGCACATTGAAAACCTACACACACAAAAAAAGCAAAAGGTAATTCCCATGTTAGGTCACTCAGCTGTCACTATGGAACTGGTCAATGAAACTTCTCACCACTGCCTAGGTGACTGTCAGACCAAAAAAAACAAACAAGCGGTAAAAAAAGCAAGAGTAGTAAAAGACAGTCTCACCTCTTTGACACCTGAAGAAATTTTGCTGACATCCATATCGGCTGTGGTGGCAGAAATGAATAGACTTCCACATGCTCCCTTTGCCTCCCCTGGGGGCTTTTTGTTGGGAGAAGGACCAAACTCACCCAGAGAAGCTCTGCACATCATTCTTTGACTCAGGCTTAGGTGGTTAAGTTTTATCACAGAGTGGAAGGGCCACAGAGCCTCATATTGCAACAAAAGGTTTGGTGGCTGTTTTTTAGAAACTAACAGCCTGTGTGTGGTTTTGGCTGAGTTGTGTGGGTTTTGGGGTTTTGGTTTTTTTTGGTTGGTGGTAGTGGTGGTTGGGTGTTGGGGTTTTTTTCCCTTTCTCTCTTTTCCCCGAAATGCTAAGCATTTACAAATCTTAACATTTCTTAAAACAAGACACTAAGTTTCAAACCCAGTATGGCAGGTGAGGTTGTCCCCAGGCACGTTTAGGAGCCCTGCGCCACAAAGGGTGAAGCCCTTTCTGTCTTGCATCTACCTGTGAATTATGTGGGCACCCAGCACGCTTTGCAATAGTTCTGTCACTCTGGGGCCTACTCACCTCACCAGTAATACTCACAAATAAATCTCCCAGCCAGCTCCTCTTGGCCTGGCCAGTCATCTTGTTGCTCACCACTTTTTCCTCTCTGGATGTGATGCCACCTTCACAGCCACTTTGGCCTCATGGTGTCTTCACAGCGTGCTCTTTTCCCCCCTGCCGCTTCTGTCCCCATATGGACATTTTTTTTCAAAACTACCGATCGGGAAATTTTGGATATCGTAATAACCTAACCCATTCTGTCCCTGCATCTCTTGAGCCATGTGCTCCCCTGTCAGATGACCTTCTGGTTCAGCACCAACTCAGCATTTTGGGGATGACTCCCTTAGCAGCCAGCTTTGGGAGATGCTTGCTGACGCTGGGGCCAGAATGTGTCTGAGACCACTGCACCATCTGAGGCACAGCATGGTGGGGAGATGGTGGCACACCACAGTCCAGAAGTGACCCTTTAGTGGTTAGAAGTAGAGCACAAGCCTTAAACCTTAAACCTCTCAAATACCTACTGCTCAGTATTTGTAGCTAACATTGAGTGCCTAGGAAGGCCAGTCATTTTTATGTCTTCACATTAACTCCATGGTTACAGACCCTGGTAGGTTCAGAAAAGCTAAAGGTTCACCTGTGTAGGATTGGTCTTTACAGGTCAAAGGCAGTTCCCCATCTGAGGTTGGGAAAAACATGAAATAGGAGCTAATGGGTCTGAAATCACAGGGCCTTAGCTGAAACACGCTTACTCCAATCATCCTCCTCCACAAGGGCAGCAGCCATGCCTAGACATTTCTTTGTCCCTTCTGGCCATTGCAGCCAAGATACAGGGGAATTAAGATGCATTAGCCCAGGCCGATGAATGTAAACTGGTTTTCCAGGGATGGTTTGGGCTTTGAAAGGGTTGGGTTTCCCTTTTCCCTTGGATAGGAGACTGCCTGTGAAAATCCATGCACAGTCAGGCGCAAGGGAAGCGGCCTGCTCTGTGGTCAAGCAGAGAGAGATTTTTAGAAGGATCATTATGGGATGGGTTTTTTAATATTGTTTTAAGCAAAACCCCTGTCTGTTTAACTTATGCCATCACATGTACTTTTTCAGTTTCAGCATGAGGGGATACAAAAAAGTAGAGTCAGAAACTGGTTCAGTAATAGCATTTTGCCACAACAAACTGCTCGCCTTAACTTTTGTAAGAAAAACAAAGAAAAACCTCTTTTCAGTGTATTTTTTCCTAGACTTGGAAAAAAGTAACCTAGGAAACTTTTTTATATTTTGTATTTTCTAAGTTTCTATAAACCCACTCTCCATGTCGTCCCTTGTTTGCATTCAGGGACCATTTCTTTTTCAAACCACTGCATTTTACTTCCATTCTTTCTTTCTTTTTTTTTTCTTTTTTAACACAAAAAAAATACAAATCAAAAACCACAGCATTATGATTAGTGGCTAGGCAATCTCTTTCAATTACTAGAATATCAATACAGAAAGAAAAGAATTACAGGGTTGTTTTCTTTTTTTAATTTATTGTGGCTGATGTACTGTATGGTATGTGTTTACAGAACTCTGGTCTGCCTTTGTGATGTTATCTAAATGAATGACAAAGTAGGTATGATGTGCCATTTAACAGTTTGCCTTAGCAGTCTTGGGTTTCCTTCTTTTTTGTATCTTTTATTTCCTTTTTTTTTTCCAAAAAGTGCAGGCTGTATTCCAAAGCTGTATAAACACAACATTATCTTTCAATCCCCAGCAAGAGAAGTGTGCATAAGCCTTTCTCCAAGAAGTGTACCTCTACTAGTGCAGTATGAGACTTAAGTCCTGGAAACAAAACGTGTATGCCTAATTCTGCTGTGTGTAGACCTGTTTCAGTCAACAGGACTGCTCATAGGAAGAACATTGTGGGTAAGATCAGGGCATGAATGATCAATACAGAGTGTAGTTTGGATGTTCCTTACGTACCTATACAGATTTTCTGCACTGCTGAATTAGCCCAAAGTGGTGTAATCTGAGGGGCTAACTCTAAGCATTGTACTCTTACTGAGAAAAATACAAAACTAAATGGTGCTTAGCATCCAGTAGGATCAGATCCTGAGTCAGCATTACTACCATCCATAAGCAAGCATTCAGAGGGACTTCCCAGATGGCTAATAAATTAGTCCCCTGCCATTGTACCTAAGTTCACTACTGATTCTTCACACCTAAAATTGTTATGATACCACTAATCTGAGCAGAAAGACAGCATAGAGAGTTGCTAGAGAAATAAAAGGTGTTCTACCTTTTAATTTCGTCAAACATCCAAATGGCATACTTGGAAAGTAAGCGGGGATATAATAGAAAATGTAGTATTTTACATTTGTGTATTTTTTTAAGGAATAAATATTTTTGTAATGAGATACAAACCCTAGATGGGTATTGAGTTTTGGAATATCATCCTTCCCATGACATTAAGCCTTTCAACTTTTTCATACGTTTATGACAATGCCCAAATTCTTGGGATCTTTTGTAGACCTAACCGCATTTTTTTCCAGGAAGAAGGATCACAACACTTTTAAAAGAGTCAGGTTACAAGAGTAGAATCCAATATAACTGCTATAGACACAGCTAAATAATTAAACATATTCCACAGAAAAAAGTGGTCCTATACCTTCTATAGCTAGGCAAATTTCTTTACCTAGAAAGCCAACATAGTAGGCAATAGCTAACTACTTACAGCAGAGTGGTATGGCTAATAGGAGAAATACATGTTTTGACACATTTTATCCAATATTAGATTTAAAGTGCTAGAGATGGTGCCACTGGAAAGAGTTGAACAAAATATTTTAGACAAAGGAGAGGATTTTCCCACATGCTGAGGCATGGATTCCTTATTTTTTCCAAACTCACAAAGTTTCAACCAGTTCTCACTGTCTGTTGGAAAATTTAGAATTTGCTCAGATTGTGTTTCTTGAGCCTTCTGAGCAGCAAGAGTAAACTTTAGTTCTGAGCTTAATAGCTGCAGACTATGACAATATCCAACAAATATATAGACTGTAATTTTTGTATGTAAAAGAGTAAATTCTATAAAATGGCTGAATTTATTCAGTTTAGAATATAAATGGATTGTCACCTAGTCCAAAGAGAATATAAATCCAACTTGTAACATAAACTTCTATTATCTTATCTTGTAAATAGTGACAAAGGTGCATGAAGTTCTTTAAAACGTCCCACTTGTATTTAAAATTAAACAATTATAAAACTGAGCCTTTTTCCTTGTGGGTTCAAAGAGTCTTGCAAAATCTATAGCTTTTTAACTGTGATGGTTCCACTTAGGCTGTTCAGTGGATCAAGGATATGCCACTTTTTTTAAGGGCAAACTTGTGAAGACTTTCAAGCCCCTTCCTTCAGTTTGCAAAAACTTCTCTTTGCGGGGTTTTGCTGCTATTATATTTCAAAGCTTCCCTGCAATTGTTTCCCAAATTCTTCTCAAAGGTGGATTTAGGGGCTTGTTCTAAAAATTAACCTATTTCAGAAATTGAATAAAAAAACATTAATTAATTTTTTAGGATTAGCTAAGTAACTGAAGTTCACCAGTTTTGGTATATTTATGCACTTTTAACTTGCACTGCTATGTTAGTGACTTGTACCAAAATTTAGACCTTGCATATCTATTCATCAGGTCTGTAAGACCTAAAGATTTGCCCATGAGATAAAATCAAGGACCCAAGTAATCCTTTTTAATGGGATGACCCAGACAAGTAAAAATTTAAATACATACACAAATGTGTATAGGCTCTGGTTTTTAAGCAATATGGTACAGGCAAGTCTTATGCTGCTTCAACTGTGTCTTCTAATTAGTTTAATTAGAATTTTAAATGGTGTTGTGAAACTGGTGCACTTTTCTGCAGAGGGTTTTAGAGCATGGTCTCCTTGCTGACTGTGTTTGAGGAGACAAACACCCTCCAAGAACCTCTCAAAATCCCACTGCCTGGAGATGCAGGGGACAGAGGGATAAACTTTATACCTCCACACAAACACAACAGAAAAGAGGCAGTGTAACTTTCATTTCCAAATTTTTGTCTCTGCCCCAGACTCTGCCTGTCCCCTGTCTCTGTGCTTGTTCTCATTCTGGACATTGTGGTTCAACTGATCCCGTTTTCTTCATCCCTCTGCTTCCATTTTTGTGGTCTCCTAGGAAAAAAAAGGGGAAGAAAGGAGAGTCTGGACTAATAAAATTCATCCTAGGCCTGCTGGTGTCAGTCCTAAGAAATTATGGTATTTTGTCGTTGCTATTTGGACATTTTCCTGCATTTTCCTAGATTCTTTGGATATATTTGACATTCAAGGGGCACTCTCCTCCTCTAGTCATCTGGCATTCTGTGGGTTGCCCAAAGAGTAAGTTCCTTTAAAATCTCGCTATTTAGGTAAATCTGCTGTCTCTCTTACTATTCCTTTGGAACACACTATGCCCTTTGTACTCACATGAGCCAGATGTACATAAAGTATCAGCATCCAGAAAGCAGTTCTTACAGCAGCAGAAAGCAATCCACCCCGCCATATATCAGGTTGCTATTAGCAGGGAAAAAAAAGCAGAAAATGTGAACTTCACCACAAACTGATCCAGCATGCAAAGGCATTCTCAGTAAAATTAACTGCCAAGAATCTACTGGTATCCCTCCAAGATAATATGCCTGTTAAAGAGAGGCAAACTCCAAAATTAAGGTTTTGTGTGATCATATAAAATCCCAGTTGAATGTGGTGCTTGAGTTACGCTAACTTTAAGCAAATACTTGAAGTGTAACACATACTTAGCCCTCTGCAGGTTAGGGATAGCCTTGAGGATATATGAAAATCAGCCAGTATTTATGATTAATGTGCTTTACTGATGATGGTCTCAAATATTGTTCCTGTTATTCCTGTTATTTTGCAAGGAACTGCTTAGGGACAAATAAAAGAGAAACAAGCAATCTGAAAGTTTTTGCTTTTCCATTGACCAACTGAATCTGACTGCAGTAAAGGTAGCCAAGAAGGAGCAGGTCAGGACAAATGCAAAGAACACATTTCTGAAGGTTTTCTGCCCCTCCCAACTACGTTCACTCCATAGACAAAGAATGACTCTTTATAGGGGTTCAAGAAAATGTTGTGTAAAATGCAGCTTTTATGGTGAATGTAGATTGTGGTTGAGATTTTTTTTAAGATTTAGTCTCCCACTTTCTTTGTGAGCTAATGTAAATAAAATCCCATTTTGCTGGGGAAAAACTGCTGTGCTAACACTGGATTAGAATTGCTGGGGATAGCTGCTGTACTTTGTAACCTGAAGTGTACTTTTTTGACTGTTATGTTTTCTTCTTCAGATTAAAAAAATGAGTACAAAAAAAAACCAAAATAAAAAAACCAAGAACACTGCCAGCAACAGCCATGCTGTAACTGTGGCTTCTCTTTTTTTTTCTCTGTACAATATTACTAGTAAATAAATCTGCCTTTTCACTGCGCCTATTTCTGTGTCCTTTTACTGTGTTTCCCTCTACCTACCACTATTCAAGATACGCTATGATCTCAAGGACATACTGCACTGGAGCTGCCTCTCTCACTGAAAGAATTAAATTACTAATTTCACAGTTGATTTTTTTTCCCTTTCCTCCACTGCTGTACCCTGTTGCTGTTATTTTTATGAGAACCTTCATACGTATTAACTCATTGTTGCTGTTACTGTCTCATTTCTTTTTTCCTTTCCTTCTCCTGTGATACTTTGCCAAGCATGTTGTGAACCCTGTTGCTCTAGGATCACATGGCACATTTTCATATTTGCAGAAGAAAAAGAAGGTTTGACTTAGCCAGCAAGGCAGTATGTTCTGAGCACACTTATTTCCTGACTGAGGGAAGTATTCCATACAGCATATATAGTTTGTGAGAAAAGAACATTGCATTATTTAAGGACTGATAAAGCAAACGGTGTGCAATTTTCTTTCAAGACTTATCACAGACAGCATCCTCTCCATATCAGGACTGGAAGAATTTCACCATTGTCTGACTTGCAAGGGTAAAAAAAAAAAGAAAAAACTCTCAAGTAGTTTGAGTTTTTTTTCCTGAAATGCTGTGTTTACCTGAGGTCAGAACTATGATGGGATGGTTAACATGCCTCCTTCTCAGAAATTTAGGAATACATATTGAACTCTGGCATTTAAGAAATGCATCACAAATTGCCCATTGCTACACAAGTACTCACCCTCTGTTCCTTTCACCCAGAGGCCACACATATAAAATGTATATGTACACACATACAAGAGGCCTTTGCAGTATGGTACTTTTTAGCATTACAGAAGGGAAAATGGCCCTGCATTTCTGATTTATAATTTAGTCCTGAAAGTTTTGCAGAAGATGGGGCTTCAAATTGGGTTTTTTCCTACTTGTGTTCAGTAAGTCAATTTGGCTGTCCAAGAAGACTCTGAATGCTGGGAGAACTGGCATGGTTCTGTCATCAAAGGACTAGAATTGATTCAGCTGAAAGAAATCATTTTACTTGTTTCAATCTCTTTGGTTTTGCAAATACCTTCATATTTCCAATCTGTTAGTACATACCATAGCCTGTGACATACTCTTATTTTCATTCCACCTCACTATATTCCATAGCCATGAGAAGATTTTCAGCTGATAATTCCTCTGCTGTACAAAACTGAGTCATCCAAGTAAACACCAAAGACAACAATTTTAATATTGCTGCTGTTACTAAGGTTTCAGAAAAAAGGTATTTCCATGCATTTCCCCTTTTAAAATTTCTAAGAAAAAAAAAAGGCAGGGGGTTGGGATATTTTAATAAAATGTTTAGCAGCTGGTCAGATAGCACAGCACTCCCCTATGGCTCTTCTGGAGTGGTTCTTTAGAGGTCAATGGCTTCACAGAGTAAGAGCATATTCAGCATATAGGAGGTTTTGTTTCTTTCTCATTTATTTTAGTAGTTCTGTATCCCTCTGGTAACAGAAGGAAAGTAGGTGCTTACTCTCAAAGTTCAACACTCTAGGTATTTCAGTAAAGAGGAGGAGAGGGAGGAGGAAATGGAGTAGTGCATTTTCAGAGTCCCTAATTTTCCTGCAACACCCTCACAACCTTTCCTTAATGCCTCAAAACTCATACCAGCTCTGCAACAATTCTTACTTCAATGATATTTTCAAGGTTACATGAAAACAAGCTTTAATGCTAGTAACTCTAAGAATGAATAATGAGAAAGGGACAAGATGTTAATAACAATTTTTGCTGTTCCAAGACCTCTATCTGCAGTTCTCGTGTCCATTGTACTATGCACAGTCGCATAAAAATTTGCTGTAACTGCTCATGGGGAAATACAGACTGGTCTCTGGGCGAGTTTGCAAAACCACAGCATTTGGCACAGCTGTGCAGAACATCCTCCGTGTTTACCTATAGTAGAAAAAATCACCTGCTTTATTGTCACAAGGGTCTGGTTGACACAGATTGCCCTCTCAAGATGAGACAAGGAAGGAGACGCATAGAAATGGTTTACTGTATCAGGCTTGGAGGAGGGCACTTCCTAAAATATAACTCAAAATAAGAATTAAGGAAAGAAATTTGCTGGCTGAGAGATAGCTTGAGTCACTCCAAATATTGGGCAAGGAGAAGTTGTGTTGGTGGACAAGGCACTGGCATGCAAACCTAGGAACTTGGTTAACATAGAAAGAAGGGAATTGGCTCCTGTCTTTTATACACAGCAGTTCTTTCTGGTGCAAGGAAGTGAAGTCTCTGGTCTCACTGAGCACTAATAAAGATGCTGGCTCAGGTCCTGGGAAACATCATTTCCAATTGCTGCTGCTCTGAGCAGTTCAGCATGACCTCACAAAAAGTCTCATCTGCAGATCTACAAAGGTATGTAGAGACAAGATCATCCACTTGATATAGATGGGAAGTGCAGGTGCCTAAAATCCTCTGTGAGTCTGAAGTTTACCGTGTTTTACATCTGTAATTTAGGCTATTTAGCACTATCCTACCTTGTGCAGCTGTGGTGATGTGGCTGTTGGTGTCTGTCACAAGACTAGAGGAATGTGGGGCATGCTGTGGGTACACAACATCATAAAATATCTTCTTACGGCTACAGTTTTGGGGTGGTTCTGCTTGTAACAGCATTGCCAAACCAGAAAAGAATATAGGCTGTATTGCAATCAAACCCAGCCAATTACAGCAGTCATGCATTTGCTAGGAATTGATTTGCCATGAGTTAGGAGAAAAAAGATTAACTGTAGCATATTTGGTGTCTTGTAGATGGGAAAACAAAGGGAAAAGAATAGGTGAAGGGAAAAAAGGAGACATGCAAAAATGGGTCACTTTCTCAGACACGACAAATCAGTTCAGCTTCATTTTTGAGAGTTTCCACTGTATCTAATGCATCACTGGCTACAGATTTCCTCTGGCTATAGATGAGTCTGCTCCAGCAATGGCAGCAATATGGTAGCTCTTGTGGGCAGGGGGGAGTTGGTTGAACTAATCAGCCCTGCTGTAAAAGAGGTTATCTATTCACTTGAGCATAACCCTGAGCTAAAATGTCTCTACAGTGGTTACCTGTAGACATCATTTCATTGTGGTTTGGGAGCATCTTGTGGCTTAAAAGGAAGGATACTGCTTACTACTATCAGGGATTGGTTATTATATTTCACTGGAGTGTGGTAGATATATCATTCATTTTAAAGCAAATGAGAGTACTTAGCCCTGATAATTTTTTAAGTAGATTGTTGCTGCTCAATTTTTGTTGTATTGTAAGATGTTTCTTCCTAACATGCTGTGCTAAGTTATAGAAGCATCTTTATTGCTTCAGTAATATGGGTTTATAGATGAAGGTGGAGTGCTTCCTTATATTGAGCAACTTAGGCAATTTTATATTGTTCATATGGTTATGGTTAAGTTACCATAAGCAATAATATGAGATGGGGTAAAGAGATGGATCTGTTAAATACCACATGCACACTGAGAATAGGGCTGACATCTAGAAATTCTCCACTGCTGCCATTTCAGTCTGCATTTTTTTTTACAGAAGCTGGAGGTCACCAAGGGGTTAGTAAATTGGGGGAGTTAACTCCCACGTTAAGATAGATACCACTCTGGGAAGAAAACAGTCCTTAACCTAACAGGAGATAAGTAATTCCTACTTTTGCTTTTACAACTTATGCTGAAATTCTAAAGCTTTTTGGGGTATTTTCTGAATCTCCAGTTCATGGAGTCAAACAATTTGAGGCAAGTTTTTGCTGTAATTAAAAAACAAAACTAAACTAAACTAAACAAAAACAAAGAAGAGAAACAGTAGTTCCTGGGGGAAAATACTTGCTCTAGCTGAATGTACAAGTCCTGCAGGTCTGTGGTACTCTATTTTCTGAGCCCTCTTCTGTGGTGTTTATGAGACCACAGACAATACTCTTAAGCGCTCTTTAGTACAATGAGGAAATGAGACTAAGACAAACAGAGATGTTACTGAAATATTATACGCTGTTTAGTTTCTTCACTGATTTTATACACCAGGATTTTGAGTTCACAGAGCTGGAAATACTGAGATTAATTTATCAATGTATCTTCACAATGTGCCAAACATTTGCTAAATATGAAGAAATCCAGGATTTATCATGGAGGCTGTTACCTGCCTGTCTCCATTTTCTTTACACATTACAAGTCTTACAGAGGAAACATTGGGGCTTAAAGCTCTAAACAGAACTTTAAAAGTATTTTTTTCAGAGTATTTAAGAGTTCTAATTGAAAGTGAAAATAAAAAGAAACTAATTCTTTTCTCTCATCCAACGCCAAAAAGGCTCCTCCTCTAATCCATTGACTAAAAGGAATTAAATCCAGTTTGATGTCAAAGAGCAGCTTTCACACTTCAACAGCTGTAAATATATGAGAAGCAGGGCCAACAAATCCCTTAGAAAAAAGTCCACTTGTTCTTTCTGGGTCAGAACATTACCCCAAGCCCAGCCAGTGAACACAGAGTGCCTATGTGGGAGGTCAAGGCAGACTTCTGTCACAAAGCCCTAGAAATAAAGGAAAACATTGAAATTAGTTCGAAAAACCCTCTCTGGTACAATAATATTTTTAAAGCTGAGTTCCTGACAGCCAGAGAGATTGCAAGATGTAAATAACCAGTCCGAGAAAGCTAAATTCAGGGAGAGGAACACAGGCTTTGAATGCATACCCAGCTTACTCTAAAAAAGTGCACTATCTGTCACCTTCAGCACCTGAGAAGCAACTGTTTTTTATAAAGAAAATAAATGGCAAAAAATCAAGATGTTTTCACAAAGGGCTCTGCTGTGTGCAGAATTTCAGAAAGCAAGTCTCTTTACAGCAGCAAAGTGGGTTTGACCCTGCAGTTAACGCTGCCTGGAGTTCCTGGTGCATTCCAGTATTACCCACTATAAAAGCATCTGACTCACTGCCCAAGTAACAGCCTTAATTTTCATCTTATATGTTTAGTCATTTTCAATTATGTACAATTACATTAAGAAAAGTTTGGCCAGAAGACTTTATAGAAAAGGTAATAAGCTTTTTCAATAGTAAGAAGTCATATTAGTACATTACTGTGATTCAGGTTGCTGAAAGCCATGTTGTTCAAATAGGTAAGAAAAAAATGTCCAGGAGGAAATAAAAAAAAATACTTTTAGAGAACAGACCTGTAAAAGATATGTTGGAGAAAAATATAACCCTTCTGCTCGTCTTTGTATCCCCACAAATGCTTTTTGTCATAACAAAAAAGAACTAGCCATGTACTTGAATTTAATAACATGGGTAGCCAAATTTATTTCCATGGATCTGCTTGTACCACCTTGTTTCATTAGAGACTTCTTCACAAAGCCCCAGATAACTGGAAACAACAGATATGAGCCATCCATTCTCTTTTTTGGAGAACAGGATTGTTAAACAATGCCAGGCAAGAAAGCGAGATAATTATGAAATTGGTTCAAGTTGAAAGAGAGGGAATTTAGGTTAGATATACAGAAGAAATTCTTTACTGTGAGGATGGTGAGGTACTGGAACAGCTTGCCTTGAGAGAAGTTGTGGATGCCCAGTCGCAGTCAGTATTCCAAGCAAGGCTGGATGGGCCTTTGAGAAACAAGATTTAGTTGGGGTCTCCGCAGCCCCTGGCAGGGGAATTGGAACTAAATAATCTTTAAGGTTCTTTTCCACCCAAACTGCTCTATAGAATGCAATTAAGTCCTTTAAATGAACTGTCTCAACCTGCAGTGGTGAAGGTCTTGCCTTCTGTGTAACTAACCCCCTTTTCTTCCAAGACCTCTGTTTTGCAGAAATATCTTCTTGATCCTCCACTGCTAATGGGTGTGGAAGCCCACCACGTAGGGTCCTTACAGAGAATGGGCAGCAGGGATGGTGCCGAGCAGAGAATGAAAAGAGGCAGAAACTTGTTACATGATGTGCTGTTTTAAGGAGGCTGAGAAGGCTGTAAATACTGGAGCATTGGAGAATAAATAATGCTGATTTAATTCAGTGGTGAAAACTAATAAATTAAAGCAGATTAAAAAGGGATTCTACAAGGTTGATGCCAAAGTGAAACTTTCTGAATCGAAGGAAAAAAAAAAGTGCCATAATGTCTCGTATGGAGTAAAATTATTGCTGTGATACTACCAGGACATTCTCTTCAATGTTTCTATCCAAAATTATTAGTGAATTCTATGTGATCTTGTTCTTTTAGAGCTTTGGTTTTTCCAGAAACTTTG
>JAWWMU010000121.1:21619897-21631876 GCA_035048155.1 Cinnycerthia olivascens
TTGGGGGAAAAAAAAAAAAAAAAAAAAAAAAAAAAAAAAAAAGCGCCAAACCAAACCAATCAAGAAAATCAAACCAAAACTAAGCAAAAAGAAAACAGCCCGAAACCCGCGGCTTGGAAACCCCCGGAGCTGGCAGCGGAGTGAAGCTCCCGCCCGGTGCACTCCCCGGAGGCGAGTCGCGGGGCAGCGTTCCTTTCCTTCTCGACGGGCCTCGGCCCCCCCACCGGTCCCGGCTCCCTCCCCTCCCGCCCGCCGCGGGCATCGTAACAGGAGAGGCTCGCAGGCAGAGGGTAACCCGAGCGCGGCAGGGCGGGGGCCGCGGGGGCGGTCGCGGAGTCTCCGCACGGAGCGCTTCGCCCCGCGGGACGGGACGGGCGCGACGGGACGAGGCAGGGCGGGGCGGGACGAGGCGGGCGGCGGCTTTGCCCCCCTCTTTCGGCGTCGGCGAAGGGGGCGGGCAGGGAGGGAAGTGGGGGAGGAGGAAGAGGAGGAGGAAGAGGAGGAGGAGGAGGAAGGGGGACCCGACGTGCCGGGGCTGCGCGCGGAGCTGGCCGCGCACGCTGCGAGCCGGAGGAGCGGGAGCGGTTCGGATAAGGTACCTCCGAGCGCCAGGATGCGCGTGTCCGGGCGGCGTCTGTCTGCCTGCCTGCCAGTCTGTCTGTCTGCCTCTGTGTGTCTGTGTGTGAGCGTGGCTCCTAGTGCGGAGGGAAGGGAGGCGGCGGTGGCTGCGGCTCCGGCGAGATGGCCCCTGGCCCTCGGCGGGTTGCGGGCGGGAGAGAGGAGAGGGGAGAGGCGGGTAGGCAGGGCGAGGCCGGGAAGGTAAGGAGGCGTCGGTAGAGGTACGAGAAGGGGCAGGGGAAAAGCGAGAAGGAAGATGGAATCGCTGGGAGGGAGAGAGCCGGAGAGGAAAGGAGAATGCAGATGCGCGGAGCGGAAGGGAAAGAGGCCAGGAGGAAAGAGGGGATGCCGAAGGGGCACATTTCTGCCCTTGCCACGGCAGCTCCGCGCAGTGTGCCCACCAGCCCCGGGGGAGCGCCCGGCGAGCCCGGCCCGGGCGGGGGGAGTCGCGGACTGCCGGGAGCTGCCGGCCGGAGCGGGGGGCCGCTCACAGAAAGCCGGGTCTGTGCCCGCATCCCCCCGATGTCCGCAGGCTGCGGGGCGGCTCTGCCCCGCCTCGGGGGCGCTGGGGGTCTCCGCTGCCCTCCCTGGGGGCGGCCGCTGCGCTTCGGAGACGGCCCGGTTGTGGAGATGGAGGGGGCGTGTGGAGGGGGTTCAGCAAGATCCTGAGAAACCTGTGACGTAATTATTTTTTAATCAGCATGTGTTTTGCATGGCGATCTCAAATTTTCCTGGACTCCCGTTTTTGAACAGAAAGTCCCCTGTATCTTTGTTCCAAGTATTTCTATTTTTAGATTCCTCTGTAACAGCAAAGCGAGTTCATGAGTTTTAAATATTTTATTTCTTTTTTATTTGTCCGCTGCTGAGGATCACTGCAGTGTAAACTTCTGAAACACTGGTGTCTCTTTCAAGAAAGTTATTGAAATTATTACTGCGGTGATCAAGACAGCAGCTATTGTGGGTGTACCAGTGTCTGAGTTCCTGATAACATTAATCATTGGCCTTAAAGAGCAGTCTTCATACTGAAGTTAGGTTTTTATCTTAAGATGAATTGCCTGTCAAGTCCCAGAAGATGTACATTAGGTCCAAGTACCAGTCTGCTGTTAGAAGAGATAGAGCATATTCCCCCAGTTGTGATGTTTACCAATGAAATAAACATGTTGTTTTATTATGAGTGGTGATTAACAGTTCAACGTTGTAATGATATTCTCTGATTCTAGCATTGTCTCATAGCTCTGGTATGTCAATTTGTATTCATGCTGTGTAAGTGTTTTGCAGAGGTTTTGCCTATCTGGAAAGGATTTATTTCAATTTTACAATTATGTTTTCTGATCTCAGCAGCATCAGGAACTCGAAGGAGTTGTAAATATAAATATGTATCTGTTACAGTGTGTGACTTTTTTTTCCCTAAGAAATGCAAGATTTTTCATGTCTTTAGATCATAGTTTTTATGTCTCTGCATACAGCAGAAGTTACAGCTGAAATTGTGTTCATTTAAGTGTATTCATTTCTGATCACTCAGTATTGAGTGCTTTTTATCAATTTATACATCTTTAGATATATAAATATATCTATTTTATATTTATATATTTATATATATTTAATATTTGTATATTTTATAATGGATACCAGTCCATTTGCTGCCCTGCTGTAGCCTCTGCCAAAGTAAGTTTTCAGAAATTTAAAATGTTACATGTAGATATTGGCTTTTGACAATTGATACCTTGTTTTTGTGTTAGTTTTCCTAGCTGTCCAAAGAGCCCAAGTCCCAGGTGAGCTCTTAAGCAAACTAAGCCATATTTATGGATATCTTGTAATAGTGCCATGACAACTGATGGTTGTTTCCCTCCACTGTGGATGTACAGCTTCTGTAGAAACAGATATGTGCAGTCCTTTTAAATTACTCCAAACTCCTGTTGGCTTCAGCCAGAGATCTGGCTAAGTTAAGAATACATACGACTTACAGCATGAAAAGTACAGCCAGCAGAATACTGAGCAATTTGTTGTTTGATCATAAGATAATTTTTTTCATGCCTGGTTTGTCTCGTGTAAACTGCAAAATTCACTTTTGCTGGAAACACCTGCTGATTTAGCAACTGCTATTGATACTCCATTTATAGCAAGACAAGAAGAGCTACATAAAGCAATATCTAGAACTGTCCCTATTGTTACTGTTCACAGTGGGATTTTTTCTCGTTGATGTGCTGCTGTACTGATTCTCAGGCAGTTCTGACTTCAACTGACAAGCAGTACATTTGTTATTGTGGGATAAAGAGAGTTGTTCAAGCTGCCAAAATGGTCTCTCTTTCTTCCTCCCACCCCCCTTTAAAAAATAAAAAACTGTGGCAGCAGGCTGTGCTGAAGGGGCAGATCTTTGTTCTTGTGTGCACCCAGTTTCTTGGATGCTTAGAGTTCAACCTGAATTCTGTGTTATTTTGATACAGTTTTTGTTGCTTGTTTCCCATTTTGAGGCTGATTTTTTTCTTTTTTTGTTTCAATGCCAAAACTTAATGAAGGTTCCCTCGGTAATTCTGGACTCATAATTCATCATGGAAAAGTCTTCTCCAATATTCCCACCCACTAGGACCAAGTCCATTGAAGTTCCTGTGGATAGGCTTGGCATTTGAATTATGGTGGAAAAAAAGTTAATTGGCGGCCTGTTAATTGACGGTGATGCTGGCTTACCTAAATATTGCATTAGTCCTGTAGAGGGATGTTCTTTAATTGTCTGCTGACCTAGACCACTAGAGTACAATCCTGTAAAATTAAGTTTAATTTTTAAATATAGCAGCAGCACCAAATGAATGCCAGCAGATACAGTTATATCTATAATTTATGTTTTCTTTGAGCCATATGCCAAGGTGGTGCTCTTTGTCTTCTACATCTCCAAGATTTTAGGTTTTATCTGCTTAATTAATTGTAAGACTTTGGAGTGCATTGCTCTGGTAAATTAGTATTTGAACTCCATACTCTGTGAACTCTTCTATCTGGAATTCTCCTGCTGCTAAGAATGCATTTCACAGTATAGCCTGATGAGGAGGGACCTGGAGAATGATTCTGCTGGTTAGTCTTCAGTGAAGAAGCAAACCTTGCAGTCTTCCTCTTGGGATGAGTCAATTAGGGGTAGTTTCCATCTCAGCGATCTGAAAATAACAGATGTCCAGTTGTAGCTGGTAACATTAACTATCCCCATATTACACCAAATGGGAAAGATTTTTCCAGAGTCATATTGGGAATTTCTGGGGTTTTTAAAAACTTAATGGTAACCTGTCATCATAGTCCTTGTAGCTGACTGCAGGAATCTATGTTGACTAAGACGGCATCTCAAGTCCCTTACAGTATTTTCTGTCATCAGTTAAAAGTCATGATTGTTCATGACTTTGTACTGAAATGTATACAAAGCTTTAAAATATACGTGTTGCACACAATGACTTCAGGAGACCACATATGTATCTCACTCCATCCTGAAAAACAAGTGCGAATCATCAGTGCTGAAGTTTCTCACCTGTAAAACAGAATTATTGTTTCTCTTTTTAAATTTTCTACATTGGACAATCTGCAGGGCTTTTCCACAATTTTCACTCAAAACACACTATGTCGAAACTGTAATTTCAGCTGCTACTGTGGACTTGTTTCCCAAGTAATTACATTCACAGTACATGACTTTTCTGGTATTATGACAGAATTAACAAAAAAGAGGATTTTTTTTCATATTAAAATTCTGGGTTATCAGTACAAATTGTTGCCATTTTTGGTGGTGAATATCCTTCATTAATCCATTATAACTGTAAATCATTCCATCCTTAAGATTAATAGTAGATCATTTTATTTAGGTTTATAATTAATGAGAGTTCAGAGTTACCTTTTTGTTTATTTGATGACTATAAGATACTAGTTTACCAAGAAAAAGGAAAACTGTATCTTCAGAATAATTCCTCAGAAATGTTAGTAAAATACTGTAATGTAATAAGACTCCAAGTGCTGCCTTGCTTAATGTGAGACTTTCATGCGATGTAGTATGAGGTATTATACTGGCAGAGAATGATTTATTTAATCCCCTATTAATAACAGAGAAAACAATATTGTATTTAAAATAAATCAGATTTCCTTCTAAACATATCTAGATCTATTAGAAAGTTTAGGAATAATGGTTTAAAAGATGTGCTCAAGCTCTAGGGAAAACTTTGGTATGTGCTACTGAATCATGAAAGTGTATCCTGTTCATTTTGGAGTTTTCTTTCCATCTTTATCTAATTGACTAAAGAGATGAATCATGATCCAGGGGGAAAGAATTCTTCCAAAGCTCTGGATCTCTTTTCGTCCAGAATCTGTTGGTTCCACCGACTTCTTTTGGGGCTCTAGGCATCATAATTTTCCTATTCTCTCATGTTTCTGGGTTTAAAAGGGAAAAAGAGCAGAAAACTGTGTATAAGTTACTAAATTTGCATCACTCTATGCACTTCAGAAGTGAAGGGTTCTCTGTGTTTTTTACCAGCTTTATTCTACATGTTTTTGTGTTGCTTTAGGTAACATCTGTTTGTATAATTAATGCATGATTCAGGAAAAGTTTTTAAGGGTGTAGTGGAAGTAGTACAGGCAGGGATGGGTGGCTTATATGCATCTCATTTATTCCCTTTCTAGCTGCTAAAGTTACTGCTTTAACAAAATAGCAAAAAAAAAAAACCCAACAAAAAACCAACAAAAAAAAAACTCATGGTAATTTAAAAATACCTTTAAACTGGTGACAGATTAGGATTGTACTCTCTTACACACACACACACACACACAGAGATAGCCCCCAAAACAAACTAGCAAACAAAACCAATGAAACAGATAAATAAACATCACCAAACCCATAAACACCACTGCTTCAATCACTGAGTAATTAAGTAGGTATGACTTAGCCTGGGTGCAAATGCACCTGAGGATGTGTGCTGCTTCCTTCCTAACAGTTCTTCTCAAAGACTGATACTTGAGAACAGGGATGTTATTTTTTAACCATCAAAACCCAAGAATTCAAGCAGACATGCCTCATTGTCTGGGACAGTTACACACCAGCATTGTTTGAGTTCAGCTTGATAACAGCCATTTTTTCCCCAGCACTCCAGGGAAAAATACAGGTCCATCTATATACACACTTGGAGTGTCCTATTTCTGTGTCTTATTAAATGTGGAGCAAGTTTAGTAGTGCCAATTGAGAAGAATTCCCTAACAGAACTCCTAATATACAAACCAGATCCATTGATTTTTGAAAAAGCTTCACTTTTAAGAAATTCCCTTTTGTTTTTCATTGCTCTTCTAGGGTGGGTTTCAGGAAAATGACAGAGCAGAAATAGGAATAAGATGAAATGTACATCTGTATTAACATCCTACACCAAACTCTCCTGGCAAACTAATTAAATTGATGTACATATATTAATAAAGCTTGTACAAGGGAAGAAGTAAATATTGGTTTTGTTAAAGTTGTTGGGTCAGTTTGTAGAGACCTTTTTTCTCTAATTCTGTTCTATTAGAAGTGTATCATAGTACTCCTGTAGCCTTGTAAGTAAGACAGCATGAAACCAATCTCAAACCTTTAAATATTATTCTATCAGCTTTCCCCAGAAATAGGTCATTTATTTCCAATTTTAGAGTTCCCTATTAGCAGCTATCCTGCCCCAAGAGTGAGCGCAAGGAGAGGTTTTTGCAGGCAGTGCTCTTGGGAACACACATGCTGGTGTGGGAACTACTATCAATAAACCCAGGGAGTCATTTAACCTGATTTTAAGACTAAGTATATACAAGGTGAGCAAATCATTGTGGTTTGTGCCACGGTTTGATGTTCTGACTGTCCCTGTGTTTTCAATACATGTTTTACTGGCGCAGCTTGCTCGCACTTAGGAGAGGATGACTATGGCCAAAATACCAAGGAAGATCTGAGGACCAGGTGCATTAGTAGGAAATGTAGCCATGAAAATTCAGACACATTCAGGCCTCAATACTATGTTGTTTCAACTGTTCACAATGTGTGAGAGGGGAGAGGGGCACACCAGGGCCTGTTCCACACCAGCATCGTTCTGGCATGGCTTGGCTGAGCTTGGCAGAGCAGAGACTGATCCTGTTCTTCATTGTTCCTTGCTCCTGCTGCTGGTTGTGATCATTAAAAAGAGAAATTGAGCCAAATTTATTGTCTGGCTTTTCCATATGCTTGTGTTTTTTCAGTATTTTCATAGAGTCATATATTTATTTAGGTTGGGAAAGGCCCTTTAGAATAACAATGGTAAAACTATGACAATTCTGTATTTTTCTGTTGTGAAAGCAGTGGATATACTGATCACGCTGGTCAGTGTATCACTAGAAACTGGCTTAATCAAGCCAACCATTTTGACCATTTAATTAGATCTGAAAGACCAGCAAAAAGAAGCTGTGCTGGCTTTAGATTCTGTTCTTTGATTTGATAGGTGTCTGAGCCTGTCCTGCATCCATTCGATGTGCCCGGTCTCCACAATGCTTCCCATCACTTTATTATAACATGTACTTTAATTTACACTCTTCTGTTTCAGTTCCTGGCTTTGTTTAATTTGAAAATGTCAAATAGAGACATATTGGCTTCCTTTTACATTATTGCAAATGAAAGCTTGTTCTTCCTCTCTGATTCTCAAATCCGTGCAAGTCCCCTCTGAATGTCTGGTGAACAGCAGCTCTGAGGAAGGAGACCAGCAGCCACACTTTTGGGGAGTTCTTTAAAATTTGAAATGTGGTTTAAAAGAGGAACCAACAGAGCCTGAAGAAGTATCCATTCACTTTCTGAAAATGAGACCTTTAAACAGCATTTTTGATGGGCACTCTGAACACCCCTGTCCTGTTGACTGTTTGGCCTTCCAGGGTGATACATTTGTAAGGCTCAGGTTTATGCTCATTTTGTTGTATAAAATGTGCTTTTCAACTTGGTTAATGAGAATAGAAGTGGCATGGCACAGCAACTCAGAGTGCATATTGACAGACTTCTAGTGAATTGTTCTCACTTCAAATTAAAATTATTTTTTTAATTAGTTGACATTTTTGCCATTTTGAGATATATTTGAAGCCCTTTAAATTCTTTAAAAATCTTTTTCCATCTAATTAACTTAGAGATAGCTCAGGTAATTTTGAAATTTCTTGGAGGATCACCCTTGGGGGGAAAAAAAATCACATTTGGAGTTGTCACTGAAAAGCTGACAACAGCTACTGGCATATTTTGACAGTCCTGAAGCCAGTTTGTGATACGATCAGCACATAAGCAGGACTCCCAAGAATTTAGCTTTTAGTGGCAGTTAATTCCACAGACTTTTTGCTTATTTCTTGGGGCTGGGTGCTGGTCAGCAGTAGAGTTGGATTCCAAATAATACTTGGTGACTGAGCCGAACTAGCTCAGTCTTTCAGAATGAAGTGTGCTGAAGAAAAGCAATAGAATTAATGTTTCTTGTGGGTAAGTTACTTGCTCTTGTCTTTTTGTCAGATGTCATTATCAAATGAACTTCTGCTCTGAATAAAATGTTTTTAGGCTATTCTGCCTATCATGCATTCCCCAGGCTTCTCCATTATTCAGGGGTTTCATCTGTATAGCAGCAACAGTTCAATGGCAAACTTGCTTTATTCTTCGCTGGTTCTAATGGTATGTGTGGCAAACTCAGAAATTCAGCTGTTGGACACGCCTTGTTCTTGTTGACTCTGGCAAGTTAGTGTATCTTGCTGGCCCGGATAAGGGATGTTTGTAATAAACAGTGTCCTGCTGGAAACCTGTTTTTTTCTGGAAGAAAAGGATGATAGGACTGTTCTGCATGCTCCAAGACTCTGTATTATCCAAGCTTTCTGAAGAGAAATCAAGCCAACTCTCTAAGTTGATGGCAGAGTGAACTGTCAAACAAAAGGGACTTCCTAATGGGATATTACCAACTGATCACCAGCTGCTTGGGGTCTAGATCCTTGGGGGTAGAGGAGCACAAATGTCGTATTTCTAAGCATTCCCATTCCCATGCCTTTGGGATGCATTCTGCAAAAAGGAAAATTACACTGGAATCCAGCAGGTGCAGATGGTAACATGTGATTATGTCTGTCGTCATGTTAGATACTGGTAAGAAACCCAGAGGCGAAAAAGAAAAATAAAAAATACATAAGTTTTGTCACATCAGCTGCTCAGTTTCTATTAAAAATGGTGGTGAGTGTGAAAGAAAGAGAGTGAGAGGAGGTTACTTATGCCAGTATTCAGTAAATTGAGAGCAAGATGTCATTTAAAGCTGTGGCAAGGTTGCATTGGCCAGAAGTGTTCATCTGCAGATGCAGTAGATCTGAGATAATTAAAGACTAAAGCGCTTCTACCAGTGTAACCCATGCCATCTTCTCCTCTGTGTCAGGCTGTGACACATGGACAGCATTCATGCTGCAGTGCACGACCTCTGAAGAACAGCAGGGTTGGGCTCAGGTTGAGCCCCACTCAGTTTTGTGTGAAGAACTGATTCTTCAGTGTTCCATTCCTTGCAGATGCCAACACTTCTGCAGAAAATGTGAAACATCAGGCCCGGGTTCACTGCTCACACCTTCTTTTTGAGGGTTTGTGTCTTCCAGACACAGATGCAACTGCTGGTCCAGACTGGGAGAGTCAACAGTAAATATTTGAACACCAAAATGGCAAATTACCTCTGCAGGTACTTACCAGCTCTTTAGCTGTGCGTTCCTAAGTGGCAAGGACATGTAAGTTTAGTAGAAGTGTAGCAGCAGGACGCAATGATATTTTATGGATGGGAAGTGACTGTAGTTAAAAGACATGTATGTACAAGTGTGCTTTGCCCAATGTCCCATTGGCATCAGTAATCTGTCAGAGTGCAGCTCCATTGGGAAATACATCATATAATTTAAATTATATTTCTAGCTGCTGGATCTAATGAATAATTTCCTTTGGAGGCAAAAGGGAGGGGAAGAAATAAAAAAAAAGAGATGCTGAAGGGCTTGCAGTTTTTATTGTGGCAAATATGAGTTTGAAATAGTGTACCTGACTTTTTTAAAGAAGAAGAGAGGACCCAGTTTCACAGCAGGAGAACTTCACTCTGCTAGGCAGGATGCCAAGATTTTATAGTGACTCCTCAAGAACACAGCAGTGGGCTCCAGCAACAATGGATCTCCATTGTGGGGGGTCATGCTCACAAAATTTCTCAGGTTCCTCCTAGTCAGGCAGGAACTCAGGCATTTTAACTAGCTGGGCTGTATGGAAACAGGCTTCTGCTGCTCTGTTGCATTTCACATTTGGGACTAGATGCTGGGTGATATAGTTTGCATTGGTTTGGTGAAACAGACTTTGTGTGTATATTCTGTTGCTGGACATCAGTTAATTCATGCTGTTGAACAATATTTGGCATTTTCTAGTTAATTCATATTTACTTTGATTATGTGGGCTTGATATGAAGGTTACTATAGGTGATAGGAAAAATATAGCAAGAGAATAAAACGAAAGTTTTCTCTCCTGCAGATTTTAGGAATTAAGAAATTCCTCTCTTATTTAGCTAAACAGCAGCTTCACTGATAACAAGTTTGGGCATGTTAACTGTAATTTTTTTTTTTGTAATCTTTAAAGTTCTAAAAATTTTCCTGGGCTGCAGAGTTAAAAACTAACAAAAATATTTAGACTCAGAGTGTATCACAAAGACCAGATGAATCTGAAAGAATGACTTCTCTTGGTCTTTTGTTGTTCTTGTTCAGATGCTGAGGCTTATAACCTTCTCTGAAAAGCTTTGAAATAAGCAACCCCTCCTCCAAACTCAAATCCTTCAAACCCAAGTCCCAAGCTTTCAGTTAATGCAAATGGACACGGACTGGCAGGAGAAAGACCCCATGCTTATCCTCTGTGCTGACAAACACAACAGAGAAATATGTTATTAGTCTCTCTCAGAATTTCCTGCAGTCTGTGACAGTGTTGCCAGAATTTCTTTGGTTTGGCTGTTAAAAGGATAACAGCAAAACATAGCTGTCCTGAGAGTGACAGATCAGGATTCTGGTTGTCCTGAGATCTGTGATGGGAAGGAGATGGTGGGTAACATCATTGCCCTGAAGCAGGTAGCTCTGCTCAGGGGACTGACCAAGCAAGTCAGCTTGGCCAAGGCAATGGTGTTTGCTCAGACTTTTGTTCAGTGGGAGGGGTCAGAACTCTTGTGTTTTCCAGTCTGGGTTGCCGTTGCACTGTCTGTCTCACTTCTGAATTTCTGGGCTTCTGATCTGCAGGGCAACCTGTGTCCTCCCTCCACCTTTGGCCTTTCTTGTCTGCTTCTCTTCTTTTGGTGTTACATGAGGGGCTTTTTAAATTTTTTGTTGGCACTGGGTGTCAAAAGCCTTAATAAGAGTAAAGCATACATATCCTAACTCCTTCCCAGCTATGGTCACTGTTTGATTTGTGTGAGGTTGAGAGGAAGGTTGAGTCATTTTCCTCAGGGAGGAGGTCTGAGTATTCGTCTGATACTGTCAGTTTCTTTCTCACTTAGAGCTATGTGTTCAAAAAGGAGTGTGCTGTATGACAGTAGTGGTGGGAACACTCCGAAGAGCCTTGTCAGCTGAACAGAGTTCTCCTGCTGGCTCTGCACCAGGGATTGCCCATGACTGCCTGAACTGCTGCAGAGTTAATACAGATCTGGTGGACAGAGTAAAATATTTGATCCTTGTCACCACGACGGTCCCTCAGTCTGATTCACTGTTCACACTATACCTTGGGCAGCTTGACTGAATCAAATTTTTGCTCCTGAGATACTGCCTACATTTACAAATGCCTTCCTTGAATGCAGTTACCAGTAAAGCTTTGCTGATACTCTCCTGTATCCGCATTTTCAGCATCAGATAGTGGATGCCGTCAGACATAGCATGCATAACCCTCCTCCTGCAGAACAGGAAGCCAGGGAGAGACCTGGAAGGCAACATCTTAATGCTGATCTCTTCTCAGAGTGCTGCTTCCCCTTTCCAAAGCATAGACCAGGAACAGTGCCCTGGTTTTGGGGAGTATAACTCCAGGGTGCCGTCTTACACAAGCTTATACAGCCAAAAAGCACAATTCATCCATACCTTTCTGTTTCCTCCTAGAATATAACCTTCTCAAAGAGCTGTGTGTTACTGCTTTACTATTGATTTTTTCAAAGAAAGATCAGAGCTTTCCATGTAAGAGCAGCAGTTGGTTTGTACTCCATCAGTGGAAATTACCAGGAGAAGCTGCATCAGAAATAGCTTTCCACTAGAGAAAACCTAGAAAACCTCTGAAAGAAATTACTAAGAGTAAAGGTTTAATTTTTTCTCGTAAATTCTTGTTCTTGACAGTTGCAGTATTGTTACTATAGACCAAGCACTTTATTCACAGGACCTTTAAACAAA
>JAWWMU010000121.1:21710199-21720633 GCA_035048155.1 Cinnycerthia olivascens
CTGATTTTCTGATACTGCCTATACAGGAGCCTAGTACCTGTGTACTCTTCCAACCACAGCTTGTCACAAGCTAGAAGAAGAATTTCTTCAGTCTTAAATTATATACTTTTATTCTAGGCAAGGCTTAAGATCTCACTGCATGTGACTTTCTTTACAGAAGACTAAAATACCATCACCCTATCTCAAAAGATCATCTACTCTTCTACAGTCAGAGCACCCTGCAGGAAGCATTAGGGATGAGGGATGGCCAACATTGCTTCAGTGAAGAGTCATGCATTTGTTGTGGGATCTTTTTTAAATGATGTAAAAAGCTTCAAAGTTTGCTTCTTTGGGAGAGGTGGTTAAAACATGCTGAGGGCAGTTGACATTGCTAGCTCTGTCATTTCCTCATGGAGCTGTTATTCAGTGTTGGTCAGAAAATAACATTGTCATGCGCTTCTGTAAGAAGGTTCCAGCAGACCCCTTTATATCTCCCTCTGTTGTGTATAAAACACCAACAGCCATGCATTATTTGCTGAGGAGTACCTCAGACGTGTCATAATAATGGCTTTTGCTGTTGTCTCCTTTTCTTTTTGACTTTCAAATCATGTGTTAATTGTTTCTTACAATTGTTTCTTACATTTTTAGTTAATTATTTATGTGTGTGCATATGTACAAATGGATACACAGTGTCTGCATACACCTGTGTGTATGATGTGTGTATATGAAATACATATAAATGTATCGGGCCCATCTTGTACCCTTCCTTGTGTAGATCTCCTTTTGCATGTGCATAGAGTGATTTTTGACTGTAGGAGCACTTCAAACACAGGGTGCAGTAGCTGCAACCCAACGACCACGAGCAGGGGCAGGGATGGGGACCGGGGGCAGGTGCTGCCTAGTCTCTTCCGAGGGGGTGATGTGTTGAAATAGGCAACTGTCTGCTTCCTGGACCTCATGTGCAGCTCCAGAGCAGCCTCTGGACAAACCTGCAGGGTAGTTGCTGGCTCCTGGTACTGAAGGTGTGCAGTTTTAGTTTGAAACTAAACTAATCTTGGCCCTGGGGTGAGGGCCAAGACCCTGGGATGGGGAAATTGCAGCTGGGCTGGTAGAGGTCAGATAGTAGGATACTGCCAGAAAACTCCTACCATTTCTGTCCTCCTGTGGTGTGGCTTTGCTCCTGTGTGCCATTCCTCCACTCTCACATCAGTGACTGCTTCATCGCATGTCTTCCTTTTCTGCACAGAGTGTGGCACTGGAACCGTGTGGGGAGGGCTGGCATGGCTGGTCCCTGCCCGCCGGGCTGGTCTCTGCCTGCCTGGGTGCACAGTGTGTGCACACTCTCAGGGCAGGGCCAGCTGAGTGATGTCCTGTGCTTTCCTTTTCTCTCCTGACCAGGTCCTCGAGGCAACCAGGGTGAATCGCAGGAAGAGTGCTCTGGCGTTGCGCTGGGAAGCTGGCATTTATGCCAACCGAGAGGAGGATGAATAACCACACTGCAGTGTGAAGAGAGCAACCAGGCATGCCGGAACCAAAAAACAGAGAAAGGAAGAAAGAGGAAAAAAAAAAAGCAAACACTAAAACCCACCATGAAAGCAGCAGCATTTTAGTCTAGTATTTATTAAATACACAACAAACTCAGTGCACATAGACACAGAAATGATCCAGCTCCTGGCAATCCTAAAACTACAGGAAAAACACACCTAGAAAACAGCCCCTTCTTCTTCCCTCCATCTCCCCTCTGAAATAATGCAGTGGAGAGGGTGCAGGGGGTGGGAGCTCTTGGGGGTGGGCACAAGAGGGTGATTGTACCCACGGACCTCATAGGCTGCAGGCGTGTGGCAGGAAGTCATTCATGGAGGAGTCTGCAGCTGGGGCTCACACTTGTATTTCTCACTGACTGCCCTGCTTGCCCCCAGGACCGTGGTCCACCCAGCAGCTCCTGTAAGAATCTCCTGCAGTTCCTTCGCCTCCCACAGTTGCTGCACAAAGACCATCGGCATTAATTCGGCGTACTCTTATCCAGCCACAAAACACAAAGATACTGCCCTCTGTTCTATATCTTTGAGGAGACTGAAGGGTTGGATTTGGAATTGGGTTGGTTGTTTTGAGGGGGGGCGGGGGGTTCTGCTCCCCTTTCTAGTAATTTTTCTGTTTAAAACAAGAAAAACCTAACAAACAGGGAGGCAGTTACTGCAAATGTACAATCCAGCAAACTCAGTCAAGCAGTTCTTGTGTTGCAAACACAAGCCATCACAATTTAGGAGTGGAGTAGATGGGGATGAGAGCTAAGCCAAATGGATTACCTTAGCTTTAGGATCCTATATGCTTGCAATATCACCTGAACTCCAGGTTCTCAGAGCATATTTACGCAACAAAGTTTCTAAGTAGAAAATCTCTATTTAGCGGATGACAACTATTTTTTGATGGTGGGGTGGGAAAGAATGGCATATGTGTAAAATCTTTGAAGATGGATGATTTGAAGTAGAAAGGTATTGGGAAAGGGATACAAATAAAGGACATTTAATTTTTAAATGAGGCAATAAATTAACTAAGCCAGACTCTGGCCTAGAAAGAGGTATGAAATAAAGAAGAAAGATAGTTATGTCTTTAACTATATTTATACAACTTAAAAAGCCTTTGAAGTAGAGTGCTTTGTGGAAGTCTTCATGTTTCCAAGCAACAAAAAAGCTAAAGGGCATAATGAGTTGGAACGAATGAGCAAGGAAGAGCAAACAAGGGAAGAAAATATTATTTTAGCTGTTCAGCCCGTATTTTCAGTGCTACAAGCAAACCATAGAGCCTTTAGTTATTGCTTAGGCTTGGGATCAGCAGTGAAGGATTAGTGTGGATGTGTGTGTGTGTGTGTGTGGGTGGGTGTGGGCGTGTGGGTGAGTGCATGAGGCTGGCATACCATAAAGTGTATGGCAGTGTGTGTACTGATTATTTTCTCCACAGCTGTTTACCAGCTATAGGGGTGAGTGCTATTTTTTTTTTTTTTCCGAAAGGGGATATAAAAATAAGGCACTGAATTAATGCAGTATTTGTGATATTAAAATTTGACCCAACATGGTATTTGCATGAGTCACAATTGCAAAGTATTGACCAGTTTTGTAAGCTGACGATTAGGAAAAGAAATGTGGTATTTATTCTTGTGCTTTGTATTTGTATGTAGTATAGAGGCTGCGGGTTTACTCTTTCTTATCACCAAGCAATACAATAGGAATATTTTACAACTGGGAGCCATAATTTCTGGACTAGAAACCAAAAAGTTTGGGAGGCGATGGGAAAAAAGACATCAAATCATATTTCTCTAAAAAATATTCTTTCTTTTTTATAATCAATTATTATTTCAACATCTTTTTAAAAAATCATCAGCCTGTGTCCTCCCTAAGCCTTGCCTTGGTTTCATGACCTGCTGTGCTGTTTTATCCTGAAACAGTGAGCTCATTTAAAATGAGTACCGATACTGTGAACATACTTCTGGTGCTTTCCTTAAACAAACATAGAGAGCTTGCAACCAAATTATTCACCACCACCACCCTTCAGCTACTCCAGCATGTGATTTCTGTCCATAGACACTTGTAATTTTAAGGCTTATTTTCAGGGAAATATAGTAAATACATTTATATCTACCCATTGACTCAGTTCTTTCTACTTTCTCCATAAGTGCTACTGAACTGAAGAAAACCTGCTGAACCAAGAGTTCACTGTGATGAAGGCAGTGAGTTTATCTCAAGGAGAGGCACCATGGGCAGGCTCCATGCCTGTGGAGGACTTACATATCTTATGAGGTGGGCCTGTTTTCCAGGCATGGTAATCAAGGGTGATTCATGTTCTCCAGGCAGGTTGTTACTGCACAGCTGTAGGAACGAAAAGCACCAGCACCAGTGCAGCACTAGTGAGACCATTTGTCACATAGCTGCAGATGTGAGCTCCACGCACCTGTGTCAAGAAGATTCCTGGCCTTTGGGGAGAGCTTAAGAGAGACTAGGAAAAAGGACATTTCTGAGAGTAGGAGATGGCCTCTGTGGTGTGGTCATCTTGCATTAATTGGCACTAATCAGAGTTTCCCGCAGCATTTGCTCCTGAAAGCTGGGTCAGCCCTGGACTGCCTTCCCCGGAACTTGCATCTTTATTTTCCTTAGTCGCAGGCCTGTTTTTCCCTCCAGCTTTCTCATTGGAAGCCAGTGACAATAATCACCCAATATAAGACATGTTTTCATACGTTGTTCTCTGTGATAGAAGGATTTGCTTTCAGCCCCTCCAACAAAAGTATTTCAGTCCAGGACAGACTTTTCACCCAGCACAGTTTTTCTCTTCCAGAAATTATGGACACTTATAGTCAGCAGCACATTCAGTGCTGTGGTAACAAGAGTGAGATGCAGTTTACTTGCCTCTATTATTTCATTTGCATGCTACCAAGCTTAGGTGTTTATAAGTATACGGCAGTAATACATATCTATCTATATATTACTATATCAAATGCAACAAAAGAGCACTATTGCAGAGTTAACTTTGTCTCCACAAAAGAAATGCTCAGATCCTTTCCCGTGGCAAAGACTGGTTTTAATGAAACTGTGTATTGAGAAATAGTTAAGCATTAGCATTTGTGATTATAATCAGTTTGGGGTTACAGTGCAGGTTTTCTGAACAATTTGTTTTTAAAGCTGCCAATTTGGGCTTCATCTTGCTCTGTACTGACATTTCTGAGGGAAAATAGAGTAGTATTGACATGTTTGGCAACCAAAAGGCAGCATCTTTGTCATGACTTATCAACCAGTTTCAACAATACCTGGCTTTCTGTATTTTAACCACTTAAATGTTATCCTGCTTCTGTTTTATAGTGACTGTGAGGCCTACAATGCAAGTATATAATTATTTTCTCATTAAAATAGAAACCTGTGTTGTGTTTCTATAAAAATGCCTGTTTCTTCATGTTATTGCAGGAAGATGTGCCCTTGAAAATGGCATGGGGCTGGAAGAGAGTGGCCTTGTCCCACCTCCCATGGCAGTCAGTCAGTCTCTTCCTGTGGTACTTGGTGTCTCTCTTTTTGTCTAAAGGTGGGAGAGATCTGTCTCCACTTGGTGTTGTCAGTTGCAGGAACAAGAACATCCCTGCATACCTCTTTTCCACTTGCTTGTGGTGGTTTGCAGAGGCCAAATCTGCTTTGTGATGAATCATGACCTTTTTTTTGTTGCTACCTCCACCCCTGCAGGAACCCCACTGTCCTGCATGGCAGAGCCAGTTGTCCATTTACCTCACACCTGGCTGCAGCAACCAGCTGCTTGCCCATTGCCCCTTACTCCCCCTTCACGGTCAGCCGGGCTGGGGGAGATCCCATCCCTCAGCCCTCAGGAGGAAGCTGCTGCCAGCTTTTCCCTGCAAGAGCTGGGAGGTGCCAGAGCACTGGGTGCACTTCAGAATGGCCACAGGGACTTGTTGGGATCTAGCCAGGTTCATGCCAGCCTTGCCTGTCCCCGTGGTGGGAATAGTCAGGTATTTAACTACAACCCTCTGTGGGAAGCAGCAGAGGACATTGGTGATTTTGGTGGGAGTTAGCTAGGGACAAGTGCTGCCTCCAGTCTGTGCTCTCCATAACACCAGCCCTCCTCTCCTTGTGCAGACAGTATCAGAAATGCCTATGGAGAAAATCTGTTGTGGATTTACTTTCCAGCTAGCAAATGGAAGTCAAGAAATGGGCTAAAGAACAAGCTTGAAAATTTATCCATCAATTCCAGTCCCTCTGTCTTTGAAGAAAAGGTGTTGCTGTCTTCTCAACACAGGAGAGGCTTTCTGTCTTCCGCTGCCTTGCCTTGCTCTGTGCCAAAAAGGATGGTGTATTGGACTTAGTAGCACACAGTGGGAAAAGGAACTCCTAGGCATCTTCTTTAGATTTTGTGAGAATTAAAACTGAAAACTGGACTTATGCAAGGGAGCATTCAGACATTGCAAAATTAAATTACCCTAGTGGATGACAGGAGGTCAGGAATTTTGCAGTTAGTTCTGCTGCTATCAGCTGTTGTTATCTGTTTTATAACACACTCAGGACATTTAAAGTCCCTGTCACCCCATTGCATAGCTGAAATGGCATGTACCAAACTTTAGAGTGTTTTCTACGGTGTAGGGAAGGACTATAAAAGACCATTTTATCAATAATTTCTGGCATAGCCTCATAGAAAGTGAAGATATTGCACCTCATTTAGTTTCAGGTGGCTTTAAGAGGCCCTAGCACAATGGGAAAGCAAATGGAGAGGCTAAGGATCTCCTCAGCAGAGACAGGTTTGACTGCTTTAAGAGGAGGCAGAGCATTCAATGCAGTGTTTTCAGTTGTGAATGGGCACAGGAGATTAAAAAACCTTACAAACAGGGATCGGTAGTGTAAGGAAACCAAGTTAGAGCACCACAAGCTGTAACAGGGTGGAGGGACAGGGCTAAGTAGGGCCAGAACTACAAATACAAGCATGAATTTCAGCACTAAAGACTTCTAGTTATGTTCTAGTTGCTGAATTGACTAAGGGGGATAGTGCAGGAAACTACTAGCCCTCCACTGCTTCCCAGGCTAAAGGCTGAAAGCATCCCGGTGTTTCATATGGCTCACGGCTGAGATCCAAGGGCTACCCTGTCACTTCAGCAATAGCATAGGGGAAAGACAAACAAGCAAAATACTGAACAACAAACAACCTAAGCAGCCGCAGAAAAATAACCAGAATGCCATCTAAACTTCATGGTCTGCTGCTAGCTCTGGGTGAGCACTGAATAATTGGCATCATAACCCACTGCTCTTATCAATGGGGTCATTAGGAAGAGAACACTAGACATGGCAAGCAGTGCCAAAGCTCCTTCTCCATTCTAGACGTGTCAGCTCCGCAGTGAATTGAGAGTGGATTGCCACCAGGAGCTGGACATGATTCAGGTCTTGTTCCAATCTAGAGTATGGGAGCAGTGGCAAGAAAAATCGATGAAATGTGCAAAGCTACCTTGTCGCATTCTCTGTTACTGCAACCGGCATGGGGAGCATTGCATGGTGGGGATTTGTGTGGCAGCAGTGACATCTGCAGGGGGGATTGCGCTGACCGTGGTGACAGCTTCATTTCCAAGGACGGCCCCTGGACGCCAGATCCTGCGGGCAGCAAGTACATGGGAAGGACGTGGTGAGTGATGCCTCAGTCCCAGGGCCCGTTCAGCGCCGAGCTCGTTGCAGTAGCACCCCTATCATTAATGCAGGAAGCCTTCCTGCGGCCAGCAGAGGATCAGGAAGAGAGCCATGGCACATCTCACCAGCCTCCCATGGGGACACAGTTGGGATGGGGTCCCAGAAAAAGCTGCTGTGCTTAGCATGCATATGCAGTGCCCTCCCTGGTCATGCCCCTTCTTACAGGAGCTGCTGGGGCACACAGCCCTGGCCAGGAAGTCACTGCTGGCAGCAACTGCAGGCTCTGTGTTGCCTTGGCAGGCAGCTTGGTGCAGGACCATGGCTGGACACACAGAACACTTGGCAAGGGGCCTTAATGCACTGAACTCCTGTTGTGGGGACTGTTGCTGGCTGAGAATGTGGATACAGAGCAGGGAGCAGGAACAGGAGGCTGGAAACTGCTCCAAAAAATGGGGAGGATTTCATACTGAGCTGCAGCAGACAGACCAGGGCAATGCTATCCCCATTGGAGTGTCAGTGTGACTCAAGAGTGAGTCAGGATGGTTATGTACAATTGACCTCCCCAAGTACTTCTTTGTCTTGTAGTATCTAGAAATCTGAATTCTCTTGGCCTTACATTAAAATGAGCATCAAGTCCTCAAGCTGCAACTGAAACACAAGAAGCCAGGAAAATGTTAGCAACAACACATGGATAATGACACACGTTGGTGAAACAGCTGCTCACAGGACTCAGAGAAGGCTTCCAAAGTGTTTCTGGCAACCATGTTGCAGTGTTCAAAAGTGTTGCAGTCATTAGAAAGGGGGAAAGAGGTATTTATGAAGCATTATCTCCGTGGAGAAAGGTGAAGTTTCCAGACATGCAATGGGAGTTGACTTGCTGGACAGCTTTGTAACCCCCACACTGCGTGGAGGTGGCAGAAAGTATTCAACCCTATTTAATTGGAGTGAAAGAAGGAAGATGCTAAAGTTGAGCATTTGTTCACTCTCTGAGAGGGTTTGTTTGCTTCTAGGAGCATGGTTTTGGGGTACAGCACCAGCCCAAGGTGGATCCAGACTTACACAGTATTACCCTTTCCTATTCCTTGCCATCTCCTTGCCTTCTGCTTTCTAGTTTCCACGTGATGCTATGGACACCCAAAACATGGCTGGTTTTTGGCACCAAGACTAGATGGTTTCTGTGAGCACAGAAGTGTCTCACCTTGTCCACACTGAGCCTCCTGACCAGACACCACTGTGAGGCCCCATCAGCTTCCAGACAGACACTCTCCCTGGCTAGTTTCCTCTCCTCAGGAATTACACTCCTCTGCCAAATCATCCCATTATCCACCCCATGGAAGACAGATAAACTGTGAATCATGAGATAAACCTTAAATAGACTAAATCCAAATGTACCAAAGCACTTAGATACCTATATACTTCTAAGGGCCTTGCTCTATGAGGGCTACATAGCACTAAACTCAACTGGAAGTTCATGGACTGGCCTTGTGCTGGTGTAGTATAAAAGGGTGTGGATATGTTAGTGGGAGTGACTGGAAAGGGTGTCAGGGGACAGCCATGTGAAACAAAAATCTTCTCTTGATTGCATTACTCATGCCAAAAGGGTATGATTTCTGCTTTTCTTCAATGCTGTGTTTGAGGAAAACAACTGCTGAACAGAAGGCAGACTGAGCTTGTATGTGGTGCAGAGGGTAGTTTTCAAAGAAAAAGTTAATTTCAAATTGTGGGACTTGATATATAAAGAAAGTGAGGATTAATAATGCAGGTCAGATCAGAGTGGCATAAATAGTGGAAAACAGAAAGATAAATAGGGGGAAATCTTGCTGATGGGAATTTTTCATGGGGGGAGACATTTCTGAAGCCAGCTGAAAGCATGATCAGGCAATATTTCAGCAGGGGTCAGAAGTATACAGCATATTTACCCAAGGTCTCTGGAAACCACAAAAAAGACCTCTTGCCAGTTACAGCATAAGTCTCACCTGCTGCCAGGTCTGGACTGTGGTGGTACAGGACAAGATTCAGCTCGGCTGTTCTTGGCCACTCTTTCTGGGTCAGGCTTCAGCAGAAGGGAATCAGGAAATAGCTGAATGATATCATTGTTCATGAGTCTCGTAATATATTGACATGAGGACTCAAGAGTTTACAAACTAAAAGATATGTCAATATCGTCTGTCTAAGCTTTGCTGAGTGTTTCCAAGGAATTTATTATAAAGATGCTCAAGAACTGAAGGATCAAAACAGCATTTCAGTGCCCCAGTGGGCTCTATTTTTCCAATCTTGCTTAATCTCTTGTTTCCTTCCTGTATAGAAATATTAAATCAGTATGCTTTTAAAATGTCAAGAGCTCACTTTATTCTCTGGGCATCTTCCTGCTTTGCCTTAGGCTGCCCCAGTTATTTGTCCTTGCAGAGGGTGCCTTAATGTTCATTGCCAGATAGGACTTGCTAGCTGCTAATAGTTCTCACTGGCATCTTGGAGGTGACCTCCAACAGAAAATCCCTGAAGGTGGCAGGTACTAACCCTTGGAAAGTGATGATGTGGAAGTACATCACGTGTGGCAGTGAGAGGCATGATGCCACATCACCCACAAGGTCCTGGCCCTGTGGCAGCAAAGCAAACTCATCTACAGCAGAGCAAGAACAGCACAGACCTCTGGAGGGAAGAGCATGCACGACATGACCCTCAGCTGTGTCCTGTTGGTCTTCAGCAAACACAAGTGTCTCAGGTCCTGCAGTGACTGGTGTTAGCAGCCTTTCAGGAGGTGAGTATAGCTGGCAGTCCTTCTTTCAAGGGCATCACTTTTTCTAGGCCGGTGACCAAGGTACAAAACCACGCTGAAATGGGTAAAGCAGCCAGGAGACGTCTCCCCATTGCCTGCAGGCAGTTAAGCAGGAGCTCTGAAACCATTGCCCAGAAATGCAGAGGTTGTAATGGGAAGAAGCAGTGCTACTCTCATCTAGTATGACCATTTCAGCATCTACACAGTGGGGCACAAAAGAAACGTTTTAGCTCAGTGAAGCCTTGAACACTTCACAGGGCTGGAATGAAGCACTGAAGAAATAGCAAACACCAGTAACAGCTGCTGTCTTGCCACACAGTTTAAAATTTACATTTATGTATATATGTATACCTATATTTATCTGTGCTTGTTAGACACTGAAGAAATGCAGCCTGTAAAAAAGTTAGCAGCAGCAATATTGCTAGAAAGTTATCGGGACTTTCTTGCTTCTCTAGTGCCCTTTACCCAATACCCCTCTTCGACTCCAAAATTTCCTGCAGATACAACAGGATCCTGCAAAGA
>JAWWMU010000121.1:21750146-21760921 GCA_035048155.1 Cinnycerthia olivascens
CTATCTCATATTTCAATTTCAATCCTGTTTGCACATCACATAGCTTCCTACTATAACTAAACATCCCAAGAAGATCTCTAGTTACTTCATGTTCTTAAAGACAGTTACCTATTAATGTCGTGCTTGCTTCAAACATGCACTAAAAATAACGTCCAGGAATACCCTGCGGATCACATCACATGATAAACCTTTCTAGCAATGTTGAGCAAACAGAAGTCATATAACATCCTAATATCTGCACTGAATCATGTATAGGAGAGTTTGTCCTGTGCACATCCCTCCCAAGACAACACCAGTGTACATCAGGAAATGTGGTACCACGTGTTTGCTGACAAGTGCCTCACTGCACCAGGAACTGAGATATCACCTTTCTATATAACAGAAACCATAGAATACCAGGCTGGAAGAGACCTCAAGGATTATCTCATCCTACCCTTATAGGCAAAACCACAGTCTAGACAAGATGGATCAGCACCCTATCTAGCTACATCTTAAATGTGTCCAGTGTTGGGGAATCCACCACTTCCCTGGGGACATTATTCCAAAGATTGACTGTTCTCATTGTGAAAATTCTCCTCTTGTGCTCAATGAAAATTTCCCCAAAAGTAATTTGCATTGATTGTCCCTGTTTTTCCATAGGTCTCCTTGTGAAAAGGGAGCTTTCATCACATTTGAAGTCAATCCTTAAAAACACTGCTAGACGGTGATAAGATTTTCCCTAAGCCTTCCTGTTGGACCAGGTAGTGACCCTGTAATGAAGAGCTGAAGAACACTTGACTTCAATTCAAACAAAGATTCTAGGCAGCCACAGGATGTCTCCTTTAGAGTACCACCTACCACACCAATGAAGGGGAAACTCTGCAACATGTTGTGTATGCCCTACAATACTTTGCTTGACTAAAGAGCAGAGCAGACAGATGCTACCTCTGAAGTATCCTGCTATAAAACATACCTAGCTTCATTTTGACTATAAAAATATCCTCCTACTTAACGTATTATTTACTTCCCCGTTTTTCCCACTACCACAATTTCTCACTGTTAAAAAAGAATGAACTCACTAATTTTAGCCAAGCACAATGGCAGCACTTTCTGCCACAGGGCTCACTTTACCTTCATTGACTCAGCATACAATATATATTCCCTAAGCACCGGCAGGAAGTCTTCTGTCATGTCCTCACTGAGTTCTTCAAGAGCTGTGCAGCAATTCCCAATGCAGGCAGACACTCCTTCCAGTGGCTCCGATAGCTCAACCTCCAGTCCTCCCCAGGTTGAATAAACAGGTCCGTACTCTCGTAGTTCCACCAAGTATTCTACAAGAGGCAGATGGAAAAATAGATTAACAGAGTAAGAGTAAGGCACAAAGATGTGCAAGCACAAAACAGGAGAAATTATGCACCAACTCTGAATAACATTAATTCCCCCAGGGAGCCAAGACTTGTGTTACATTAGTTTCTTAACACACAGAGCCCTATGGCTCTGTGGCTGCACAGGTGACAGGTTCAAGTTGCTTCTTTCTTAACTTACCATTCCTACAGATTTCCAATACAAAGACTCTTGCACCTTTGCAGTAGCCAACGTCAGTTTTTTAAACATGCATAAAACTCTACTGAGACGACATGTAAAGCTTGTCTTTGTCTAGGAATTCCATTTGTACTCCTCCAGGTGGAATCCACCTTACAAAAGCCTTTCAAAAATTACTCCAGGAAGACCGCAGGCTCTTTTTAAAAAGTTAAACTTAAAAAAAATATTTTGAGAGTTGAGCTACTATCAGATACTGTGTTAGGATTCGGGCCTTTTAAAAATCTGGAACAGGCATTAGATTTTGCCCTTTGTGTGACTTATCACAGGCCAGAATCATCAACACAAATTGTTCTGATCATGCTATCAACTAGAATAAGACACAGAACACTATAATTGGAAGCATTATGGTGGAACACCTTGTGTCCTTACCCAACTGCTCCTTGATGATTCGTTGTGCTATTCTGTCAATGGTACCAAGCTTTAGAGAGAATGTGTCTAGATAATCCCCAATGGCTGCAAACTCCAGTGGCCGACTTCTTAATTTGTAGCCTCCTGTAACATACTTGACAGACTCCCCCATCTTTGACAACAAAGCCATTCCTTGCTTTTTGTAGGCATTAAGATCCTAGGAATTAAAACAAATAAACAAAAAAACCAAAACATAAAAGAATATGTTTAGGAATACTCACTTGCATGTTTAAATATTAATACAATGAAGAATTTTCCAGTCAAGATTAAATTTTGTGACAGCAAGGGATTACATATGACATGCAGCCTTGAACAAAGCTTTCTACAAGCTGTACAGCTGAGCACAGCTTCAAGGCCTCCTGGAGGTAAATTATACAGGAAAATAGTATGAAGCACATTACAAATAACTAAGTAGCCCAACTTTGCATGTGGTCATACTTTCCCATTCCTGTACTCTCACCAAGGAAGCAGGCTTATTAACAGCTCTGGCTCCAGGAAAACTGTTCACATAATTCATCTACACATACTTCTAAGTCATGGCTACAATACCAGTATTAACCTGATGCACCAGCTGGCTCTAATGACCTCCTACAGAGCTACACGTTGCACACCTCTGGTAAGTAGCCTACTCACTCCAGTTCTATGGTCAAACACGAGGCAGGTGAAGACTGCACACAGAAAAAATGCAGTGTGGGGAGACCAGCAAAGCTTCTCTGCAAGAGAGACTGTAGCTCAGGCTGGGTCAGATGCATCCATGTTGCCACCATAGAAAGTGTAAATTTCCTTCAGACTCCTTTACACATTTGCACAAACCAACTTTCAGATAGTGTATGCTAACAAGACTGCTTGCCTACAATTCTCATGTGATTTCACCTTAATATCAGAATAAAACGATTTGAGTCAGCCAGAACACTGACAATTTTTCATTTTAGTTCTTCCAGCAGAGGTCAGTATTCAACATCTCAAAACAGGCTCAGGAGCTCTAGTTCAGTTATCCTACAGAGCCTGAGGAAGAGATGTGTTCGAACCAAGTAGAACGGTAGAGATCAAGAATTCAGACATAGTATTACATACTAGACTAAAAGCTTACGTGTTCTTAAGAAAAATCCCCCAAAAGTAGCAGCCATCTTCAAAACATGTACTCATGTACTATGGTATTCCTTCCAAGTACTTCAAATATAGGTCTGATTAAGAAAGCCTGACAGCAGCTAGTATAATTTTCAATTATGTTTGCATTTAAACGCAGTTTGACTTTTGCTTTCCACATGCCCTCAGCACAAGCTGCAAGCAGGCATCAGAAAAGATCCTTTAAATCAAAATTATTCACTCACTCGCTCAAGCATTCTGGTATGTTTCAGGTCCAAACAGGGAACACAAAGAAATGCTGGTTTCTCTTTTTCAGCCAGGAGGTGATCTTATGACTTCCTGTGGTAACTAAATTCTGAAGTCCTAGCACACTGAACTGACATCTCACTGCTCTACTAGACCAGGTTCGAACATTGGAGACAGTCAGCAGAACAGGTGTCCTTTCCCCTCACCTCTGTAATGCTCTGTAACATCAAGGCAAACTTTTCCTAAAGGAAGAGGATGAAGCCCTTGACATTCATTTCACAGGAGTGGGAGACGACAAATAAAGCAGCTAAGAAAGCTGCATCATGCGTGGACAGATCAAAAGAGGAACAGGGCTATATGACATTTAACGCACTAAATAAATCTTGCATTTCTGGCTTGTTTCAGTGGTGAAGTTCACTAGGGAGGGGAAATAAAAGAACACTGAAGATTCGTTATTAACAGCAAGCAGAGCATGAAGTGAGCTCAAACCTAACATTTAAGTGAGCTAGAGTAATGTGACTTTGGAAAGGCATGCTTTAACAGCTCTTCTCACCTATTTGGTAAAACCCAAGCATAGCTACAGGTTCTCCTAGTCTTATTTAAAATGGAGTTCTAAAGAAGGCCAAAGAAAATTGCACCATTCTTGCATGAGTCATGCAGAAGACAAGCATGAAATTGTTGGCTGAGAACAAGCAAGAATGAGGCCTCCATGCTTGGTTTTGAGGGCATCAAGTGCAAGCAGTTTAAAAAGCACACTCAAGATAAAAAGTCAAGAAATTTGCAAAGAAATTTGGGAGAGTTCTCTTCCTCTCTCCATTCCGTCTTCCCCAAAAGAGGATTATAAAGTCTACAGTTTCCTGAATTTTTATTCTCTCTTGCATAGTAGGAGTGTGTTCTAGGCTACAAAACAAGCAGGACTGGAGAATTCCATTCATCAATCTGCAGAGAGCATTCCTCTTTCCTTCAACCCATATTGTAGTCACACACAAGGGTCTGTCATACACAATAGTCAAGAGCATCCAATAACCCTCTGGTATTTTATAGGAAGCTCTGATCTGCATATGTAGTTTTGTTAATGCCTTTTTACCCTCACTTCAGAAGGAATTGCAAAGGTCAATAACTGCATTTGAAAGTCACTGGCTTACCTTGGCTGTGAGAAAGACGTTGAAGTGTTCATTAAAAGACAGCACTGGGTGATCAGTTATTCTCTTCAAGAACTTGTCTAATGCTTTCCTCCTTGTCTCCACAAACTCTTCCGAAAAGCGATCAACAACACCCTTCACCACAAATTTTTCAGGAAGAGGCTGTCAGATATAAGCAAACAGCACAAGATTTAAAAGACCAAAAACTTGCTTCTGTTATTTGGAAACAAAGAAATCAAATTCCAGTCTTAACAGGAACTGAAACATTGTGTGTGCTAACAGGAACCATGCATCAGATGGGATGCAAGCTGTTCTCAGAATTACCCTTTAGCTGATCTGGCTTAAAGCTAGCCATTGTATCAAGTGGCTTCAGCTAAGAGTCAGACCAGGGAAGTCAGACAGTACTAACACAAAGTTCTTGTAGCACAGCTTAGATTGTTCTCCCTACTGCTATCCATATTCAAGAACCAGCTCTAAAGAGATGTCAGAAGAGCTGCATGCTATTTAAAACAAAAGCACACACACACCACCCAGTGTTGACGCAAGACTGCCCAGTCTTGGGAAATTCAGAAAATTCAACAATTCTACTTACTCCCCATGCACTATCTCTGAATAATTTAGAGCTTTTGAACAGGGCCCTCCTGTAAAAGGCTGACAGTCTTAGTGAGGATACTGAGCAAAAACAAACCAGGGGCTTGACACAGCAAATGGCTGAATCTTTTCTGAAGTATGAGCACATATTCATACTCCTCCAGGTGAGGACCTGGTCATCTATCACAGCTGACTTTCCTGAGTATGTTTCTGTAAGTGACAAAGGCCTGATGATACATCCACTTTTACATCTTACTATTTTGAGTCCATCAGTTCATGTCTGCAGTTGAGTTTGACATGTAAGCCCAGACTGTCTCCAGACTTGCTAGTTATACAGTCCCCCCTGTTACACTTGGATTACAGACTCTGAAGTACCACTTTGGACAGAAGATAACTTTTTAAGCTGAAGTATGGTTAGTTTCAGCTCTACCACTAGATCCACTTTTGTTCTGTGCAGACAGCATGGACTTCAAGATTAATACCAGTTTTAAAACCGTGCTTTGCATTTCACTCTTGTGAACCAGTCCATCCAGACAATTTGCTTTCAGTTAGGCTAGTAATGACAGCCATTTTCACCCAATTCAGGAATCAGGATTCTCCTCTGCAAAGAGTCTGTCATCTAAAATCTGTGTCAAAAATAATTAAAGAAAAAAACAAAAACTATACGTACTGCTTTCCCCCCACACCTGAGCTGATGTGGGTTGTACATGAAGGCTGTATCTCCTAGAAAGCACAGCCAGCATGACTTAGCTGCAACACAGTTACCTTTTGACAACTGTATTTTGTTCTTACAATTTTAAGACTTACCTTATTATGTTTAGCATTCAAATCAGTCAGCCTTTCTAGTTAAACTAGTCTAAGGTACACTATCATTAGATTTCTTCAGAGGGATAATGCCTTGTGCATTAGTCTACAGGCAGGAAGAAACTCTCTTCCTTTGTTTTGTAAATTTTAGCTGGGACTCTAAGTAGTCACTGCCTCAGCATTATATGCAAGAGGAAAAAAAGTTCAAAGAAAAAAAAAAGAGGGAAGACTAGTCTAAAGAGCTCTAGTTCAGCCAAATACATGCAAATTGGCACTGAGTAATCACTAAAGTTTGAGCATTTGAATAATGCACCTCTACTACAAAGACTTCTGCCATTTAACCTGGTTTTGACTACAGCAGTAGGTACATTCCATTTTAGGACTCTGGAGGTCCATCTCAAGTAATCAATACCCACAGCTAGCAACTGATATCTTGCCTTAACTGTGTGTTAATTATCTATCTTACAGTCTTCCATCTTAACAATTTATTTTTTCCTACTGCTCTACTCAGCAGAGTTCATTGCCATCAGAAATGACTTCAAGTATCCAAACATGCCCATCCAAGAACAAGAACTTTGGCTGTGTAAGGTTTACCTTTCTAGTCCAGAGACAGATCTGAGAATAGTTTTACTGTTTTTTGAAAGAAAACATTAGAACGTCTCAGATCTTTAAAAAAGACATAACTATCAGTAACTGAAGAGATGAAGAGGAACCCATACTGAGCTTAGTTTTGGCTCGTAAGTGTAGGCTGTCACACTGCACTGAGAAGACACATCATTTGCTATAGGAAGATTTTAGGCAGAATCACTATAGAGATTATGAAGACAACTCCCTTTTGATAATTTATTAAAACAGAAGGTTTTCAGGGATTGCAGTACCTGATACAGAGAGTCTTAGATTGTCTTGAAACATCTTTCCAGAATACACTTGTGTCAGTACATCTGAAACTGCCTTTAGCTTCTATACCTCATCTATTTCTAGACAATAAATACATAAAACATTCAGCAGTCTCCCCACCACAGGCTGCAAGAAACAAATTAATAGGAGATTCTGTAATTGCTAAACAGATGTAATTGTGCCTAAACAGATAAAATAGGGCAGCACACCCTTTTATCTCAGATTTTCTAGAAGAAAGGCACCTAAGATACTGGCTTGTTTTGCACTTGGTTCCATGTCCAGTAATACAGCTACTCCTGCTAAGTCTGCTGTTCTGTGTACAATGAATTCCTGGTCAGAGCAAACCAGCTTGATTCCCTGGCTGTGACTCACCTTCTGCTACTCGACTATACAGCCTTGCAGGCTTCAGGCAGAACTGGCTACCTGTTAGTGTACCCAAGAATCTGCAGAAACTTAACTGTGATTGTTCCAGCTGTTCAGAGAATGAGGCATGACAAAACTTAATACATTACACATGCCTTCACCTTATGGTCTCAAGCTCACTGGCTTTCTTTTCCCTACTGTTCACTAAATACATTTGCTCCTAGCTAGTGGTGTCACATGATTTTGTGAAGTACTTCTTATCTCTGAGACTCTCAGCTATTTTCCACTTGAGGCAAGTCCCAGCATAATTAAGGACTTTAACAGTGCTCAAACATAGAGCAACCTAACAATACTTCTCACACAGCCTCCCTTGCTGAGGGAGGGAAGGAGGACAGAGAAACTTCCACCCCATCATCTGACTCAGGCAAGCTAAAGTACGCTAGTTATTGCTATTTCCTGCCAATTCAATTCCTACAGGAATTGAATTTTAAATGTCTTTGTTCAAAAGGGCTGAAGGTGGTGATCTCACCAGTTTCCTACCTATTAACATAAAAAACATATAAGACAGTACTAACCTACTCACATCAAATAAGGTGTTCAGATCACCAGTTTCAGCCACAATGGGTACAGTAATTTAGCTAATCTTATTCGGCAAAGTTCTACCTACTGAAGGTATGCAATAGCTACCAAGCCAGAGGCTGAGACTTCCAAGTCTGTGCTATTACATATCAGTGCTATTATGTGTTAGCACAAATAGTTTTAAGTTACTCTGTAAAATCAGCTCAAAAGGCCATCTTGAAAACTGAAACTAGAACCTGAAGTACCTGTGGCTTATTACATCTGTAATCCCCAGATACTCTGAAATACAGATATAATAATTGAGCAAACAGATTTAATGTATTCAATTTATGTCACAGCTACTGTAGTCAGCACATCTATTGCCCTGCAGGAGGCTGACAAAGCTCACCTCTCAGGTGTGCTACTCAAGAATAAGCTTCTTAATTAGTCAGGAATGGGGAGTTTTTTCCACTCCAATACAAGACAATAAAGTACCATATTTAACTCTAAATATTCAAAGAGAATGAAGTACTGTTTTTTAAATCTAGACACGTATCATCCAAATATTACCCTTGGAAGACAGATGCACAACTGTCCTTAACAGCAGATTCTTGCTTACTACCTACGGGAATAAGATGCGTTGGCTGAGACTCTTCCAGCTTGTTTCTCAACCAGTCGAAGTCTTGGTACCGCCGACGGACAGAATACTCTGGCAAATCAAACTCTGCTCGTGTGGTCTGGAAAAGAACAGGATATACTTAGTGTGCAGCAACACCCCTCACTTCAGAGCTTAGCAGAAAATGCAGTACAGCTATCCCTGGCAAGGGTGAAGCCAGACAAGCCTTGCAGGGCGGTCTGAATCCTCAAAATTGTGCCACTAGCATGACAGAAAGATCCTCTGGCCTTTCAAGCAGTGAAAAAGCAGCTATATGAAAAATGAGTGCTTGGAACTGATGTGTTAAGACCTATTTGTAGTTCATTACATGTTCTGCTCTCATCATGGCAGAAGTCAGTAGACCAGCCACACTGCATACCACATTACTCTTCTGGCAGTTACAAGATTGCAAAGACTGTATGAGATATTTATTGTGAGGAAAAGACTATTTTAACCATCAAGAATTAAAAGTAAAGGTGTTTACTGACTTATTTTATGACATGCACTGTCCATAGGTGAAAAGTCTTTCACCACTGTCCTGTATTCTGCGATTGATGGGCTTGTCAGACTCCAAGGTCAAAAGATGAGAACATAAGCCACTGTGAGGTTTGACGGACTATTTTTGTTGACTTCAAAGACGAAGAAACAAGTCTGTTTATCTGTATGCCCAGTTACATATATTAGTACATTAAAATAAATCTTTTAAATTTTCCTTCTTTAGGGCAAGGTCATTACAAGTTTGAGGGACAAAAAAGTAACATAAACTGCTAGCAAGTGTTTTATCCAGTCTTTGAACAGTCCATAATCTGGAAGGCTGACTATGGGGCTGCTTGCACAGTACATACTGCAGCTGCCTAAAAGCACTTGTGAAACTGTGTACCAACTAGGAGTGTCTGCTGAAGAGCTTGACATTGCAGCAGCCCTGATTAGAAGGTAGACGGCCCTTGCAGTTATGTCCCATTGAGAGGCACAGGCAGCTACTTAAGTTACTTGCAGCATTATGTCCATCTTGCAATGAATGTCTTGCAGTGCCAGCACACTACATGCCTGCAGCCAGGCAAGAAACCCAGCACATTCTGGGGAATACACCAGCAACCCCACCTTTGAACTGGCACCAAGTCCAGCACCTGGTTGCTTTGCTAGTCCCAGCCAGCAGCAGCCTTTAAATGCAATCCACCACTTCACTTGCTCTCTGGATGACTCTAATGCTTCAACTGCTGCATTTTACTCCCATCAGTCACCACTGGGGATCCTGTAAAAGTTCTACATATCTAATCTCTTTCTAGAGTGAAGTCAGGAGCCTTAGCATGGTATCAACAGCACAGTAGGTCTAGGGTACTGTAAGCAGCAAGCTGATGCGTTATTACCTGTGAAATAGCTTGGCTTGTAGTAAAGGAGGGCATAGACAGACAGAAAAAGAAATCAGGATCAGCTCCTCCCTTCATTGACCTGCTAGCCATAGTAAGCAATACAGATGTTAGTCCATGGACGAACATAACGAATCTTTATTAATTGGAGCAGTTGTGTTTGTAGATGAGGAGCTACCAAGACCTCAAAATCCACAGCAGATCTGTGCTTTTCTCAGCTACACACATTTTAGAGTAACACCAGTTTATTTAACATCTAAGAGTGCCACACTATAAATGTGACTTCTGAGGCTTCATTTGAATCATTTTCACTTGATTCAAGTAACAGACTGAATGGCATTTTTCTAGAAATTAAAAAAGAAAAAAAGGGTGGGGTGAGGCAGAGGTTCTGTGAACTAGTTGTCACTGCCCAAAGGCATTTTAAGAGATCAGACAGTGAGTGAATGAGAGTAATCAGAATGGCCAAACACTACAATATCTTATCCTGTAGCATAAGAATGAAGGTGAAGTCTCCTATCTGTTAGCACTGAGAAGGTTATTAACCACTATTCTGCTAACGTTAAGGAGAACCATATAGGACTATGGAAATAGAGAACCATATAGAGAACCATATAGAACTATATAGGAGTAGGAAAACAGGGTTGAGTTCCAGTATACAAACCATACATTAGCTATTGTTCACCCCTAGCAAACTGCTCTCGCTGCCTTTACTTCACAAGCAGAATTGCAAAGTTTTCCATATATCACTTTTTTCCTCTGAGATGAAAATACAGCAGCAACATTTCAGTGTTTACTGTAGAGGTTATCAAATCTAGACAGCAAATAAGCTTTTCAAAACTATTTGGGCAGAACATAAAGGCCTTTCAAGGTTTTAATGAAACCTCACTAACGTAGGAAGAATTTGGATCTCAGATCAAAAGTTCATTCGTTTAGCACAAGTTATTTTTTCCAGATTGCACATAGGAGGAAAGAGGATCCTGCCACTGTCCAAGCACAGTGCTGAGGAGCACATTCTGTGCTGCAGCTCGGGCAGCAGCTGCAGTGGGAGCTGCAGGGGAGCTCTGGCTGCTGCAGCCC
>JAWWMU010000121.1:21921143-21932032 GCA_035048155.1 Cinnycerthia olivascens
CTGACCTTCAGGTGTGTCAACAGCATGACTCAGTGTGGGATCATCTGCAAATTTGCTGAGGGTGCACTTAATCCCTTTATCTGTGTCATTGATGGACACATGGAATAACACTGGTCCCAATACCAACCCGTGAGGGACACCACTTGTCGCTGATGTCCATCAGGACTCTGAGCCATTCTCCATTACCCTCTGGATGCCACTGTCCAACCAATTCCTTATCCGCTGAACAGTCTGCCCATCAAATCTTCTCTTCCCAAGTTAAATAGAAAGATGTTATGGAGGAACGTTCTTTAAAGCCGTACAGACTAAATGACACCTGTAGTGTTACCCTTGTCGGCTGACGTAGTCCTTCCATCTTAGAAAGCCATTTGGTTGATCAGGGAGGACTTGTCCTTGGTAAAGACCCTCTGACTGTCCCAAATCACCTCCCTGTCCTAGGATCACTTCCTGATTCTAGGAGGATCTATTTTCATGATCTTACCAGGCATGGAGGTGAGGCTAACAGGTTGATAGTTCCTGGGGCTCTCCTGTCCATCCTTTTTAAACATCAGTACCTTTCCCTTTTTCCAGATACCTGGGTCTTCACCTGATTCCACAATTTTTCAAATATGGAGAGTGACTTGGTAACTACATTAACCTGTTCCCTTAGGACTGTGAGATGCATGTCCTCAGGCCCCATGGACTTGTGTATGTTCAGGCTCCTCAGATAATCAGAAACCTGATCTTCACTTAAAGTGGGAAGCACTTTGCTTTCCCAATCCTCATCCTGCTGTCCATTCACTTAAGTGTGTGCCATTGAAGACTGAGGCAAAACAAAGTTTTTGAGTCCCTCAGCCTTCTTATCATCAGTTGTTACCAGTTTTCCAGTCTTGCTTATCCTGGGATGTGTGTGTATACACTTTCTTTGCCTTCCTTTTCTGACGGACAAATCTGTAGAAGCCCTTTTTGTTATTCTTTCCATCCCTTGTAAAGTTCAGCTCCAGCTTCACTTAGGCTTTCCTCACCCTAAACCTACACAAGTCTGTGCCCATAAATTCTTCCCAGTATACTTTTCCCTGCTTCCACTGACTGTGCATTTGTTTCCTGTCCTTTAGTTTGACCAGCAGTTCTTGAACTTATCCATGCTGGTCTCTTGCCTTCCTTGCCAATTCCTTGTGCCGTTGGATCATTCACTCTTGTGCTCTAAGGAAGGTGTCCTTAAAGATCTGCCTGTTCTGTTCTGTTCCTTTGTTTCTGAGGGCAGCATTGCAAGGGTTCCTATTGACTAACTATTTGAAGAACTGGAATTCTGCTCTTCTGAAGCTCTTTGCCTGACCCGTTTCCATCCAAACTGTGACCTTCACCAGTGCATGATCACTGCAGCCCAGGCTGTCTCCCATTATGGGGTCCCTGATTAGCTCACTTAGGTTTGTGATGGTTTGTGACCATCAGGTCCAGTAAGGCATTCCTTCTGGCAGGGTTAAGGAGTTATGCTCCATGCATTGCAGGAATCTCCTGGATCACTCTGCTACTTTTCCAGCAGACACTGAGGTGGCTGAAGTCTCCCAGCAGGACCAGAGCCTGCAGGTGTGATACTTCCTGTAGCTGGAGCAGGAAGGTCTCATCAATAGGCTACCCTTGGTCAGGGACCTGTAGTGACACCAACCACAAGGTTCCTCAGTCTCTGTTTCTCACTCACAAGCTTTTACCTGTTCATTGTTGTTCTTTTTCAGTTGTTCTTCAGAGATGGCTCATCACACTCAATCCGTTTCTTGATGTAGAGGGCAACCCCTCCATCTCTCCTTCCTCCCCTGTCCCTTCTGAATAGGCTGTAGCCATCAATGGCTGCAATCAAGTTATGGGATTTATCCCACCAAGTTTCAATAATTGCAGCTAAGTTTCTTGATTCCTGTGGTAGACTATTTGCTTTACTACTATGGTGATTTTGCTATTGAAGATGTTGAAATTGTTCGCTTTGTGGCTGAGAGTATGTGTGGGTTCTGTTGGAATATGTGAATAGCTGGTCACCCGTGTGGTGATGTTTTCGCCCTGTGAAGCTTGATTAAAACTTCTGAAGCAGAGATCAAGTAGAAACATGTACCCTAGTGCTAAAAGTGAAGTCAAAACACTGTAAACTAAAAGTTCCAATTTACAGAGATGTGTAAATTCAAACTAGAATTCTCTTAGAAGATAATAGGTTCTCGGTTTTCTTTGGAATATTTGTAATGGCATTCTGCTATGCATTATTATTTCTTCAACATGGTTTTAAAGAACAAATAGGTATGGATCAGAGGAGAATATTTTTATGATTAAATGATGCTCTGCACTGTTAATTTTGTTTGTTGCCTTAGAGTGTTTTGTTGCCCCTGCCAGAACTATTACAAGGAGATTACAGCTTCTGAGTATCTGGAAAATTAGCTTTAGTCAAAGTTGATGCACTGATTGGAGAATGTGGTCCAATTCGCAGGAATGGATACTAGGCCTGAGATAAGTGATGTAGTATTTTCTTGTTGTTCTTTACATCATTTAAATACTTGATATAAGAAGAAGCTTTGTCTGGGGCTTTTGTGAAAATACTGGTCTGCTAGTATTGTTTTTACTGTAATTATAGGTGTTCCATAAAATAGGAGGTGACCGATGTATCTGAATCTGTCTTTCAGGTCTAAAGCATGCCTTCCCCACTTGAGGAAGAGTAAGAACCCACATATACTGAACCTTAGCCCACCTATGAATCTGAATCCCATGTGGTTCAAAAATCATTGTGGTGAGTAGCATTCAGAGCCTTTGTTGCTATTTTGTGAGAAACATGAGTAAGGTAAGAACCTTGTGAAGTGTGCAGTAGTGCCAATGCAGAATGCCAGATCTTGTATCTTTAGCACTACATACAGACTGGTACTAATGGTTCCTCAAAGCATTTTGTACCTGACCTACAAGAAATTGTTTTGTGGGAAAAATGTAGGGCAGGTTTTAAGGTATTGTCCATCCTTTTTGTTTTCAGGGTAAGTATGTGCTTTTCTATGGGAATTTTTAGTATTACATATTTTCTGCTCCAAATAGGAACCAAAACCCAAAATTTATTTTATTACTGATTCAACTTCATCTTTTTTTTACTATGGATAATGCTTAGTGTTTTCTTTTAATATGGAAATTATTTTGAGGTGGAAAAAGAATTCCATGTTATCTTGAAGTTAGTGTAGCACATTTTAAAACTGTAGCAAAAACTTTCCTTTTTAGACACTTGTCCTGTTAAACTCCAGCAAGCTTCAGTTCTTTCCTCAAGAAAGTTTCCCTTCTCAAAGTAGATCGGTAACAAGGATATATAATTCCTGTCCCCCATTTTTTTTGTCTATAGGATACTAGTTTGGTCCTTAATAGCTAGTATGCCTTAGACATCTTAAAAAAATAAAGATCACTCTTGTCAATGCTGTGTATAAAGAACATGACAAAATTGCCGTGCAGCTAGGCTTCAGCTTTATTTTTGGCAGAGCATGTGTAGCTTACATTTTATTTGCAGTGAAAAGATGACAGACTACAGTTTGTATCTGATGGAGATGGCAGGTAGAAGGGAGAGATTTTGACTCTAGGAAAGTACTGTTCTATCTGAAAGCCCTGAATTTTCCATGTGAACCAATTATCTGTTTTATCTTCTTTTCATAATTAAAATTAGATCTTACATAGAGTGTAAACTTATTTGTTTTTTCACTTCTTGTCTTAGCTTATACCATTTCTAAATATGGGATGTCCATGTGTGTCCTGGGAATGGCAGAAGAATTTAGAGGAGAAGTTGCTGTCAATGCTTTATGGCCTAAAACAGGTAATTATTTTTTTTTCAACTAGTATTACTAAAATACTGTGTTTTTGTATTTTGTCTGCTAAAGCTTGTTTTATTTGTCACTGAATATACTTCAGACTTCTGGAATACATTCAAGTGACTGAGCAGTTCTTTTATATATTTTTTTTCATCCTGCTTGGGTTCTGGTTTTCATTGCTATTTCTCATTAGACATTACCACTTTGATCTAAACTCATCTTCAGCTATTTTGAAACCACACAGTTGGCTGAAGCATGTGTGTAGCATTTGGCTTGCCTGTGGTTTTTCCAATGCATCCAGTGTTCTAGTTGACAGAATCATAAAAATGATTGTGTGCTTTAATGGGTGGGTATTGAACACCTGTGTACATAGTACTGTTTAGAATTCCTTGCTTGTTAAACTGCGAGAGCTTATTGACAAGATAGATACCTCTGTACATGCGGAAATAATTTTTAAAAAGCCTATTCCTAGAAGTTTTGGCACAGTGCAATTCTGTGAAGAGTCATCCACAGAACCATCTGATTGTGAATTACAAGAAATTAAAACAGCTCTCTGGAAGAAAAATAGCTCAATGCTCACATGTTGTATTTGCTTCGGTTTGTTTTGGGTGGGTGTGGATAAGGGCTGCTGTATGAGGTTAGGCCAGCTATTTGCCAAGGAGGCCAGTCTCTTTTCCCCAAATATGTCAATGGGCAGAAATCATTCTGGGTGTTAAAATCAATACCAGACAGAGTGTAACCTTGCCCTTTAGTGCTGTAAGCTCAGTCATTGTGTTAGAAAACTTTACAACAGTGTTTATTTCCTTAATTAGTGCAAGGAAGGAAGAAGGAAGAGGCGATAAAGATATGAACCAAGATCTTCTTCTGAGGATGGTGCTCCAGTTTGAGAAGTGTTTGTACACAGACACTTTTCAATGTTTTCCTGTTAGGAATTGCATACCCCTTTTAACCCTTAGAGGGAACTGGAACTCTCTAATCTACTTTCTCTAAAGTGAGAAATGTGGTGAAAACTTAACTATTTCAGACAAAATGAAACAAATTTCTCAGCTTGAGTACAGTTGGTGATCATCAGTTGAACAGTTGGGTTGATGTGTCTTACAGACTTGGTCCTTTTTCATTGGTCTAGATGCTTGCATCTTAAATACTTCCAGTAAATGGATGCATCATAGCTCTGCTCACTCTTTCAATCCTTTACCTTATTTTGGTAAGGGATTGACTTTCAAGATTATAATTATATCATTCATGATAATTATGTCATCACAAAACCTGTACTATTTTGAAGACAATAAAGTCTGAATCTGTGATGTACTGAAGGCAACTACTTGCATAACTTTAGAATATGGATTGCCTTGTGGTGAAGTTAAAGTCCATCTTTCATGTTTCAAGTGTGTGTTACATTATTTTATTTCTGAGGCAGTTGAAAGAAGTGTGTGCTTGTTTCCACATATTTGCTTCTTGAGTGCCCCAGGAAATCCTCAAAAAATTTTCCACAGAGATTTCCCAGTATCTATGTAATCTGGAATAGAACCATGAAACCTGATTCATGGTCTTTAGCTCCCTAGATCCCACCCATCCCCTCTGTCTTGTCTTTAAAATGGCACTGCTAAATGGGTTTTATATCTCCTCAGAATCCAGTAGGTGGGAGTAACTTGGTTTCTATTTACAGAAGTTACCTTTTACCTACCATTGTGTGGTTTTTGGTCATCAACTGATTTGACAATGTATATTGTCTATGAGAGTTAGGGATAGTAAAGCAATTAATCCAGAGTATCTCATTCAGATAGAGAGACATGGTATGAAACTGCAGACAACCAATTTGACTTATGTTTTCATGAAAAAGGTGTTATAAAATTAATAGGATTTCCTGTGTCTTTTAAGTGCATATATTCATATGCTGCATAGACACATTATGTGGATCCTCCACAGCTTTCTTATTCTGGATGTGCTGGAAAAAGCATCCACTACTATTGTGGAAATGAGTACTAACCCATTATTGAGTGGCTTTGTGAGTCTTGTTAAAAGATAAAGAATTTTTTTCTGCAGAGACCAGCTGGTTATACTAGGTATTTATTTTGCAAAGTGGCTGTTTCCCCCCACCCATCTCAATAATTTGACCTCTTTTTTTTCATGGTGATGGAAAAATGAACCCGTGAGAATTTCTCCACCCCTTGCCCAATAGAAATTTTTTCAGAGGGGCAGCTAACTTTATAAGTAGAAGTTACATTAAGTCTTATGTTGCATAGCTGGATACATTATTTCTTTCTAGTTTTGGCTTACTCTGCAGCACTCCAAGTTATCAGCAGCAGTACCTATGTCTCAGATGTGGTCTGGTATTAACGAATGTCTATGATGGTATTAATAAAACTTCTATAAAATCTGACATTCTTAATGTGGGGAAGTGGGAAACCTAATAAAAATACAGTTGTATCTTTCTCCTGAGCATTACATTTCCACTCTGTCCTTGGTAACATACCCATACCTGCTAAAGTAAGAGGAGAACACTCTGGGAGCTGCTACTGGTTACAGAGTGCAGCTAATACTTCTTCCCCACAGGATCCTACAGAACATGAGGCTTGGAAGTACAGGAAGATTCAATTTACAGATTAAAACAGTGTATATTCTAATAAATGCTTTTTGAAATAAAGATTTCTCTATGTGAGATCCTGCAAAGAAATAAAAAAAAGTAATTAAGCTTTTTATAAAATCAAAGACATACAAGCAGAGTTTTTTATCTGCAGAAATTATGCCTGCTCATTCAGTGATGCCTCCATGAAAACTGATGTGACATCAAGTATAAAAGAAGATCATAATGTGTGAATTCTTCTGTACAAAAAAATGTGGTTTTGAAAGGTTTATCTTCCAAAAGTGAGGAAGTTAACTTCCTTATTGTGATCATCCAGAGAGGCAGTGTTACAGACTTCCAGGGTATCTGAAATACAGTTGCAAAGTTCCTAATTTAAAAGCCCATTATCATCTCATACAAATGTGTTTGCCCTCAGTGCCAGGATCAGTTCATTAATCTGATTCTTTAAACACATGAAGGTATGTTGGTAATAAGATGCCAGAGTTCTCCATTTATCTAAAAGTGAAAGAGGACATCTGTCAAAAGGGCAAGGGGCAATCCCACCACAAAGAGTGCAGAGGAATAACAGAGGTGTCCTGGGACAGAGCTGGAAGTCTATTAAAGTGCATTAGAGGCAAACCTGTATCACTTTATACGAAATGAATACAATAATGTGCAGCCAGACTATGAGGCAGTACTGTCTGAAATCTTTTTGCTTCAATCTATGCAGGCAGGGTGACTGTGCTCAGAAGAATAATAGTTAACAATTAATTAACTGAGAAGTGACAGATCTGTGGGCCAGGAAAAGAGAGCAGCTTAATGAATCCTCAGAATAAATATATTTAAGTCAACAGAAGTCAGTAAATTTCATCATAGTATTTGACTGAAATTTTCTCTGAACTGTTGGTTGTTACTAAAAAAAAAAAAATCTTGCAGGGCAGATACCAGTTTAAAAGACCAAAAAAGCCAAATTTATTGTCTTTCTTAAAGATGAGAAAAAGACCTAGGTAGACCTACATGTATGTACAGTATATCTATTTGTCACTTTTTATTTAGACATGTATTTATAGCAGTTCAATTGATTTGAAAAAAAAAAAAAAAAGCTGAGGCTGCTTAACAGTAAATGAAATCAGAAGCTAATTCTCATCAGAGAAGACTAAAGAAATTAAGCCTATAGGGACAGTGCACACTTCTGCAGTCTCCTAGAAAACACTTGGACAGGAGCTCTCAGGCCAGTGCTGAAGACTTCTGTCCTTTTTCCCAGTACCTACTTTGAAAGGGAAATGAATGATCCAGCTCAGATACCTGTGTCTGCACAGTGCCTATTTTTTTGTTGTTGCTGTTGCTATTTAAGGAATGTTTGGATCATTTCTGGATCAAAATTACTGTTACTTTGTGTGAAATAGAAGCACTGAAAGGAAGACAGAAATTTGGTTTATCCTTCTGCTTCCCTGATCTTCTGGCCTGATAATGTAGGAGAGGATTTATGAATCTGTCTCAAAACTTTGGGGTAGAGTGTTGAGTTTCAAGCAGGGAAGAACTAATGAAGCAGAACATATGAGGGAAAAACAGTAAGATGGCAAATGTCAAAAGCTGCAACCAGATAGCATTTCTATGGAATAGGATGAAAAAAAATTGAATGGTTTCAGCCTGGAAGAGAAAATCACAGACTTAGACAGCAATATCCTACAATGTTAGTAACTTTCATGGGAGAAACGTAAAGAAGATTAGTGGAATGGCATAGAAGTAATAGAATTGCTTAATAAAAGAATCAGAAGCCTAGGAGATGTGGATTTATTCTTAGGTCAAACACAGCCTTTCTGTAAAATACTGAACAAGTAATGTGAGGTTTTCTTATTTGGTTTCTCATTAACTTAGGAGAAACACCTTAGTAGCTCATGGGAGTTACCAAAAGACTAACATGAAACATCAAGACTTTCAGTGTGATAATCTCCAAAGCTAATTCCTCTTTATAACTGATATGTCATACATTCACTTTGAGGGAAACGTAGTTTTTCATGTCCTGAACAACTGGTGAAAATTTGTTGGGCTGATAAATACATTGAGGGATGTGAATGTCATAAAAAGTTCTGACCTTTTGGAGTCCTGGGATATTTTCATGGATTTTTACTGTTGCTTGTAAAGAATTATTTGTTCATTGGTAGTATTTCACATCTTCTGTCTTCCTAGAGTTTCCTTTTGCCTGAAAGGAAAATAAAGTTTGTTTACTTGTGAAAGAAATGAGAATTCCATGTTGTCAGTGTTAAAGTTTTGTTTTCTTACCCCCCAAACTTTCTAGCCATACATACAGCTGCTATGGATATGCTGGGAGGAGCTGGAATAGAAAAACAATGCAGGAAAACGGACATCCTGGCAGATGCTGCATATTGCATTTTGACAAAACCAAAAACTTTCACTGGGAACTTCATTATTGATGAAGTTCTGCTGAGAGAAGAAGGAGTTAAGGATTTTGATGTTTATGCAATTGCACCAGGTAAAAGAGATCTTTAAAGGTGAGAAGTAAGTTCAAGAAGAAGGGAAGGATATATGGAGAATATTAATACAGTTTTTTTTCTTGTGGTTCTTAAATTAGCTTATAAAAAATGTTGCTTTGTCTCAGCTTTGAGAGCATGCCTTACTGCAAAGCCCATATGGATCCACCGAGAGTTTAATAATGAAATGCCTATTAAATTAAATTAAGAAATTCTTTAATGAAAAGAAAACCTACCTGCACTGTAGATGTATGTATTATTATTTAACAGCTCATTAAATAGATTTTTATGTTTTTCTTCTCTGATATTCTTCATTGCAACGTTAGAAGCCTTCTGGGTCAGATTTTAAATGAACAAAACTCTAAACATGTTATTTCATGCTATGTTTTTCCTTAAAATTTACTTATAATCTGCGATACAGTACTACTTGATTGTGTTTTCAGATGAAGTGGATTCCTACTGTGCAAATGCAATTTACTTGGATTTATTATTGCGTTCTTCCTCTCTCTTAGGTCACCCTCTGCTGCCTGACTTCTTCTTAGATGTTGAAATTGACACTACAGCTTTGAAGAAAGAAAGATATGGTAGGGAAAGCACTGTGTGTACAAGTCTATAATTTCCATAATTAATTTCATTTCATAGAATGTCCTCTGTTTTTCTTTTTTTCTTGATGAATTTGGACTCCACTCAAGCTTTTTAGCAAAACCCCTTTTCTCATTTGGAGTGTAAGATTTATGAAAGTGAGTATGTAGTTAAAACCAGGAAAAAAAAAATCATACCTTTTATGGTGTGAAGTCTGTGCATTATTTCGAAGAATTCCTTATTATTCGTTTGAATTGTGGTAGTAGGGAGGTCACATGTAAGTATTGCTGGGAAAAGAAATTAGACTGCAAACAACATATTTTGCAGGAATACCTCCTTTGCCTTGCTCGTTTATACAAAAGAATATGACATAAAGCCTCCGTAGCTTCTTACATGAAATGGGCACAATTTACACAACTAAAATAACTCTTGGATAAAATGTAGATATTTTTTGTTTTAGGAAAGCATTGCTTTTGCATTTTCAGAATCATTGTATGTCAAGTTGAAGGGCAACTAAGAGTGCTTAACTGTTTTATAGGAGTGTCAAAATAGGGATAAGGCCAGGGGGAGGAGGTAGACTTGGAAGTGCTCCGTTCTGTTGGAAATACTCCTTAGGCAGTCACACTAGGAGCATTCTGCCAGGGACAAATGGTGTTAGTTCCTTGGGCTCCCAGTGCAGGTCATTTTATTGGGACTCACAGAACAGCCCCAAGTATTTTTTGATACTGAAGACGCCTAAGAGACTTTCAACAGCATTTTCAGGGGCTGTTCCACTTGATTGGCTTTGTAAATTGCAAAAGCTTTCCTTTATTGTTAAATGTGCATGTTCACTGTGGTGAAGTAAAATGCTGATCAAAGCAGTAAATTGATTTCCATCTGTAGAAGCCTTTGCAGAAGAATTTATGAAAATATGCATGTTCTTTACAAGATAGACAAGACAGAAGTATTTTGGGATGAAAGCTATGGCTATTAAAGACACTGATTTTTTCTTTTTAGTGTTGTCAGGAATAGTGTGTGAATCACATTAGGAAACTGTTGTGTGAGTGTCTGTAATGAACTATAAACAGTCAGAAGTAGAATTTTGCTGTGGTTTTATTTTCACTTTTCTTCTGATCTATCAGGAATCAAAATTTATTGCAGAATGATGTTTAGTACACCTATTCAGATTCCCATGTGGAAAAAGCATCCTTTATCAGTGTTAATACTGAAATAGTAAAATAATAATTTTCCCTGCTTGGAAGCCTAAATCTTTTCAAATGGTGTCCTATGCTTATGTTTCTACATTCATTTTTAAAGTGGTTTGAATTTGAAAGAGAAAAGTAATCTTTCTTATAGGTGCTGCCAAAGAAGAAAAGAAATCAAGTGTATCCCAGCGGGAAGGAGCAGATGGAGCCAAGGTTAAGGCAGAATCTGCTGCAGCCAAGCCATCGGGCCCTGTTGCAGAGACATTCCGAGTTATTCAAG
>JAWWMU010000121.1:21980050-21991188 GCA_035048155.1 Cinnycerthia olivascens
ATGGATGTGATGGCACAAGGGCAGTGTGAACTCCTGTCTCTGCTTAAAAAAGTGCTTGACAAGTGTATATGAACTCTGCACAAGGAAAAATGTCAAGGTAGCTTTATAAGCAAGATTTGACTGTTCTTTTGACTGTTTTTCAGCTGGACTTAAATAGTGGATAACTAAGAAGTAACCAGTGGAAGACTTGTATACAGAGAGAAATTAGGGGCATGGTAGGACTCTAGCCTCTGGAGAAAGATTCAATTAGAATCCTGTAAGACATTATCTAGGGCACACTACTGTCTTGTGTGGACTTTTTCAGCACTAAAGGCCTCTCAAAGCCATTTACTGGAGCAGCTTGTAGCAGATCTTTGTCACCACATTAAATGCTTCATGTTACAGAGTATTTTAAAAATACCTCATTCACCGCTATTCGGGAAAGAAAGGTTGCGCATACGGTCTTTACAGACTGAAATTTTATAATTTGTGTATTCTATATAAGCAGAGTTGTGAAAACACTGAAGAAGTAAATGCCATCTTTTTCATTAATCTAGAATATCTCAAACATACAAATTTTGTACTTCAACTTGCACAGCTGCCATGATGTCAATTTGTCTTTGCAATCTTCTAGAATGATTTTGTATTTGGTTTTTTTTTGCTTTCAGTCAGTGACTGAGAAGGCTTGTCATTTATGAGCTGGCTAAATAAGGAGATGATAAAAAGCATCTTTTTAGTATTCCTGTACTTGAGAAATAACTTTATCAGCCACCTGAAAAAACAGTGGTGTTCCTAGCAGTTTTTGTATACTCCATCCTTCCAAGGGCATGCTATGGTTAATAAATATGCTGTAAATATGTTGTATGGGTGGGTATATAACTTAGTATTGATACAAAAAGTTAAAAATTGTAGTGGTGTTTCAGTGGAGCACTCAGATAATAACAAAAAGTATGAACAAAATCTTTAGGTAAGATTTTACACTGTTCTGTAAGAAACTTAAGTTTTGTAGTCAGGACTCTAGAGTTAGCAAGCCTAGGCCAGGACAATTATTCTACAGTATTGATTTAATGTTTTATTATTTTGTTTTGTTATGTTTTTTAATGGAAACATAGTTTAAAGTCTGTCAATTTAAAAATACTTCTTGTATCAGGTTGAAGAAGACAGTTATACGTTTGAAATTATGATGGGTTCCTGTATTGTCAGAAGCCCAAAGCTTTGTTGATCTTTCATTAAACCAAGTGAAACAATTGCATAGGTGATGAGCTTGGGGTTTAAAGAGTTCCTTTGTGTTTTGGCTGCTGTAGTGGGTTAATAGTTGTCAGTGTAATGGCAAAATCTAGGGAGCTCTCTTAAGATACAGTGACTGAAAGATGTGTCAGTTTTAAGTACAGGTACATGTCATGGACGAAGGTTATAATTTTGGTATAGTTTTTCTCCTGTTGAATCTGGTTTAGTCCACCATTCTGGAGCAGTAGTTCATTGTGTGCTGCAGTGAGCTACAGCTTCAGTTTTACAGGTGCAGGCCAGTAACAGCAAGAGAGTTGTAACATAGGTCACTGCAGCCATCTGAATTGTGTTTCTTTAAGTGTGTGCTTAAAATGGAAGAGGTCTGAAAATATTTTTTTCTGAAAAAGTCTGAGGTGTTTTTTTTTTAATACTAGTGTCAATAAAATTAAAAATAAAATGGTAAGAATATATGTTGGACATGGTAATACACCACATTTTTTCAGAGTCTTCTGGATATATACAGAGATTTCTTCTGTTGAATAAATAAGTTAATTATCAAATAAAGTCTCCACAACAGGAGTTGCATCAGTAGCGGTTTTTCTTCCTGCCATCCAGTAAATAAAATAATGTTTGGTGTAATAAAGAACCATCATTAATGGTTTCTACTATGTCTGCACATACAGCTTTTGTTTAATTAGAATGATAGGCAATTTACAATCAAAATACGCTCTTTAGGTGCCATACCTGAGTGCTGGTATACTCCATGTACTGCTAATAGGTGAAAATTAATATCAGTACTTTATGCTAATTACATTCTAGTATCTGTGCAAGTACAGTGTGATATGCATGATATCTAGTAACCATTTAATTGACATTTCTTTAAAATACAGGGTTTATATTTTTTTAATTCTCTTAATGAAAAAATGATGTTGCTGTTTGACGCAATTAGATGTTGTATTTAAATATACTTTTAAGATGCAGTTTTATGGTTAAAAATAAGTCTCTACTGTTGCTGGGGTGGAATGCACACACTCATGTTTTCTTCCATCCCACACTAACACCTGTGCTCCTTCATGAACAGCTAAATTTGGCAGAAAATGTTTTTAAGCACCCTAGCCTAGTGACAATCTTCTGTTGTGAATGACTTTCCCACACAAGGGAAGCAGCAGGAGCACATGATTAACAAGGATGAAGAGAACCTAATTGCCCTTTGAAGCACAGACTCCCGATGTAAGCCTGTTCTCTGAGCAGTACTTTTGCAGCCAATGCCAGCCAGCAAGATGGCTTATCCTTACCCCTTTCTTTGCAGCGGATCCTGCCACTTCTCAATCTCTCTTTCTGCTGAATAACTAATCTAACTCAGCTTAGAATGCTGGCAGGCTGGAGAATTGATTAATCTCATAGGAAAACTCTTTGGCACTGGATTTGATGCAAGGATAAACCGTTCATGCGCACATGGGAATACTGGACCAAGGGCAATGGGAAGTTCTCTTTCCGCTAAAGTGATGAGAAGCTGTTTGGATCAACTTAACTCCATGTTGTAAAATCACTCCCTTGGTCTCTATTTTTCGTTCAAATGCTTTTATGGAAGAGCGTGGTAAAAGTTTCAGGAAACTTAACTGCCTTTCAAAGGTGTTGTGGTACCTTGTTTCTTGTTGGCATTTTGAAGCTGTTGCTAGGCTGGAATATTACAGCAATCTTAATGAGTAAATGGATGTAACTGGAGCTAGATACGGATTTTTGAATGAAGGACCTATAGTACACAAACTCTTTTCTGTCAGTAGTTAGAGCCTCAAATTGTTAATACTCTTAAAACAAATACTTTGATCTTTGTCCTAAGAATTTGATGGTAAATCATATGTATTTTATAAAAATATACTGAAATGCAGGGTTTTTTTTAAAATGTGCCATAGATACATTTAAATATGTCTCAAATTAGTTTTGCTCAAGGTCCCCTGTGTCCTGTTGCAAATGCAGACTTTACCTGTGTGATTGTGCGTTTGTGGGTGTAATGTCGTATTGGAGACGCAGAGCCTGCAGCCAGCTCATTTCTTTTCTTAAGCATTTGTTATTCTTGGTCTTTTAAAAAAGTAGTAGTGGGATATATTTAAATATGAAGTTAGCACAGCTAAGTTTGCTAATTTCTTGAGACATGGGAAAAAGTTATGTTGTTGGCATTTTACTCCTGAAAAATCAGTTCCTAGCAGTTGTGGGTAATGTGTATAGGAAGAGGGTGTTCTTGGGAAGAATAAGTAAAGGGAATTATTGCACTTTTATATTGAGCTTTCTCTGCAACAGCCTTTACTAGTAATCTTATCTTCTATTTTTTAGTGTGGTCCTGACAAGCTTCTTCTGGTGTCAGTAACAGAGCTTTTACCATGAGCAATTCTACTCCAGTTACAGGTATACATAAAAAAAAAGAATTAAAGTTCTTCAATTGTTCTTTGTTTGTTTTTTTTCCCTTTGTTGTTTTGTGCGTGTGTATGTTGAGGACGATGCAGTAAGTGTATATCTTTATCTGTAGTTTTAGATCAGACAAGAAGTTTGAAAGTGAGAGAAGGCTGGTACTGCTTTTAATTAATATTACTGCTTTTGTTAATATTACTTCCAGCATTAGGTGTAGGTGGAGTGTTATTGACCAATAGTTGCATGAATTAACTTTATGTCAAATAAATTAACTAAATCATGACATAGACAATTGCCTATCAGCAGTGGTTTCCAAATATTTATTTTATATCAGGGCAAAGGACAGAGCAAATCACTTTTTGGTAAGTGTCGAAGACTTTCTATATTTTTGGTGGGGAAAAAGGAGGAGTCTGAAGAGCTAACTTGAAGATTTTTCTTTTTGATTTCTTTGACTTGCACATATCAGGTTGTTTATACTTCTGCTGATCAATTCAATGTGATGTCCTAATGTTTCTGCTTGGCTTGAAATAGCATTAACTTATACTCAGCAATGTAGTAGCTGAAATGTATATTATTAATTAACAATGCAATGACTGATCCTTCACAGTGGTATCTAAGATGTCTAAATGGTATAGAGATTTTTTGGATATATTAGTAGGCTTTCTCATTGATAATTATATAAATCTAAAATTAAATATAATCACTATTGAAATGCGTCTTTTTACCTTCAGCTGCAACGCTTGTTTTTTGTTGTTATGTTTGGGGTTTTGAATTTTTGTTGGTCTGGTGGGTCACATATCTAAAATGTGTACCTCTCTACCTCAGGCTACTCAGGGAATTAATTTGCACCAGTCATGAATTGTGATTGTAATGAACTTCCCTTTGTACATCGGGAGACAATTTTCATTGGGCTTCTTTTGAACTGTCTGAAAGCATTTTTTACTTTTACTCAATCGAGTGTACAATTCAGAAAGGTGATCACTTTTGGCATGCTTTAAAGAATTGTGGAATCAATTTTGAAATTTAGGTGTTGGAAGATACAGATAATTATCATTCTGCATCAAAATTGGTATCAAACCACATCTGGAGAAAGAAGCACGTTTTAAAAATCTACGAAGGTTTTTATGTTTGAGATGTGCCAGTTTTTATTGCTGATTTAGTAACTTAGCTAAAGTTTTGCAAGAAAAGAAGCACTTCAATAGTTTGCCATTTAGCTCCATTTTGTCACCTCTGACAATGTGTCAGAACCCAGAAGATACTGCTTCTGCAGGAGCCTCTCGTATTAGACTACAGGCAAAATTCATACTAGGCTTCCTGCTTTCTTTAGTCAAACACTCCTTGACTTAGTATAAGTCAGGGACATCTTGTCCATTTTGAACCTGAAAAGTACCAAATTGGTTATTAGAGTTTAGTTAGTGATATGTCCTGTCATGGCGTGGTGCCAATATGTGTTTATTATGGTCATGTTTGTCTTAAAGTTCACATTTTTCAGAATGCATACAGAGCTCATGAAGCCATTTAAAATTTCTTGATGGAAAAATTAAGGCATTAGAATCTTTTTAGTTTTGCAGGTGGGAGAATTATTAAGTGTGGTATAGTTGGGGCTTTGATTATCCAACTTGAAATTTTATAGGCTTCCACTAATAAAAAGATCCTTTGTAAACATCCTTATGCAGAATGACTTGTGTGAACCAGTTCTTAGCCTTAGACTGTATGCAAAACCTACAGCGAAATCTGAAATTTCTTATAAAGCTCATACAAAATTTCTTCCCAATCTTTTGTGTTTCTCTTTGGAAGACTAAATGGAACAGATTAGGTATTAAGGCTATCTCTCTTGCCTCCATTGCAACTGCTTCTAGAGCAATATGCTTCCATATACTGTGTCCTGCTTAAAAGTGCTCTCAAGGATACTGAGTAATGTTCTTGAAATGTAGTCATTGGTGACTTACTTATCCAAATCTGTCACTTACAGGATCCAAATAAGCATATTACCAAAAAAACCCCACTTTTATCAGTGTGTCAAAGTGGAAGATGTAAGAGTTTGTATGGATTTCATGCTGTCTGTCTTTTGCAAAGACTTTATAAAATTTAAAATAATTTGGAACAGCAGACTTTCTTTAATAAAATAAAACAGACCCCAAATCTTGAGTTAGCTACTCAGTCACAGAAAGATAATTTGGTGATAAAAGGAAAATTAATGTATTACCTCCCGGTTACCACTTTCCCCTCTTCTGTGTAACTAACATGTTGTAGATATTTTATGTAGGCATTTAGGGAGAAGTTACTGGCCTCCCATTAAAAAAAACAGAACAGCAAACCAAAACCAAATCTCCAGAGAATAAACAAGTCCAAAGCAAACTCAAACATAGCCCACCCTCCCCTTGCTATCGAGGTTTCGAATTGCTGATGACGTCTTCTTTCACTGTCCCTTTGTTAGATATGAAATATCCTTTCTTAAGGTTCAAAGAAGTATACCTAAGTCAATGTCAGTGCTCAGGCAACAGTTTCTCTCTGTTAGGTTTTGATATGTACACTGTGCAATGGGTTTGTCTTGTTTACTTGTCTGTCTCCCTCCCTAAAATATTTTAGATAATGAGAAGAAAAAAAGTAAAGGAAACAGATCACCATGTTCCCCTTCACGTGTCCTTCATATTCGTCAAATTCCAAATGGTGTTACCGGAGCAGAAGTTATTTCATTAGGTCTCCCTTTTGGCAAAGTAACCAATCTCTTGATGCTAAGAGGAAAAGGTCAGGTACGTTGTTTTCAATGTTTCAATAATAAGAGCAAGACTGAAGATGTGGTTCATGTTATGATAATTTTGATCCTGTGCTTGAGTTAAATGATTGCAGCAATGTCTAACTATGTCATTGATAGGAGAGGATTTTCATATTTTTAAATGTGAAAGGATGTTTTGAAATTTAAGGTTTTAATATGCTTTTGAACTAGAAATTTGTTAATAATATTGCTAGACATTATATCCACTTTATGTGAGAACGTATTGATGATAGAGCTACATCGTCATTATTGATGACATATGTCTTCAAAGAGCCTGCCTGCTTAAGTTACTAACATGCATGTTAATTTTTTGACATCTGTTTAATTCTATTAGATGTGACAGAGTAGTTTGTGTCATGAAGAAACATAGAAATCCTAAAAATAATAAGCATTCATTCAAAAAATTGAGCACTGAGCTGGATTAATACAATGAATGAACTGATGGATGCTTAATGTTCTTTTCCAGCTTTTTCAATCAGTATGCCTATCAGCTACCGAGGTAACAGTGCTTGGTTTCAGGAATTTAACAGATTGATTAGCAGTGTGGTACTTTTAGCAGCATTGCTTCCCAAATGCCATACTTATTCCACCTCTTCCTAAATGACATAGTGTACTTATAATGTAAAACTTTCTAAGAAAACCCACAAATTGAATAAAACGGCCCCATAAACAGGCACACACAAATGCATTCTAATACTGAACAAATCAACACTGTACTTTCACGTAATCTCTCTTTAGTGAGAGTGCAATTGGGAAAAAATTATTCTTTTTTCTCTCTTGTAAACAAAACCCGTATTGAAATCGCTGTGTATTGGTTGCAGGCATTTTTGGAAATGGCTTCTGAAGATGCTGCTGTTTCTATGGTGAACTACTACACTCCTGTTACACCTCACCTCCACAATCAGCCTGTTTATATTCAGTATTCCAACTACAAAGAACTTAGGACTGACAATCAACATAATCAGACTGTAAGTACAATATTTCCATTAAACAGGATATAATTGCATGGGTTGCATACTGGTTTTGTCTAGGACAGAGTTAATTTTCCTCATAGCAGCTTGTGACAGAAAGTGTTAAGGCCTTTTCTGCTTCTCAGGTTGCCCTGCCAGTGAGAGTGCACAAGAAGATGGAAAGGGTCTCAACTAGGACAATTGATCACAACTGACCCAAGGGTTGTCCCACACTGTATGATGTTGGGCTCAGCATTGAAAGCTGGGGGCGGGGGGAAGGATGAGGAAGGAGAGATGTTCAGGGTTCTGGCCTTTTTCCTTCAAGTAATTGTTCCTACGTTGTTGGAAATGTTTAAACACCTTGTTTTGCATTACTTGCACATGCAGCTATTGCTTTGCCTGTTCAACTGTTTGTAACTGAGCCCATGAGTTTTCTCACTTCCACTCCTCCAATTCCCTCTCCCATTGTGCTAATGGAAAGTGACAGAGCAGTTTTGCGGCACTTTGCTGCATGCCAGCATTAAACCATAACACTAATAAATAAACAGGCTAATCTTCATGATATTAGTAGGCAAATTCTGATACATATAATTTCAGTGACTTCTTACAGATAGGGACTTCTCAATATCTCTAAAATTTTTGTTGGTGAGCTCAATTTCAAAAGTAGCTCATCATGATGACCATGAAATCAAGTGATGGTGGCATGAAGACTGCTTGTATGAACAAGGAGCTCCTGTCTGGGCTTAAACATAAAAGAGAGGCAAAAAAGAGTTGGAATCGTGAACAGATGGCCCAGGAGGATTATACAGCATTATCTGAACATGCAGGGATATGGTTAGGAAAGTCAAAGGCCACATGGAGTTGTCTCTGAGAGATGTGAAAAGCATCAAGTTTAGTTCCTTGTAGTGTATCAGCAGTAGAAATAGGATTTCTTTTTTTTAAAAAAATACGTAGGCCTGCTGCTGAAGGGGGCAGAGACAAAGGAGGTGGAAAAGACTGAATTACTGAGAGCCTTCTCGGCAGCCTGTAGTGGTTAAGACTTGTCCTTGGTATTACCAAGCGCATGAGAACAGTGGAAAAGTCTTGATGAAGGAAGTAGAGAAGAATCACATTAGAGAACATTTAAACTAATTGGATAAACAAGAAGTCTATGGCCCTAGTGAGATACACTTTATAATACTGAGGGAGTGGATTGGTGTCATTGCAATGCCACTGCACGATCTTGAAAATGTCGTGGCAGTTGGAAAAAGTGACTGAGGACTAGAAAAAAAATCCTTCCTTCTCTTATATTAAGGAAGAACAACAAGGAAGATCAAAAGAAAGATATGGGGAACTACTGCTTGATCAGCTTTACTTTGGTCCCTGGGTAAGGAACAGAGCAACTCGTTCTGGAAACTCTCTCCTAACATTCTCAGGAGAAGAAACTGGTTAGTCATAGTCAAGCACAGGCTTTTAAAAGGTCATGATGCCTCACCAATGTGATGGCCTTCTATGATGAGATGACTGGATTGGTGGATGAGACAAAAGGAAATTGCTTATCTTGACTTTGGCAAGACTTTCAGTGTTGTTTCCAATAACATCCCGATAGATTAACTTTTTAATGCAGTCTAGTTAAGTGAACTGTGAGGTGATTTGAAAGGCTGAAATGGTTGTGACCAGTGGCATAAATCTGGGGTCCAGTCACTAGCAGAGTACCCTAGGGGTTAATACTGGATTTTGGATTCCTGGATGAATTTCAATTGACCTCCCATTTAGATACATAGGTTATATACTGTGATATGTATAGCATGGTTTTTTTTTTTCCTCTATAAGAATCTTGACAGTAGTGATTTGGGCATAAATCATTCATTTGTGCTGACACAAAACGCACTGAAGTCTCGTAAGCTTCTCAGTCTGGTAAACATTATTTGTCTCTTTCCTCATCTAAGATTCTGGATTGGTTTGTTGTCTGCAAAACCAAATAAATAACGAGAGTTTTGTTTTAAGGATGTGGTTTGCATAAGAGCCTCAGGAAAAGTATATGTATGTTTGCAGATAAGATGCTCTGTCTCTTTCTGAGTATTTTCAACTTAGTATGTGGCACTTGCTTTCTTCTATAACAACATTGTCTACTTTTATAAATAAGCTCTTTGGCACTTATATTTGAGTTTTATCTAAATTTTAAAGACACTCTAGTAAAGCAGCTGAATACTGTTATTGCCCTAGTCCCTAGGCTGAGCCCTGAAGTACAGATTATTTTCCAAGGTTCTGTTTTTCTGAAACTAGGTAACATGTGCCATGTGCCCTGTTTAATCTGTCTTCCAAGGAAATAGTGTAGCTGAGACATGACTTCAGTAGTCCTGCTACTCACAGGTGTAAAGATGTTTTTGGGGAAAGCCCATGAAAAACAAGTGAAGAGACTTGTGTAATCACAGAAGTCTAATTTGAGGAATTAGATTTGAACCTATTTTTTGTGGTTGATGGCTTTGCTCTGAGAGAAGAGTAGGGTGTGCACCTTTAAGCTTATCCCCACCAAATCTTAATTCATGAAGAGAATAAAATCCTAGTAAAGCAGAGCAAATAGTTCTTGATATGCTGATTGGTTGTTAGTCTATCACAATATTACAATATTGTCATCAATAATATTGCTAGAAAGATGTCTAGAATTACAGTAGCTTACTGAATCAAAGAAAAATTGTGTCTATAGGACATTACAAAGTAGTGGCAGTTTAGCAAAAAAAAAAAAGATGTAATTCTGTGAATTAGACTGACTAGTTGTAAGGGAGGAGCATGGAAAGTAGGAGTTATGACTTATTTAATAATGTAGAATTTGAATCAATAATACAAAGTAAATATGGTTTTTTGAAGTTATGTTTTATGTTCTTTTCATTTAGGAGAACTTTTTTTCAGTTTAAATAATTTGTATGTAAAATAATTGCACTTTCTGCTATGACTTAATTTCAGAGAGCCCAAGCTGCATTGCAAGGTGTGAATGCTGTGCAGCACGGAAACCTGGGTATTACAAGTGCTGTTGCTGCTGAAGGTGGGGTCCTTCCAAGTCATGGTTCTGTTCTTCGAATCGTTGTTGAAAATGTTTTTTACCCTGTCACTTTAGACATACTATATCAGGTAATGAGGATTGCTTAAAAGAAGTCACAATCTGTTCCAATGTTGCTACTGTAAATCCATTAATTTATTTTTTTTAATTACCTATGTTTCCTGAATCTTCTGAGTGAGGACTGTCTTTTAAAAATAATTTCCTGAGTTCAGGGATCTAGATTTGAAATAGTTCTGCATAAATGAAATTCAAGCAAACAGGGCTTCAGTACTCAGATTTTCATGTTGTCTCATTTAGTTCCTTGCCATAGAAGCAGCAACAAATTTCTGCTTTCATGATGATCTAGTGAAATATTGAATGTTATGAACTTGTGAATCCATATTTTAGCACTCTTTCTGCTGAGTAACCTTTGTAGTTTATGTTTAGGGTTTATATTCACTTTTATAGCTCAGTGTAAGTCATATAGTATGCAAATTGCATGGAAAAATGTTTTTGATTGTTCATCTTTAGAATGGCATTTGACTACCTCTGAAAGCTTAGAATAATGGTAGGCTATAGTTATGAAAGACATTACTTAACCTTCTAGGCTGATGTGTTCTAGAAGCTGACCTGGAACAGAGACTAGACAGAGCAAAAGGATAAAGTAGGGATTTATTAAAAGACCTCAAGGGCTTTTAATAAATGGCCTTTCAGGCTAGGCTACACCCAAGATGCCCCAAAATGGTCACAAAATGGACACCCAATCACAAGGTCCCACACCTTT
>JAWWMU010000121.1:22120115-22130608 GCA_035048155.1 Cinnycerthia olivascens
GTGCAGAGCGGAACAGAAACCACAACCTGACATTTACTGGCAAACAGAATCATAAAAGTGCACTGAAAATGAAACTCTTCAAACATGCAACGTTTAACTGAGTTCAGCAGACAGGCAGATTGAAACAAAAATGAAAAACCCAGCTGAATCCCTCTCACTGAATTGAAAGGAGAAAAATCACAGAATCATAGAATAACTAGGTTGCAAGAGATCTTTAACATCAGCCCCAATACCTCAAATAAACCATGGTGCTGAGTGCCACATCCAGTTCCAGGCTGCCCTCTCAGTTGGCTCATGCTTTTGATGGTTTCCAATGCAGGTTTCTTCAACTTTTCTCTCTTGGCTTCTTGTGTAAGAGACATGGATGTACTAGAATAAGTCCAGAAAGATGATGAAGAGTCTGAAGCATTTCATCTGCAAGTAAGGCTGAGAGAGAAGCGAGACTGCACTATGGAGAAGAGCAGGCTCAGGAGAGATCTTAGCAATGTGTAAAAATACCTGCAGAGAGGTGCAAAGAGGATGGAGCCTGGCTTATTCCATCAATGCCCAATGACAGGACTGGAGGCAATGAGCACAGAGTGCAAAAAGGCGATTCAGCCTGAACATCAAGGAAGACTTTTCCCTGTGAGAGTGATTGAATGCTAGTGCAGGTTGCTCAGATAGGTGGTGGAGACTCCATCCTTGGAGATATTCAATAGCCATCTGGACACGGTCCTTGGCATCAAGTCCAACTCTGGGCCCTGCACTGATCTGTCCTCAAGAATTACACTGTACGCCTGAATGCATCGTCCAAATGCTTTTTGGACAATGAGAAAAAAAATTTTTAAATCCCAGCAAAATATACAAAAACAAACAATGTTTCCTCTCTCTTCTGGTCTTGTGGGGTTATGAGCTGTTCCCATACCTGTGAAAGAGGAAGGACATCGGCAAAGATCAAGAAAAATAGAAAGAGGAAGAAGAGAGGGAAGGTCAAAGAGGGAAAATCAGTGTTCAGTGATGTATTCAAAGAAAGGGTCAGGAACCGTGTGAGCTACCCTAAGGAAATCAGAGTCAGCTTTCAACTTGTATTTTGTCCCCTCTCTTCGGCTGATTTTTACAGGCAGCACTACAGCCTGAGCTGCAGGAGGACAGCTGAGATTCTCCTGCAGAGCCCCCCCAGCAGAGAACTGGAGAATTGTCTTTTCTTAAATAGGTGACTGTTAAGCAGTGTCCTGCATGCTGCCTTTGAGTAATCTCCCCGAGGTGGCTTATAATGATGGGATAATGGGGACTGGTGTGGCAGGGGGACTGCACAGCTGCCCACAGAGCACCAATGGCCCAACTAGCCCTGCTCCTCAAGTCACTGCAAGAAGAGGAACCCATCAAGGCTTTCCCCCCTTTCCTCTGCTGAGAATGTGGGAGCATCAGTGAACAGCAGTGCTTTCTGTGAGGGAGATGAGGGGAGCGAGGGAACCCTGAGCACACCTGGCTCAGAATCCTGCACCAGGTATTTCCATTTGCAGTCGTCCAGATCCTGCACACACATGCACTTTGACATGAACAAATACACAGTTTCCCACTGTTCACTATCACAAATACCACTCACAGCTACTGAGCCTATACTTGAGCTTGATGCTAACTTTCCACAGAAAAAAGTTTACTACAGACTAATGATAGAGACCTCTTTGTCACCTAATTCGGACAACTAACAAGAGATGAAGCTCTTTTTAAAGACATATTTTGCATTAATAGTGCTTTATCTGCGGTTAAAATACCCAACATTTAATATTTAAATATGGAAACACATAAGCATTTGGCTTTATATAATGTTAGAAAGTATATTGCCTCCAGAATTTTAAGGTGTTGAAGAGTTAGAAGGTCTGAAATAATCTTAAAACTCAGAATAAACATTATAACACGGACAGAAGAAACATAAAGACAATCTAAAAGTTAGAGAAAAGTGTTAAATCCAGCACAAGGATAGGCAGAAATAAGAACACATCTCCCAGACTGTTACACCAGGGTAGAGCTTTCAGTAATAGTTGGCTGTAGTGAGTGCTCTGAAGTCCTGCTGCATTTCCAAGCATTTCTGGTATCTCTCTGCAGTAGAATCAGTAACTTTGAGAGCATGCTGGACATATGCAAGGACCACCCTCTGAAGGCTGAGCTAGCTCATGCCATTTGCAATTACCGAACACCACATAATTTGTAACTTACCCAAGCCGCAGTATTTTTATTCAATTAAAACTGTGAAACCAGCATAAACTCCCAGTAGATCCAAAATATTAAGGAGTTCAAGAAGACAAATGTGCACATTCTAGTTACCTTCCTCTAGCACATGCCACAAGATGACATGTGACTACGTGCAGTGTTGCACACTCTGGACCTCTGTGTGAGACTGGCAATGAGCCGCAGCTGCCGAAGCTGACAGTCCTTACTCTCTATGTAGGAGGGTCAGTATGGTCACCTGTGCATGGTGCCCTCAGTGCCTTGGGGCATAGACTGGACCCTAGCCCCTCTGAGCAGTGACTTCCAGCCATCCTGGCCACCCAGCCAGGGCCATTCTGAGGCTGGTCAGCACAGAGGCTGCTGAACAGCCTCAGAAAAATTCGTAGAGCAAAAGAAGTCCTTTTTTTTCAGCATTTACCAGAAGTGCACAAAGACTCCTAGGCAGGAGGTTTGGAAGCTGGTAGTCAAAGGGATCACTGGCGTTTGCAATCTGGGTTTGAGGGCTACTTCTTCCTCTTCTTAGGGAAGCGCGGTGGCAGCTGCACTTCCCATGCCAGTGCTTTCTCCCATTGGTTTTGCCCATTCTGCAAGGTCCACCTTCTGCGTTTTACTTTTACCCCTCACTGGTCAGCCTGAGCCACCAGCCAGCAGATCTCCAAGGTGTTTCCAGAACTGCAATTTTCTACACTTTGTTAAGTCAAAATGTTATCTAGACCTTTCCAGATATATTTGTATAACTCCTCAGGACCAGGAAGTTTTCCTTCGGTGCTTTGTCTTTACTTAGACTTTTGGAAGGAGCTGAGGAAAATAGGAACTTCTAGAAAAGAAAATAGGACTTCTAGAAAAGAGCAGCTTTACCAACTCCTCTCCAAAATAGATACACTTTTGTTTCTCTTTTAAAGTGAAAACATTCATTAAATTACTTACTGGATTGATTAGTATGCATGCTCATTACTTCACAGGAAGAAGTCTTGGGAAGAAAATCTGCAAGGAGGCTAAAGTATTTCCTCTCTTACAAACTGGCAAAAACACAACAGTGATTGGACACACAGATAAAAACACTAATATTCCATTTCTATACTGAGGCCTCTCAGGTCACCAATGCGACAATGGTTGCACCATTAGAAAACCGTACCACCTATAATTTCAGCTGTAGCCATTTCCCACAAGCAAGCTGTGACATATGAACATACAAGAGCAGTTTGCAAAGATGTCCTGATGCATTAGATGGCAGGCTGCCTGCCAGTCCCCATACAGCCCATTTGGTGCCACAGGGGCCTTTCTGCAAAAAAAAGCTAGGCTGTTTGTGTCTGCCTGAAGTGGTCTTATCCAGAGTGGAGTGTCCAGTGAAAACAACTCATCCATCACCGTTCGCAGCACAAAGGTCCGGTTCTTGCATGGTGACAGCTAAAACTGCCAACAATGTGACTATTTACAGTGTGGAAAAGATAGGAGCAAGAATTCCCAAGATCTCTTTGCAACGTGCCCAGGTTTTTCTGATAGTAAATGCTGAACAAAATCCGCAGTACAGAGGTATTTTGGTTTGGCACATGACTTCTCTCAGGAGGTTTTTAAATTAAAGGCCCCTCCACCAGGCAGAGTTGTTAAGTCTTGTTCTACAGGCCCGTCCCAAGTAATTCCTATGCACTAGTATGTAAGAGTTTCCTTTTGGGCTACCATCCAAAATTTTTTTACTGATTTCATGCAGATCTGATTTCACGCAGATCTGATTTCACGCAGAAGTTCCCAGGATTTTGAAGCTTTTCTCTTTTTTCTCTTTCCTTTCCCCCCCCCTTTTTTTTTTGTTTTTGTTTTTGTTTTTTGTTTTCAGTGGGTAAGTAGAAACATTTTTTGAAACAATTTACTTCTAAAATTATCTCAGCTTAAGGAGTCATGCTGCAGGTAGCTTCCATGCCTGCACATTCCACACACTTGTTACTTTTATTCCTTGCACAAAGCTTTAATTTATGACTCACCACACTGTAAAGCTGTGGTAGAAAGAGGCCAAGGAGTGTTTCGAGACAAATACCACGAAGATATGCCTGTGCAGGCTGCCTCCTTTCTCAGAAAGATTATGTTGTCACTTTTCTCTCCCTTTCTGCTGTATTCACCAAGGTGAAATCAATCAGTGCTGCTGATGAAACAAAAATCCAATAGGCAACAGTGGTGACCAACCACACATTTGCACCAATTTTCTTCAGTCAGGCTCACTGCTTAAAGGGCTATTTTACTTCATACTGGAGCCTTAGATCTGACCTCCCACTCCTTTATCAGGCTTTAAAAATGGAGGGGACCTGAGCTCAGCCATTTTGCCTTGCTGTGCAGCTAAAACAGTCCCCTGTGACAGTAGAAAGCTCTGATACTGAGCAAATACTAGCCTGTTTGTCCTGGCTGACTCTTGCAGGGGTTGTAAAACTTACTGCTAGAACCTTTGGCTAGTGTTCAGAATGTAAATTGGGGTTGGGCCAGCAGCATATTTGCCCACTGGTCTATCTCACAGCACTGCTATCTGTGAATGCAGATGGCTCTGGGACACTGCTCATGTGCATGAGAGTATACTGCTCTTTAACCCTCTTCTGATAATCAGCAGTTTCCTGGGATGTGGGATTTTGCCCTCCAGGTGCCAGTTCCATTGATATCTTAGGAGACCATACATGGAAAATATTTGCTTCACACAGCTACATCTGAGATCCAGTCTGTGGTTAAACATTGTCTCTCCTGCTGCTGATAATTTGCTTTTTCTCCTGCCATTTGCAACCAGTTTTCATGCTTCAAAATGCAAGCCTGAAATGTCTGAGGCAACCTGCAATGTGAAAGGTGTGAATCTTCTCTCCACCATCAGGGATTACAAGCTCTTGACCCTTCTCTAGCGACATACTGAGCTTTAAAGGAACTGGGCTTGTAAAAAAGAGATGTGTTATCTGGCAATGGGTTGGATTAAGCTGCTAAGTATTGCTATTTCCTATCCAGACAGCGAGGGGATGAGTAATGTGTACACAACAAGAGCAGCTGGGCAGAGGATGTTGTTCATGTGCTTCTATCTGGCAGCACTGACAAATCTTGGATTATTGCTAAAAGCATAACTCTCTTCAGCATGCTTCAGAAAACCCCATGGTCTGCAAACTGCATTGCCTTTGTGCTTTGTGGAGAAAAAAAAAAGGACAAGAAAAATGGACCTCTGTGGTATTCAGCATGTGCCAATTGAATAACCAGCACTGCTGTGCAATGCCACAGTGCATTTGCTGTGAGGAGAGATTGCTGGTTTTTCCCATCTGACCTCACATCAGAGACTTCCAAGAGCCTGAAAAGGTGAAGAGAGCTTTCATGAGTGTCACTTACAGATTTACTCCTCTCGGTAGCAGAGGTCCATTCACCGAGGTCTCTGGAGAGTGGGTACCTGTTTTTGGGAGCATGCTGAACCAAAAATGGGGCCATGGGCAGCACAGCATCCCCAGTAGCTATGAAGGCTGCAGAGGTCCCTGTTTCATGTCCCCAGATGATCAGAGCTAGCCACAGGGTAGCTGTGCAAACAGAAAAAGGAACAGGGTACTCTCTGGTGAAAGGATACGAGTTGGTCCCAACCTTTATGCCCAGGGTCCTACCCTCTGAATACAAAGCAGTTGGCTCTGTCTGAACTCCAGATTCAGCAAAATTTTTGGCAACAGCTCATTTCATGAGTGTTGCCCACACCTCCTGCAGCCTGCCCCACATACCCCGAAAGAGATGCCTGGACCCTGCAGGGACATGCAGGATCTCATGACGCATCTCAGAGGGCTGGTGCTGCACAGGCTGTGGGGACCTGATACTGAATTGGCACCTCTCAGATAACAAAGAGATTTTGAGCTGACTCAGTGTCAGCTCCCTGGAGAAATGGAAACCTAATTATACAACCTTGTTCACTGGCTCCCAAGGACACAACAGGGATGGCAGCACCTCCTGCGCTGGCAGCGCCAGCTGCACATGGTGATTGTGCCAACTCTGCCACTTCTGCATCTTTGTACTCCCTCCTCCAGCATGACAGCACAGTAGCAAAATCCATTCCAAGGACCACAGCAGTGGCTTGACCTGTGCAGTGCCATTAAGGAAAATGGGTTATGCTGACTGCTTGTTTTTAGTGGCATCGCTGATGGAGAGGGATGGTGCAGGGAGCCACTAAACTCTGCTTCCCTATGCAGTGATAACTCCAGCAGGTTTGAATGAGGACTTATAAGAATATCCTTCCAAATTATTTCCTCCCAACCCCAGGAAGGGGAAGAGGAACACATGCTTTTAGGAGTCAGAAAAGAGCCTTCACATCTCCATCCACCATCCTCGTCTTTCTCTGAATTTCCCTTAAAACTTGTTCCCCAGCTTCTACCCACAGAAGCCTGCTGGTTGCCGCAGTAAGAAGTTTGCAGCTAACTGTGTGTGTGTGTGTGTAATGTTGTTCCATCCATCCTGGCTCAGTCAGAAGTAGTCCAGATAGCTGCACTTCCTCTTAGTGAAAGCACTATTTCCAGCAGAGGCCTGATCCTGGTGCTGAGTCTGTGTGTTGGCAGCAGAAGGAGCGACACTCTGGGATAGGCATCTCCTAGGAAAGGAAGTTGGGAAGGATGAATAACTTAAAACCAGCAGAAGCAATCTTCAGACCTGCCTCTGGCTTAGTATAATTGGCACTAATTACCAGTTTGCACAACCTGTAGCCATGATTTCTCATTTTTAGATTGCTCAAGGTTTACATATAGTTAGTTAACATGGAAGCAGGACACCTGAGGAATGGCTGTTTGCCCTGGGCTGCCCAAAATACACTCACCTGCTCAGCAACTCCCATGCCCCCAGAACCACAGTGGCCACAGGACCACACATCCCACAGGCTCCACTTCCCAAAAGTGGAGCAAAAGCACATACACACCATCAGGGCTGTGCTCTTGGCTGAATGGGGAAGGGCTGCTAATGAGAAAAACAACAGCATGCAGTGATACTAGAGCAGGCTTTCCAAAAAGCTTACATCACAGAGCTGTTCAGCCACCAGAGAAACAATGCAAGAAATAGGCAAGAGATGAGTGCTATCTGCAAAGTACATCTAAGTCCAAAAGCTAATTCAAAATCCTTTCATGGGGATCATGAGTAAATATTCAGAATAAAAATAATACTAAAAGCAACCTAGAAGAAAAACAGCTTAATACATGGCATGGGTTAAAAGCACTCACCTTCAGTCTGCATTGGCTCGGGTTATGGTTCTGAGGTTGGAGATTAGGAGGAAGTTACACCCCATAGGTTGTGATGATGCACAGCGGGGGCCCTGGGCCTTTGCAGCATTTACTTACACGTCAATAAAGCCTCAAGGTCCTGAGCCTGGTCCCTGCTCTTGCAGGGTGCAGCCACCTCCACAGGAGCACATCAAATACCAGAGGAAGGTTTTCTCACTGCCCCTTGTCCCAGACATGACTGCAGTGCCATGATAGGTGTGTGATTTTGCCACATGTGTTTCCAAGAAAAAAAATGTTCATCTCCTCCTGTGGCAATGTCCAGAGGCTTTGTCTGACTTCATCAGCACACGTTACTTTCTATGCATTACTTTGTCAGCTCAGACACAAAACTTTGTGCTCTTTCCTGAGCAGGGAACATAGCCTGAGAGACCAAGTCTAAGGTACATACAAACACAGTGATGTAAATCTAGAGGAGATATTTCCACAAAAAGAGACCCTATAAAGGCCTGTCTCAATAAAATATCAGCTAGGAAAAAGCAGTAATAGCCAAAAAATATTAATTCCAAATAACACTGCTGCAAATACCACTGTAGCCATTCAATCAAGACACAAAGAGGACATATCCACTGCCTTATGCACCTTTATGTCAGTCAAACCAGAATAGAGAGGGTGGATAGTACTAGATTTCAAAATGGCAGCATTTTATACTCTTTCCCTCTCACACTGGAACAAATGAAGGCAATGAGGAATCCAACTCTGTAGCTGCTAGATAAATAATAAAGCTTCTCAGGAATAGGATGTACTATCTGGTGGAAAAACTCAAAGCTAAAAACTGGTTTGTTTATATTTCTGTAATATCTGGTACCCTGCTGAAAGAATACTGTGTTTGAACAAAAGCTCTTTTCAGCAAGTAGGAACACAGACACACCCAGGCAGCACACAAGTAAGCATGGAAATCTACAATTTTTTCATTTACTAAAATAAAAATGTCATATTTTTAATATAAAATAGAGGGAAGGGAATTAATCAAGATTAAATTTCTCTTTTTTTTCTATCTACAAGCAAAACCTATGATCAATGGTCTTATGTTTTTAAAATTTATTTAAAATAGATCCTCCTATATAATACCATTTAATTATTAATATGAAAGTAAATATGTATAGTTGGAAAGTGTATATATTGCATATAGACAAAATATGCACAGGGTTAATGCTGCTTAGCTAGCTTAAAGCTAAAACTAATCTAATACACAACTCAAATTCCCACAGCTTAATATATTTTATGACTAAGCTGCTGCTTTAATGGCCAGTCATAAAATCTAAATCACTTAACCCAACGTGCAAAACCCAGCATGTGCACTGAAATCTGTGCTAAGCCATTAAAGGCATTGCTGTCTGAGGGTGTGAGTCTACTGCAGCTTATAATGGTGTTAATCGCTGCAGTTGTTTCCCTCTGACAGACCCTTCATTAAAGTCTTCTAAAATTAAAGCAAGAAACAAATAACACAAACAAAAAAATCAACCCCAAAACTCCCCCAGACCCAAGCCTCACTCCTTCCCTTCCTTTGCAACTGGATTTAGTTTGCTGAAACAGACTTGCAAAGAGTTTATCAGTCCCTGCAGCCAGCACAATGGAGGGGCATTCAGTAACTGCTGATTTCCATGGCCTATGCCCCAATGCACCTGTGCCTGGATGGTGGCAGATGCTCAAATTTCTGCTGAGAAGGATGTGTTTCAAGGCTTACAGTTTGCAGTGCCTCGTCAAGATCAGGAGCCCATGGCCACTGGAGGACCAGCGCATTTGTTTATCTAAGCCAAGAGAGTCACACTTCTCAGGAACACAAGCGCTGGACACACTGCATCTCCTTGCACCACATTTATGGGTGACAGGATAGCCAGGCAAAAACACAACACAGAAGACAATCCTTTGTTTTATCCTCCAACTTGGCTTCATCACTGCTTCAAAGCATCTCTGGAGCACCCAGGACCCCATTCCAGCAGTCCCTGACCACACTTACTGTGTTTTAAGCAATGGGTTCAATGGGCACAGAGGCTGGAGGCACCCTAAGCCCAGCTGGAAGCCATGCTACACCCACCACATATGCTGCCCATTCCCACTGTTTATCACCCCCCCAGGCATGGAAGCTGTGGGACAGACTGATTGGCGGACAACAGGATGGTGACCATCAAGGCCCCCCAGCTACCTCTGCATTTGTCCTCCAGCAAGAAGCAGGTTCATTCCACATGCAAGTCCTCCAGGAGGGTGGACACCAGCAACACATCTGTGGCTGGCTTCTGTGTGAACTGGTTGTTGGGGATTTGGTTTCTGGTACCTCCTAGAAATGGAGGAAAGCAAAGGTGGAGAGAGCTATGTCAGTCCCTGCATCAGGCACAGAGGTGAGGAAATGCCCTTCACACCCATAGACGTGTAGCTGGACAGGGAGTGGCAGCCTGTATCTGTACTTGGCTGGGAGGGAAAACATGGGAAGGAAGAGCAGAGAGCAAACCTAAAGGTAAGAAAACAGCAATAGGAAACCTAAAAGTAAGATACTGGCCCTGGAAAGATTGGGCAGGTGGAGGGGAAACCAAGCAGAGACACTGGAGGCATTGGGCAAAGAAGAATGTTTATTGTGAAGGACAAGTTTTTGATTCCCTCACTCAGACAAAATTACTCATATCCAATATGCAATGAAGGCACTCAAGAGTCTGCGCTCAGATATATCAAGGATTAACAAAACTCATCTATTCTAGTTTTTCACCCAGTAATTTCATGAATTAGTGATGCAGCCAGTAGTCACAGGCAATGATTACCATCAGTAATCCATCTGCATTGTCTCCATTTCAGACCGAGAATGATATATTTTGCTTTTGGTTTTGACTAATAGATTTTTTTCCATATTTATTGAACTAAAATAATTTCAGATTCATGCTACCTTTTTATACCATGCTGATGTACACACAACAGCCAGGAGGTCATGCTGTTGTCCAGAGGGACCTGGTCTGCCCGGAGAAATGGCCCAACAGGAACATCATGAAGTTCCGCAATGAAGAGCTTAAAATCCTAAACCCAGAAGGGGACAGCTGGAGCCTGGGGACA
>JAWWMU010000121.1:22228968-22239027 GCA_035048155.1 Cinnycerthia olivascens
AGATAGCTTAGAAAAGTTTTAGGTTTTTTTCACTAGAAGTATTATTGTGTTTTTATGGAGTTCATTGCTTCTTTATATAATTTTTTAATGGTTCTGTAATCTATTTATGACATTGGAGAAAGTCTCTGAAAACTGCATGAACATGAAAATAAGCTTTTTTTCCCCCTCCTCTCTAAGATAAGTATCTCATGTAACTGTACAAGCATAGCTGTATGACTTGAACTTATGTTCCCACACTTAGAATAGTCTGCATTAAAATACTTGCCATTATCTAGAAAAGCCTTAGTAGGCCTTTGACTTTGGAGGAGGTGGCCTGTGTAGTCTCAAAATAAGCAACTCAGTTAGGTTTGTTCTATCTATAAAACTGTAGTGAAACCAAATTATTTCAGTGCAATTGTAACTTGAGCAGTGTTTTAAGGTTCGTGGATTTTCTAAGGCTTGTGCCATGTGAAACTTTGGATACTAGTTATCAGTACCACATGGTTATTACTTGTGAACTATACTACTTTTACCTTCAAAATTAACTTCTTGACTATAATCAAAATGTTGTAAAATAGCTTTTTTGAGATGGGTAGCAGAGGTCCCCCTCTATTGCTATTTACACATGAAGTGCTGTACTGATTTTCAGAGGTACACTTATACACTGATTGCTTTTATAAGAATTATCTTTAGATGACTAGCAAATAGCAAGATGGTGTAATGCTAAGTATTATTAAAAATATTAATAAATCAATAGGATGCAAAATTGAGAAACCAGTTGTCTGAAATGAGAATATTAAGTACAACAACTGTAGATGAGCTGATTTGGGTGCTTAAGAAATGTCAGCGCTCATCAGAGTTACTATTTTGTTGCAGTCAATTTATGTGGATAGCACAGCATTAATGAGTATTTTAATCAACTGTTGTAACTATTTTGTCTAGATGCATGCTTAGCTTAGGAAAATGATGGCTTTTTTTTTCCTTTCTGTAATCAAATGATTTTCCCACTTATTTGGCAAATGGAAGGGAGGTTTACTTAATAAATAACAGTAGTACTGAGGTTAGTTTGAAAAGTTAAAGGAAATTGAAGTGGTTTTGTTTCTTCACTTACCCTGTCTTTTTCCTATTGCTGTTACTTGCAATTTCTTCATGGTTTTTGAAACAGGAGTGTAAATTTAACCCAGCAGCAAATTTTTGTCACAAACGCTATGACATCAATAGGTTTGATCTTTTTTCTTTTTGTTCAATTTGATGTTGGTTGTAAACTTAAAGGGCTTTTTCTTGGAGAAGAACTGAACATGTAGTTTGACCATGGATCCAGTGAATAGAGAGAACTCTGTAATTTTGTATCTTCTTCAGTGAATACGGTGACTATCAAAGTTCTTAGAGTGCCTAAATGCTATTGATTCACTGAGGAGTCAGGGAAGTTACAACATTGATTTTGCTACAGCTTAAGTGTCAGATATTTTTTTCTGTTTTTTAGGAAACCTATCTCCTCTGTAGAGTCTCAGACTAGTAATGATTTAATAGAAATTATTCCAAGTTCAAATCCTTGCTCTCAGACTGACACAGAAGAACCTTACTTACTTATGAAGAATGGTTTTAAGGAAGACTCCACCCAAGACAAGTATTTAAAGATTTACTGTGCCACTGAATTTAAAGAACCATGGCAAGGTGAAATGTCCAATTCACTATATTCTAAGTTTTAGTAGAGTAATCTTGTTAACTTCCATAATTTTTGCACATGTTCCAGAGACATTGATGAAATCATTTGTGTGATCAAAAACTTTGCAGTTGCAAAGGTATAGCCACTAAAGACAGATGTATTCCCTGGAGAAGCAGGGCTTGTGTTAATAGTTCAAGGGAGATGCAAGCCAAAATCAGTTTGAGATAGAGTTCTTTATGAAGATGTGTTTGTGTTACCATCGTAGAACAGTTTGATGGGAACATAATCAGAATCCATCATTTCCAGGCACTATGAGAGAACGGTTATTACAGTTAGGGAGTCATCCAAGGAATGAAAGGGGGATGTGGGAATAAGGTGACTTCCATGTTGGTAAAAAATAAGGAAGAAGAACCAAAAACTCCCTTTGCCCTTCTATATGTATTATGTATGTGTAAAATGTGTGTGTAGATACATACATATTTCATATTGCAAATGGAAGGGAATGTGTCAAATGTGGTTACTTCATCACTTCTGTCTCAGGAGAGCAGTAGTTTAAACTCAAAAGAAATAGAATAATGTTATGGCTTGGGTTGGAAAGGCTCTTTTATGGAAGTCCAACTCCCCTGTAATCAGCTCAGGTTGGTCAGGTCCTCATGCAGCCTCACCTTGAACACCTCCAAGGATTAGGCGTCAACCACCCACGTTGTAAGAAACTGCTTCCTTATATCTAATATAAATTATCCTTCTTTAAGTTGAAAATCTGAGACCTAAAAGTTCTGTCCCCACCTTTCTTATAGGCCTCCTTTAAGTACTGAGAAGTCACAGTAAGATTTTCCTGGACCCATCTCCTCTCCAGGCTGAACATGTCACTTCTCTCAGCCTTTTCTCTCAGGAGAGGGGTTGCTTTCCTCTGATTGTTTTTGTGATCTCTCCTCTGGACCTACTCCAAGAGGTTCTTGTCTTTTTTCTACTGAGAACCCCAGAGCTGGGTGCAGGGTTCCAGGTGGGGTCTCACCAGAGCAGAGCAGAGGGGCAGAATCCCCTCCCTTCCTACGCTGCTCTGGATGCAGCCCAGGACATGTTTGGCTTTCTGGGCTGAGTGTTCATGGGTCGTGTCCAGCCTCTCACCCACCAGCGCCCCCAAGTCCTGCTCATAGGGCTGCTCTTGATTTGTTCATTCCCCAGCCTGTGTTGATATGATAATGTCATCTTTCTTGAAATCATAGTAATTTATAACCTTTTTTGTAATTTTTTTTTTCAGAATTAGGAAATCTGCATTTACGTTTAGACATGTATGGAGGGAGTGCCCCTTTTCTACATTTAAAATTGCACTGAGCTAATTTGACTCAGAAGTTCCTTTATCATACTTGAAATTGCAAACAAGGAAACAAAAAGAAAATACCTTTTGTTTTTAACAAGTATTATGTAAGACAAAAGAAAAAGCTAAAGAAAACTAGAGGATATCATGTGAACCATGGAAATCTATACTTTGTTGCACTTTAAATTAAGATTTTTAAGATAAAACTAAAAAGTAGTTATTATTTCGATGACATTTATAGTAGTCTAACAGTTTCTCAACAATTCTCTTTATTCTGATAATTCTTAGTATTTTTATCTTTTTTATAATGTGTTTTTTTCTTTTATTTTGTCAGATTTATGTTTGGAAGAGGAGTTTGTTTGCATTGATAATCTTGAACATTTTCGTAAAAATCTGCCAACTTTATCTATATTTCTGAGCAGACTACAGTTTTTTTCAGTGAAAAATCCCCTTTTAGATTCTGAAGGGCGTATTTTAACAGCAGAGAATATTTTCAGGTACCTACAAATTACTGTATAATTTAAATATAAAAAACAGTCTGTGTATAATGCCATTAACATTTTAACATTTGCTGTATTTTACATTTGTAACTAGTTTATATTTGCAACATTTAAAAATTTCAGCTTTTCATCTTAGGAAAAAATGAGGGTGAAATTTATATGCATTAAGTAAACTGAATTAATGAAATGATGTCATTTTTACATTCTATAGGTGTGAAATGCAATCAGGATATTAGTTTTGGAACACTGAAAAATGTACATCTCTAAGGGACCTTGTCCTCCCTCAAATTGACTGATTCCCTATCATGAAAGTGTCACTAAATATAGTAGGGCTAGGATTTTACACATGCTTCCATGTTACTTTTCTCTCTCCTCTCAGATGTACTGCCAGTAAACCCATGCTCTTACCGTGTTGAATTGTATTCCTTCAAGTTTATATATTAATTATTCTTATGGTTTTGCTCAGTTTTGTGTTGCTAGTTTGATTGAATTTAGTTGGCTGATACTATGAATTGAATTTAAACAAACTGGTACATTAAAACAGGTATGTTGTATCAAAAATGGGCCTAATATTTTGTTAATATACTCATTGTGTACTTCAGACTTCACAAAGTTTGGCTAAATCTTGTGCTGATTTACTTCATTTCTGGACTGTTGCTTCCTTTGCACTTGGAAGGGTTGCATGACTGACAGGCAAGGTAAAGCAGATTTTAACTGAACCAACTGTACCAATTTAGTAGAACAAGGAGGAATGGGGTGGTTTTCCTGTTTTTTCAAGCATGAGCCCCAGTCTCGCAGTGACTCTTGGATATAAGACTGTGTGAATATTGTAAATACCCAGTGAAGATAACATGATCCAAATTCTATAATGGCTTTCAGAAATACCACTAATGAGAGAAAAAAAATCCTAGTGTAAAGCTTTACAGAAATAGCTGTGACCTCCTGATCTGTGGTTAACTAGCAAAACCATGGACCCAACCAAGGTGGGAGTCCAGATCTCCTAGTGCAGCACACAGGGAGATGCATTTAGAGAAAGAGGCTCAATTAGACAGACTTCAGTTAACATTTATGATCATCCCAAGGTTGGACACGGAACTCTGTGGTCTGAAATATTCCTCCAGAAAACAGTGCTGTCAGGGACTGATGAGGAAGTTACTCCCCTAAAAGTCACTATAGAATTAATGCCTGTAATTGGCACAAAGGGCAAGCCTGATGAGGCATTTACTTTCTACCTGACAAATCTTCATCCCAGTGCTGCTTGTGTCCTTGCTTTACAATGCAAGTAGTAGCTTTATTCCTGGGTTTTTCTTCCATGAGTTTTAAAGTTTTTCAGTTAAACCAGGAACATACTTTTAGTTTTTCCCTTTAAGTAGTAATAAGCGCACTCTGCCTTCTTTCATGCTGATTCTTTCCTGGAAATAGGAGCGAACAGTGGCAAAAGAAAAATAAGGCAAATAGATGACAGAGATTTTCTGTCTAGTAAAAGAATTTGACATTGGAAGAAATTAGATCCGCAACTTTTATGTTAGGAGACTTACGTGCTGGGAGGTTGAAGAACTATACTGTGAAGGTTTTTTCCTGTAACTGTGTAAGTCAGGCTCCAATATTAAGCAGGTTCTACTCTACATGTAATGTATTATTTCTTGAAAATTTTTTTTGTTAATTACACAGATCAGTACAGCATCACTTAGAATTGCCTTCTTAGAAAAGGCATGGATTTAGAAAAACTTTTGCCATATATATGGCTATCAAAACTATTGCTAAGAGTTTCAGTCTTAGACATTAAGTAGTACAAAGAAGTCACTTATTTTCTTTTCTGATCTTTTAAAGAGAATGTTTGACTTTCCAAAATGGAATGAAGAGGGAAGAGAATCAAAATGAATTGCAGGGGATTAAAGAGAATTTCTGTACTATACCTGTAAAAGATGAAGAGGTATCATCCTGTTGTTCCATACTATATATTATATTAGTGGTTATTCTATGTTATATGTGTGTGTTTGTTCACCTGCAAGTCGTATTACTGAGTTCTTTTCATATTTACCAAATATTTCGAGCTTCCATGCTTCCAAGATTAGAAAAAATTGGTATTATTTGTGGATATTTAATTATTGGATGCTGTTTTTAGGAATCTCCACTCTAACCAGTTGTTTGTCTGGTACCTGACATGTTTGCAGTTTTATGTAGATACTTGTTACACTAAGAGTAAAAATTAATCAGAACAGGAAGCCGTGACATCAGCATGGGAAAGGGAAAGCTACAAGACATGTTCTGGAATTTGGGAGGCAAGCTTGGCTTTTTCTTTAAAGAAGTCAAATCTACTTTTTGCTTCATTTTTCAAGATTCTAAAAAACAAACTTTCAGTAAAATAAATGAGGATTGTACTTGGTTGGGAACTGTCAGTTAGGACACACATTTTACACTCCATTGACTCAATCTGAAGTTATGCAACATTTATTTTACCTTGTATTGAGCAAAGCTTTATGTGTGCTGTGTAAATGTCAAGTGATTTCTCTCCTAAGAGCTCTTAAATTGGTTTAGAATTAAATTATTTCAAGATTTTGAAGAAACTTTGACATTACAAAGGAAAGCTTTGACATCAAAGGAAATTTACTGGCCTTTCTGTTGTGATTAATATTTTTTCAGTATTTCCTGTTGCCTGTTCCATTAGAATTCAGCAAACCCAACAATGGCAGATCTGATTGTGTTAAGGTTTCATCATACTTGCAATTAAAGGAGGTGTTAAATTTAGCTCCAGTTTCTGTAGATGATGAAGACCTTTGCAAGAAAGTGATCAGAGAAGGTGAGGGTTTGTTTTCTTGTTCTTCAAGTGTTTGACCTGATTTTCCTTTCATTTGAACACATTTAACAAAATCAAGCTCTTTTATATTGAGTTCACTTAAAAATTACTTCACAGCTTATCAGATGAGAATTTCTGTGGATGAACCAAGAACTGTGTTCTGTGTTACACTCAAATTTCTGGTATTAGAAATGTCTCTTTAAGAGGTAGCAAACTACTTGCCATTTGATTTAGTCCAGGGTTGTGTTATAATCTTTGGCACAAATGCAATATGAGCCATGATCTGTGATACATAACCAACATAGCTATAATCATTTGGTCTTGTGTTCTCTACTATGTTTTTAAGTTTGCTTTCAAAGACATCCCTAAGAGGATTGTATGCTGAACAGTCATACCATAAAAAGTGCTTTTGTTGCATTGTAACTGCAAACACAAAAGCAGATTTCTTGGCGGAAAATGGTTAAATATTTCCATGGATAACAGGATTATTCTCAATGACAGTAATAGTTTGTTTAAAGGAGTTTTAGAAAAATTACTAAATGCTTTTGGACTACTGATAAATATAACTTTAATGACAGTTATTGGCTAATTGATTTGTATGACAGTATTATGTTTAGTTAAAGGAAAAAGGCGTTGCCTGAGGCTAGTTTTTTTGGGTTTTGTAAGACAAAAGAGATAATTTTCCAGTTTTTTGCTGGACAGGAAGCAGCTCAAAGAAGGAAGCTTAATGCTTCTGAAGATGGAGGATGTGTGCTGAATTCTGTGTCTGATAGAGCAGCAGTTTGTAGTAATCCAGTCTCTTACTGAAACAAAAACAAAACTTTTCGAAGTGAATATTTGACTAAAACAATTTCATGTGTATTCCCCTGATATATTTAGTACATGTCATGTTTCAAACTGAGATTACTGAGATTTGATGATTCCGTAATTAAATGTCAACCTATTGGGGATCTTTTTATTCTGTTTTAGTCCTTTTTTAGCAGCAAAAGAATCTACATACACATACTCGTTGTAAACTGTATTTAAGGTACTTAGTTCTGGAAATCATAGTCATAAGAGCTTGGAATACTTCAGATAATGACTCTATAATATTGTGGGGGATTTTTCCTGTCACTTAGGGGACAAGACTGAGCACTGCTCTAATCAGCTGAAGGATCTGGGGTTACTAAGCATGACCAAATTTTCATAATATATCATGGAGGTTCAATAAGAAGACTGGAAGCTCTGACAGGAAAAAATGATAAATGGTTCATTTATGGCACCTTTTAAAATCTGTTTTCAGATCTCAAAGCAGAAATTACATACAAAATAGAAATTTCCAAGTACTGTGCCACTCCACAAGAGGTTTGCTCCAGTTTTAGCACAAGTATGTTGGAATTCTGTGAGTCAGGTAGGAAGATTTGTATAAATCAAGGGGTGATATTTAAAATAAATTCTTCAAGTAGTTTCTCTAATATTCTGTTTCTGGGAGAACATGTATCACATAGGTAAGAGAATTATCTTAATGTAATCTATTATTTTGTGCATGCATCTTAAGGAAGTAGAAGTGCCATACTCCTTTCTAGAGCTTTATAGTCTAAACATGAGCAACTTTACAATTCCTTCATGTTGCTTTTGGCTGTAAGTGATGTCTATAAGTTTTGCACTTTATTAGTTTTTTTTTAATCTTTTTTTTTTAATCTAGCAACTTATTTACCGAGAGAGGCAGATGAAAGTTAAGGCAGATTGATTAAAATTGTGAAGTCAAAGTGCACAGTTTAAAGTTTGTTAAAGTTTGATATAAATGCTTTCAAAAGAGGGTGGTGGAGAACAATTCAGGTAGAAGTGCTGTGTTTGTAAGTTCTAGAGATTCAAAACTCCTGTGCAGATATTCTGTGTTGCAAATGGTTCAGTAATTGTGTGATTGAGAAGTTAAGCCAGAGCCCTTTCCCACATAAACTCAAACTGTTGAGTATTTCTTAATGTGCATAGCATCCTTGCTTCTCCTTCACTGGGATCAGGAAATACACTGTGTGTTCACCTTTAATAGCTTGAAAACCCAAGTCATGGAGTTTACACCATCAACCAATGCTGAGCAGTTTTGGTGTCTCACTGCTCAACCTAGTTGTCTAACTCTAACCTTAGTTAAAGTTTTTTCAGATTCCAGGTGTAACTTTGCAAAATAATGTGCAGTCTTAGCCAGCCCTACTATATTCTGGCTGACTAAGCGAGGCAGAAAAATGGCTGTGCTGGTGACATTTTCATCTTTCATTTAATGCAGAAGGGCATGCACAAATAGTAACATTTACAAATGAATGTGATCTGAGCTGAGTGTCAATACATGATTATACTTCTCATTCTGATCTATCTATGAAAAGATGTATCCATTGTTACATTGGACAATAGCAGTATTATCCATCAGTGCTTGTTCACTTGATAGTTTTCCATCCAGAAATTACTAAAATATTTGAGAAATGTTGAATTTTCTCCTGATCGAGACCCTTCTTATTTTCTTAGTTTCAATAAGATTTGAACTGAGCTGATAGTTGTCCCCTGCAGGCTATTAGTACTAATAGTATCATGCTTCAGATACTATATAGTAGTGGAATTTTGGTTGGAACAATCATATTAATTTCAAAGTGTCTGATATAAAAGCTCAATGCAAACACACCAAGTTCTACCAAGATAAAGTTAAGCTTATTTTACATCTGGGAATTATTGTCTAGCATGATAAACTGTAATCTGTGTCTAGTCAACTCTGACTGCTCTTTACTTCTCAAGCTTACAAGCAGGAGGGGCTTAAGTGCAGTAGATCTGATTCTTCCCCTGTATATGGTAATAATAAATTGACTCTGAACTTCTCTAGAATATTGACTATTCTTTTGCAGTAGATGAGTAGGCAAACCATCTTGAATTGTCTTTTAAAATCAGTGGCTGTGTTAATCTTTATTACCATTTGCTCTCTCAGCTCTGCTGCTGAATCAGGCATAATTATATTGTTGGGGTACAATCAGCTTTCTTTATTTTTTTTTTCAGGATAGATTCAGATCTGTATGATAGAGGCCTACAAATGTGTGCAAGTACTGCTAAAGCACCGTTTCATAGCAGAAGTTTCTGTATTAGTGTCAGGTTTCAGCTGAGATACCTGACAGTCTTCTCCTTCTAATTAATTTTGCTCTTTATGAGTTACCAGAAGTGAAATATGTTTGCTTAAATTCAGAGACGAAGCAGTCATAAGACTAAGCAGTCTTTCTCTAGTCACTGAGTTTGTTTAAAAAAGGCATTAAGAGTCAAGATAGTTCTCTAAGTCAGCAATGTTCTGAGAAGGGGAATGTTACTGTGAGTGTAGGCAGAGTTTAACTAATGTAGCTGATAAAAAACTGCAGTCTCAAAGGCAAAAATAAGTAGACAAGAACAAATATGAATAGTATTGCTTAAAGAAAAAGAACAGTTCTTTTCAGATATGGCAGGTATTTTTGCTGTCCTGAGATCAGCTTCTGCCCTGTTCAAAGTAAAGTCCTAAAATTGTTGCTCCTCACAAAAACCGGTTTGTGAGCTGAAGTTCACAGCAATAAGTTCATTGAACCTTTTGTTCTAAGTAAATGGGAAAGAAGTTATACTGACTGGAAGTACGTTGCTTTCTTTTTTATCCACTTTTATTTCTTACCTTTTTTCCCCCCTGCTCAGGCTTTCTATCACTGTCCCTTACCCTTCCTGCCTAACAATCAGCTCGTTAGGCCCTTCAAGGAGAAACTGTGAGCAGCTGGGCAGGTGATTGATTCATAGCCTGCTTTATGCCAATTGGCCAGGCAATGTGGGT
>JAWWMU010000121.1:22265151-22278426 GCA_035048155.1 Cinnycerthia olivascens
AAAAAATGGGATCAAACCTTTAATAAATTATTAGAATATATATTAATCTTGCTTATGTCTTAATTTGAAGTTTCAGATCAATACTATGTTGCTGATGGACAGAAGAAACAAAAAAATAATTTGCTGTTAGCTAGTTTGCTTTTTTATGTGACTAGTTAAATTCTTTCTTTAAAAATCAGCAAATCTAGAATCTAGAAAATCTGTTTTAGTATCTAGAATAATCAGCATTAAAAAATGGGGCAGAAGTTCCATTCAGCTTACCAAATTGTTGGTAACTTATATTTTTTAACAAAGCAATATCCTTTTAGGCATTTTTTCTACTTATTTACTGCCAATGTTGAGTGCAGATCTTTATGAAAGTCATTGTTATTTGCATATTAAAATCTGTATAAAATTTACCTGATTAAATTAACGTTGTGGGGATGAAGAGAAGACAAAGCTTTTTCCATTTCATGTACTCAGCAGTGTAGTTTGTGTGGAAATTATAGCTTCAAAGTGTTGCACATCTTCTTAAAATGTAATAGACATCTCTCAGTTTATTAGAAACTTTATTAGGAACTCATACTATACCCAGAAACTTGATCACATATAAAAGACCTATAGGATAAATCAATTAATTTCACCTTCATAGGATTTGCACAAATAGGGAGTGTAATTTGCCACCAGGCTAAGTGGTCAAAGGTTGGAGTTTTTCTGTGTAAGAATGGATCAGATTTAATTACTCAGCAGTACCAACTCTCATGTTCAGGGTGACCTTCAGTTTTCACTTTGACTTCTGTAGCAGATTAAGACACTCCTTAGAGTGAGGTTTAACCAATAATGTTATGTATCACTTTTAGGTAGTTCTTACACCGGGGATTGAAGAGACAGCACTGGTAATTCGTCAGATTGCTGACAACATTTTGATAGCATCTAATATCAGTCCTCATGAGTGGCTGGACAAATCCTGGCTTTCTGTCTTGCCATCTGAGGTTTGCTTCTCTTCCCATGAATTTACAGTTTTTTTCTTCCTGTTTCTAAGAATCATAAAGTTTTGGGCTTTTTTGTTGTAGTTCACTTAAAATATATTATTAAAACAAGCATTATTATATATATGTATATATATATATGCAGATATATATACAAGCATATTTCTAGTATATATGCCAAGATATATATACATATCTATATCTATATATATAGATGTGTAGATATATATAGATATATATATATATTATTTCCATCATCCTTGTCAGCACAGTTAGATGCAACTTGGACTTTCCCTGTGCTTTCACAATTAACCTATAGAGAAGTTTATCCACCACATCAGCCTGCCAATTTGTACAGTTCTACAGTTCTAGGCACTAGGTTTAAAAACTACTCAAATTGTAAAAAATAAACATACAGTGGCTCACTTAAGTAGGAAGCGGAATTCAGCAGTGCTAATCCATTACTGAAGTCAATGGCATTGCCTGCCAACTCGCTTTAGTGACAGATGGCAAAAACTTGTTTAGCTCACGCAGTTACTTGTTGAATTCATTCCAGTAAATTCTGGAACAGGGCCATCAATCACCATTAAATATATTATATCCTTTAACTTGTATAGTAGGGTTCTCAAATGAAACATATGGATTTGTTCATTTTATGTGACAGCTTTGAACTCTTGTAAAGCTGAGATTGTTTTCGGCTTTTGCAAAATTCAGAGGTATTAAGCAGGTATTGGCATGGCCTTTCAAGAGGGGGGTATTGGATTTATAGGTTTTCCATTTTAGAGATTAAGGATACTGGTAAAAAATGGAGAGGAGTCATTTTATGGTGTTACTGTTAAAGATATTTGATCTTGACAATGTTTTATGAAAGTCAGGAACAGGAAGCTGACACTGATAAGTTATTCTCAACTTGCTGCCCTGTTTGTGACATTCATGCTCCCCCGACAACTCCTGCTTTTGCCACCTGTTTCACTGCCATTAGGAAATACAGCTTTTGTAAAACAGAACCAGTTTTGTCAGCTTATATTGATCTAGGTAATTCATTTTAAAATGGAGAATTAATAGTAAATCTAGTTACTTTTAAATCAAATTTAAGTTATTCACTGGTTTTTACCTTTAGAAAATAAACATCTTTAGACGTTCTCTTTTTCAAATGGTTTTGCAGAACCTACTCTTTTTTCAGAAATGATACTATGTTACTTGCTACTACTTTTGCTACTATGTAGTTAAAAAAGGAGTTTTTATTTGACTATAAAGTGCATTGTTTAAAGCTGTCTTTCTATGATATACTCTAGGACTTGTTCAATAAGATATGACTTCGATAGTAACAGGAAAAAAAGGAGAAAAATTTTCTCAGATATCAATCTAACAAAATAATTTCCATTTCCAGAAAGAGAAATGCCTGCTTACTTTTCCATGTGTCAATCCTTTGGTTGCTCAGTTTATGTTAAAAAAGGGATCTTCACTGAACAGGTTATTTCTTGCAAGCTTTGATCAACTCCAGGAACTTCTGCCAGAAGTTCCAAAAAAAGTTTTAAAGGTTGGCCAAAATTATTTTATGTATTTTATAATTTTTTGCTCTGTTGTAATAAGTGGTTGTTTTGTTGTTGTTGTTGTTTTTTAATCTGATGCTACGTGTGCATTTGCTGGTGTCATTTAAAAGTTAATTACAGGTTTTAGCATATCATTCATATCCAAAGTGTTGAGTCTGCTCAACTCTTGATTCTCAGCAGATTTTGTCAAGTCACCATTTTGTTTGTGGGAAGATAATGAAAGCATTTCCTTAACTGGAAAAACACTCATTAGATCAACTTCCTTCTCAAGCTTTACAATATTGAGTATTGTATCAGGCTTTTGTGTATTTCTAATGTAAAAGATGTTTTGCAATTAAGTATTTCCAGGACTCCCTTCCCTCCTTCCTTCCTGCCTGCCTGCCTCCCTCCCTTCCTATGATAAACCCACCACTTAGCATTCATTGCACTATGCATTTGACAGAGCCCTAGAGATGAAGAATTGTGTGCTCCTACTGTTCCAGTTGGGTTAAGTTTGGGAAAATTATAGACTGAATATAGTCATCTAATTCAATAAAAAATGCCCATATTTTATTGTTCAAGAAAATGGTTGAGGACCCCATTCATTTAAGGTGAAGCATTCTGTTAAGGTGAAGGAGCAAGTGAACAGGTATTTGGGCACTTAATGTGAAATTGTGCATACTATTGTTTTAACTATTTTTGTGTAAAGCTATCTTTATTGACAGAAAAAGCTAAATTAAATTCGTCTGTGATGCATGATAGGTGCCATTCCATTGCAGACACTGCTTCTTATAGTCTTGGAGTAATGAAATAGAATAAACTGTATTAAGATATTGCTTTTCCTGTGTTTCAAGACAAAGACTATTACTTAATCTGTTTATAGATTTAAGAGAGGTGGTACATTGTGTACTGTACATGCCTCTCCTGCTTTGTTCTTTTTTTTTTTTTTTGTTCCAGTAAACAAAAATTTATACATCTTAGAATTTTAACAAATGATTTAACTTTTTGTACTTGGCAGTGTAGACATGTACCAAAACATTCCTGACAAATACTTTATCATTTCAGCATTTCAGTGACATGATATCTTCGTACAGCCTAAATACTGCTGCTCCTCTGGAAAAAACAATAAAAAGCACATCACACTCAGAAAACCAGAATAACATCAACACATTGTATCTTGATAATAAACAAAATTGTCAGATTTTAGAGCTTCTTGATACAGCACAAAACAGCACAGGTAATACCTTGAATTACTAGGAAAATGTGTCTTCTTTGAAACCAAGTGAAAAATCTGAGTGTATTAGAATCTTTATCTCCTATGTCATGGTAAGGTGAGTTATTCTGATGAGACAGACTGCAATCATAATGCTCAATGACATCTTGGTTTTCTGTGAAATGTAAAAAATAAGCTAATCTTTCATTCTCCAAACAAAATGGTTCAAATTTTTCTCTACCAGGAACATCTCATATTAATTCCGAAGGCCTGATTCCTCCACTGAATCATCATAAGGGTTTTTGTAAGTCTAGTCTTCCAAGTTGTATGCAAAAGAAAGTGTGCTCATCAGATGTGATTACGAGGAGGAAGCCGGGTTTCTTTGCTGTATCAAAGGACTATGAAGATTTTGTTCATCTAGAAGTTAAAAATTCTCTCCAATTCTCTGTTCAACAACAGTCTTTCAGGATGCATGATAGCTCTGATCATTCTTCCAAAGACTCTGAAAAAGAGGATTTCTTTGCAGCTTTCAGTGACTGTGCACCTCAAGAGAGATCTAAGAGTTTTCCAGAAGAATTTAGAGACACAGCATCTAAAAGCCCAGAAATTCAGATTGACCAGCCCCTGTGGAATGACTCTTCTTCCACAGGCTCACGTAATTCATTTACTCATGATGGTTTTCTTCCCAATGTCTTTGACGATACAGATGAGCTTCAAAATCTGAATTTTAACCAAATAGGTGAAACATCTAAAGGAAAGAGAAAACAAAGGCCTCCATTCTTATGGACAAAAGAAAAAATTAAAACAGGTAGGTCTAAAGTAAGCAGATTTTGCTGAAATTCTTTTCATTACTCAACTGCAAAATTGTAAGGAATATCTGTAAGACTGTATTTTTTCTTTTATTTAAATAGTTGTTAAATCAAATTAAACAGTTGCATGCTCCCTTTGCTAAAACTTACTTGCATATTTATTTCTTCCATCAAAAAACATTCCTTAGAGATTTTGTTTTGAACATAAAGATGTCTTGAGGTATTAAAAAAAAAAAAAAGGCAAACCCAATGAACTAGAATAGTGTTACTTTGTTATTGCCATTATTTTTCCCTCGTAAATATTGAAAAGCATAGTTCTTCAATAGTGTAAGATTCAGCTTCTTTTCTCTTTGACAGTGCCTAAAATATAGGTAATGAACATGCCAGAATTAATTTTAAAGTTATTGGGAAGATTATTTTGTAAACATAGATTTGGACAAGGGTGAACAAAAGACTGTACTTTCTCTATAGGACAAAAATGGGGTTCAGCAAATCCTGAGAGTGAAATTCAGATTCTACTAATGTGTTTTGCTGTTGACACTGATGGAGCAAAAATGGCGCTCTAAAAATTTTCTAAGTTTCATCTATTTTTTTCTTCTTGGAATATTTTTTTAAGCTACTATCTGCAGGGGTAAACTCTCAACTTTAAATCATTCCAAAGCTTACATTTTCAAAGAGATGGTATGATGTATACTTCAAAACTCTGTTTACCCTGAAAGTCTGTACAGTCCTTATTCAAAATATTAGGCCTTTTTTTGAGTTTTCTTATCCCTGGTTTACTCCATCAAATATAGTAAGCTTGAAACCTTTTTAAATAAGCCGTAATATAGTATCCATGGAGTCCTTCAACTAAGAAAGTCCTTGTCAGACTGTGTATGGCTGTATCATTTATTGTAGTATTTTTTAAATTTTTCTATTTCCCTGTAGGTGAGGTGTCACTTTAAAAAAAAAAAATGCAAGTTTAAGTTTGTTTTTAAAAAGTGCCTTACACCTAGTACAGATGACTTAATTTATGATTTGTCTGTTGCTGTCATTAAATCTCTTGATGGTAAAAGGGCAGCACGGCATTAAAATGCTTTCACTAATCAGATCAGACTCATTCATGAAAACCTAAGTAACTAATTTAAATCAGTCTTTCATGGACTGCTTAGGATAATTATGGAGATAAAGAGAGAAAAAGTTAATTGGGTATGGAGAACTTTTAATTTTCAGCCTATGTAAATTTAAATGCTCATATGGAAGTTCTGAACAGACCTTTTGCTTATCTGGAATTAAAATTGAGACCTGCAGTATTGCTGAGTGGCAACAAATATTCCAGCAGCCTGTTACTGGCACTGATAGCATAAAATTCTACATACAATATATTTCAGTAGGATCAGAGCAGATTCTCCTGGTACCACATTTTACAGTGTTCTGAAAACATTGTGATTTCCAACTGATAAGTTTTCTGCTGAATTCTAGCAGTAGGACAAAAGTATAACCTGAATATGAATCAAAACAAAAGAAGGAAAAGTGATTTTTGGTTTAGATTTTGGAAGAATAGGCTTACTGTACTTTATAATTCACTAACCGGGGTAAAAATAACTATATTAAATAGTTTTGCAAATGCAAAATGGTTTGCTAATGCAAACTCTCCTCCCAAAAAAAAGAAATTAGAAAACCAACTAACCAAAAAAAACCCACCAACTAACCAACTAAAAAGACCCTAACTTCAACTTAATACAGTAAAAGCCTCTGAGAGCAAAAATTTAAGAAATATGTAGAGATTCAAGTTAAAAAGACACACTGGGAACAAATCCCAAAGATTTCTTTAGGTGTCAGATAAAGCCCTCATTAAACCATAGATTATTTATGACACCATGCCAAGCCAGTATTTCCACTGGAACAGATCAAATCCTTAGGTCAGTTTTAGTTTAGCGTTTTCTGACAATACTTTTTGTAAAAATAAATTTAATTCCCTTACAGTAACTTGTTTGGAATAAGTAACTTCCCAAATATGTTACTGTGAAAGTACTTAAATCCTAAGAATGTAAGTAGCTTTCTACAACAACTTAGAAACATGACTATGTCTGGTTAAAAAGAACTGAATTTCAACAATTATAGAATAGTTCTAAGTGTAGTATTAATGAAATATTTCTTTTCTTAAATGTTGTGGTTAAATATAGGTTGATTTATTTTTGTATAAGGTCCCATATTCCTGTTACAGGACAATATGCACAAAATGGGTCAGTAGCAATAAGAAGTAGTATTAACCTGTACACATTTTATTTCATGACAGTTGATACTTTTCTTAGGGAACACACCAGTTAAAGCCAAAGTCTGTTACTGCTTCTGAGAAACACACAGTTAAGTCTGCATACATGTTGTATTTATAGTTTATCATGGTTTTCCTTTTTTCCACTTCTTTTTCAGATTCAGGATTTCCAGAAGTACAGGAGTTCAAAAGAAGGAGATTGACATATGAAAGAGTCACTGGAAGAAGAGATGGACAAACACGTCTTAAATTCTTTTGAACAGAATGGGGATTTGCATATTACATACTTTCTTTTTCCTTTCTTGAACTCTTTAAAGGGAAATAAATTATTGTTGTTAGTTTTTAGAAAGAAATAGGATTTGGAAATTCTTACTAGCTCAGGATTCTTCTCTATGTTTTTTAAATGTTGCTAAACAAATTAGTTTCTTGAAGCTGGATAATTACTGCTCCTCTGTTGTCATGGGTGATATAGAGGTACTTTATCACTGTTTACATTAAAAAAAACTATGAATAGAAAAAAACAGATGCCGAGATTCACTCTGAGTTTTCAAGGCACCTATGTTTGTTCCCTGAGCCTGCTGCTTTTCCAATGTAAAATGTAAAGATGGGCTAGATCTGACAGAATCTCAAGGCTTCTCAAAGTCTTAGAGATTTCTCGCAATTACAGCTGTTACTTTTTGTAGCTGTCCCTTGAGCTCCCTTCCATTTCTCTTCTACTGACGGCTCAGATGTGATAAGTTTCAGGAATGATGTGATAAGTTCCTGAACTCCTTTTAATCATAATCAGTCTAGGAAAAAGGTCTATGTTTTATGGACAATGTGCGAATACTGCGTTGAAATTTAGCATTCTCATGTGACCCTCACTCTTTGCATAACTTGCTGGAGGCCATTTTTTGGCATCCATGTTTTTCAGCCTTCTGCTGGGCATTGGCAAGTAGGGGGATGCAAGTCATCTGGGAGGCAGATCCAGATATTATAGGGTACATCTGGAATTGGTAAAAGATTGAATTTTAAAAAAAATCGATCTCAATTGTAGTCTAAAGAACAGGATAGAATAGTACCCAAACCTTCACTTTGCTTCAAAAGATTTAGCAACAACACTGGAAATATGTGTGGGAGCAATGGTAGACAGTAACTCCATTCTGCTGCAGGAATGTATAAACTGTTTGCACAGGCATGCTAGCCAGCTCCAGAGTGTCTCTCTCTCTGTTCAGTGGCCTTCAGCTTAGATGATTCAGGTTTCAAGCTCACTGATCTTTTTAAGTTTACTACAGTAACAGAAAAGGGGGGTGGGGGGGTGGAGGGGAAGTAATAAAAGAAAAACCACCAAATTAAAGGTTTATGTTTGCACTTAAATACTTACTTGACATTAAGCCTTCATTTCACAATTCATATTCACTATTTGAGTAAATAGAACCAACACTTAAGAAAGAAAGATTTGTTCACTCAGAGAAAATAGTGTGCTGTTTTTTGACTGAATTCTTAAAAGCTTTGACAGCACTAACTGCAATTTTAGTTTGCAGTAATATCCCTGAATTACTTGTACACTGATTGTTTGCAAGATTTGAGAAATACCTTTCACAAATGGTAACATAAAAAAAATTCTAGTAAAACTGCAAATAAGACACTGTTTCCTAGAATAAGAAGAAGACTGAAATAAAAGTTGCAACTTACTTACTATCTATGGCCCATTTTTGTGGTCATCTGACCTAACATTTTTACTTCTTTTGCATCATGGATTACTTTATTAAGAACTACCTCCCAGATTTCCAGAATGACGAATCTGGTTTTTTTAAGTACAGCTCTACAAAGTCTCAGTCACAGATGACCACAGTTTGAGAAAATTATAGCTGCCAGTACCAAGCTATGTATTTTTGTTCTCCTCTTCCACAGGCAAAGGCTGACACCAGAACTTCTACATGAACAGTTGTGAAAGAGTAGCACAGATAATCTGTAGATAACTTTGAAAACAAAGGCATGTTTTCTACATTAAATAAAAAAATTCAAGTGCTGTCTTTGTTAAGTTTCCATTAGGTAGAAAAAATGTCAGAGTACAGTTAAATTACTGGTAATGTCGTGGAAAACAAGGGAAAAGGCTTGCAATGACCAATTGGTTTTTACAGTATTTGTTTATGACAAATCTCAGTCTCTCACAGATATGGACACATTGACAAATGTATGGTATTTTTGCCCCTCCTTTTTTCTGCTTACCCCTACCCACTCCCTGCTCCCCCACCTCCCCCCCACCAAATTACTAATTACTATGAATTAGGGAGCAACTACTTCTTAGACAAAAAGGCACAGTACAAAATCTAATGTCCAGTCTTCCATGAGCAGTTAGGGATGCTCCATTCCTGGAACAAGTTTATAAACCTTTTAGTGACCAGGAAAAGGGAGCTGTAGATGGAGAAGAGCCTTGTGAATCATCTGGGAGAGATGACAGTGAGCAAAGGGGGCCTGTGGCTCGAGTGAGGCACTGAGCATACAAATGTGTGCTCTCACTCAATCTTCTTTACCGTGGGCATACTGTAGGACCTGCTGCCATCAAATGGTACCGAAGGCTTCTGTGCAGCAGAGAGCCCTCTAGCATGGCCTTTGGTAAAGCTAAGATGCTGCCTGCAGTTGTCCACCTCACTGCAGATCACACCTGTTGGAGCAGAAGTGGCAAAATGTGATGCTTGCCCTGGTCTAAGCCATCGCTGGGTTCAGTTCAGCAGTTGTGCAAACCCAGGTACACCTGCTGCCGTAGAAAAAGCATTGCCCTGCAGACTGGGTAGGACAACATGTTCTCCAGCCTACAGAAGCGGTCAGCTGCCCAGACTCGTTTGTCAGGTTCTTTGATTATGCCAAGGAAAGGGGACCTGCAAATGCTGGGCTGCCGAGATGTGGCCACTTCACCAGCTAGCACAAAATAAGCAGCAGTGGCACACTTCGCCAAACTGATTGCCAACAGGAGCCAAAGAGCCTCAGTGCCAACCAATCCTGTTTTGGAGCTTGTTCTGGCATGGCTTCTCTCACAGAACATGCCCTGGGAGGGCAGAGGTAGCAATGCCATCACTCCTCTCCCTGCTTCTACCCAGCAGCTCAGATACGTGCTGCCCTGAGAGCAAAGAGGTGCAGAAATCATACTCCTGAAGAGGCTGGAATCCATGTCTGAGGAATAAACACTATGCTCAGAGGGACATCGGGGTGAAGTGTTCCCAATCCACTGCTGCACAGATCATTCTAGTCTTTGCTGGTGCAAGACTGCAGATCCTGCAGTGTGCTTACAGTGCTACTCCAACCAGCGGTGATGAGGCACTCCAGCTGCAAGAGACCAGATGGAGTTGGGCAGGGCAGCGGAGACAACAGCGGCTGACTGGCAGAATAGCAGTGGTGGCTTTCTGCTGTACACTGTGATTTGGCCACTCCTTAGGCCAGCTCAGCAGCCACTTCAAACCCAAGCTCCAGCTGACATTTCTGAGCCTGAAAGTGTATCCAATAGAGATGAGGAGAGGTTTCATTGCAAGAGGTAAAAGTACAAAGGGCTTGCCTGGGAGGAAGCAGCTATATGCTGGCTGTCCAAAGGCTTTTGATGTATACACTTATCAGTATCTTTGACATTTTGGCCACAAATCAAGTCTCTGATGGCTTCTGTGCAAGAGTAACTTGGTTTTCTCTGGACTTCTTTACCTGTATCCAGTACCAACAGAGAAACTGCCATACTTAAATAGCCTACAGTGAAAGGAAGTCAGAGTAAAGAAAAGTTCCAAAGGAAGGACATTCTCTTCTGTATTTAAAGGCTCAATATATACTGGCAGCATTACAGCTTTCATGTTGGTGTCTTTCTGCAGGACAGCAACATGAAAACAGTTGACAAAGACTGAACTGCCTGAAGGATATTGTTGCCCTATTTCAGTTAATATTCATGAACATTAAGTACTCAGACTGCAAAGTTCTTTCCTACAGCTTCAAAATGGGTAAGTGTGCCTCGTAACATTGTTAGTATTTACAACTATGGTCAATAGATATGAATGGGATTTTTCTACTAATAACATACAAATTCTAAAAATCCAACAGCAACATTCTCTTCCCAAAAAAGCAAAGAGCTTGAGGCCTTCCCTCCCACTGCGAAATCCAAGTATCATCTTCCTTACAGTAGCTGCTCTTTGTTACTATTACACAATGAATTCAAAGCCAAGAGGGATAGGAATTTTATTTCCAAACGTCTAAAAGATTAATACAAACAATAGGAAGTAGACAAAATTTAAAACCTATTTAAAAAGTTGTTCTTGTAAAAGTACTCTATCAAAAAAGAGGGCAAATGACCAAGCACATTTTAGTAAATTCTGTGTATTGCAAACCGTAACAAAAATACATGCAATTATCTTTGGGTGTTCACAGATTCTTAGTGTCTGTCTGGTAACATTTTAAATACATCAAGAAAATTCCACTGTAGCAGTACTGTTACAAAGTAGAAGGCGGTTTACAGATTAGGAGTATTGCAAGAAAGATGCTTGAGGAATCAAGCCTCTGCTACATATTGTGTTCAGCAGTTACTAAAATGTGTCACTTATGCACTGAGATGCACTTGAAAAAAAACTAAAGTTGGTTCCTGTTAATGGAAGCAAAATGTCCCCTGAGGACATTACTTCAGCACTAACAGCATTTAGCTTTATGCTTTTATTATTCACTTTTGGGTTGTTTTATTTCGGAAAAAAAAATCCCCATGAATAGTTTTTGCTATTATTCCGGTGTTACAGTTTATGAAGATCAGAGTAAGTAATTTGATTAAAAATTCACATGTTTTTAATTTCTAAAATGTAAACTTCTCAAGTAATGTTTGTATAATTAGCATAGTGTAGTAAAAGTGGTGATGATTATGAAAAGAGTAAGAGTTACATTAAAAAACTTCAAGAACATTACTAAAATATAGTGGAATACGGATTCACAAGAACACACAGACAGATATCTAGGATGCTGTTTTAGCCACATAAAAGACAGAGACTTTTCTTGTGAAGGAAAGGCAGTTGTTATTCATGTCATGCTTGAAGGCAATTCTCCAATGACCTTCCCTACAAGAAGAAAAAGAAAGGCTTATTAAATGCCATCTTCTTAGGCTGATAGATATAATTTTTCTTACAAATTACAACAGAAAAGCTCCTTTGCGCTAAGAAAAACCAAATAGTGACTTTCCTTTGCTGATTGTTGGAATCCTCACAATATCTAGTTTTAAATCTATAAATTTTTAATCTAGTTAAAAATTGAATTTTTAACTGGCTTTTTTACTTTTTTCTGAATTTCTTATGATCATAAGGTAAAACAAGAATAGTAAACTAAGTATTTGATCTATCAGCAAAAGATACCAAAGGATATCTTGAGCTGAGCTATACATTTTTTAAATTGTCATAAAATAATCATCAAGTTCTTCTGAGAAAATATTTTGCAATGTATCTGTATGATGTGATTACCTCGGAATATGTAGACACACACACACAGACCCCCAAAAAACCAAAAAACAGAAAGGCTGCTTAAATAACAGAAGAACATACGCAAGGGTCATTAAAAATTTTATCTTATTTGCATGAAGAATCACAGGTAGCACCCAAGTTAAGAAAACCTGCTTTTGCGTCACCCTCTCTGAATTTTTTCAGAAGAGTGTCTCACAGTTCAGTTGTTCCCTTTCTTTAGTTTCAACCCTGTTTAGTTAAAACTATGTAGCAACAATTGAAGCCATACTATTGATGAGGGAAAGTTCAAGTGCAAGCTCAGGAACAGTTGGCAGCAGCAAGGGGAAGATTTTGCAAGTACTTTACGTTCTAGTTTAAATTCTGCCCTTAGAGAAAATATTCATTTTTTTCCTGAATGGCACTCTCATCAAAAGAACAGACTTCAGTGTTTCTTCCTCTTTCTGTAGATTTTTCAGCTCTTTAGCAGGAACTATTTTTATTTTTTGTTTTAAGGAGGAGTAACTTCTTCTGAATATCTTACTTCTACATTTTTGTGTCAAGCAAAAGAAGTTGATTTTCCAAGTTATGGTGTGGGTCTGCCCAAGACTACTAGCATGCATGGCCTTTTTTTCTCCTGCTGCAATCACTGATGACCTCTGTGACAAATGGGAGAGGCCAGACTGGGAATCATGGAAGTGGATCCCAAAGGTTTGCAAATGTTGAACAGCCACCTACCCACCTACTCTTCAGGTGTTATGCCTCAGCTCCTCTCTGCTGGCTCTGCTTTTGGTGCAGCACCAACAATAAGAACAGGAAGAGCCTAAGGACAGATACAGTGAAATGAACTGCAATATGACATTAAAGACCTAACTGTATTTTAACATGATTCTTGCTTAAGCTGTGAGATAGGCATCAGAACATATAAAATTGCCACAGCTTTGTCTTACTTCTCCAAGATGGGCATGTGACTGTCTACTGTCGTCTATGTCAAACGCAGCTGTGTGTCTTAGACCAATTTAATTAGTTTGGATGCTGCAAATTAGCTTATTCCTGCAGAAACACAAAACCAC
>JAWWMU010000121.1:22369914-22394385 GCA_035048155.1 Cinnycerthia olivascens
TTGGGGCTCTGGATCTTGATACACCATAAACGTCCCAGTTGTACCCCAGAGATCCGTGCTGCTGTGATTTGTTCCTGCATCAAACCAGTGATAACTAGGACCTGTGGAGCTCGTGGGGGACTGTCGCCCCCCAAAGTCAACACCAGCCGGGGAACTCACACCATGACAGAAGACTGTTACTACACTTTGCAACACTTCTGAATGCTACAGAACACTGGTAGTTGAATAAGCTTTTCCTTATCTAAAGGCTTCAAGTTTACAAAGCTACTGCTTATATACATTTATGTGTAAATGTTACAGAGGAATGCCAGGAATTACAGCTCACCATAAGGATTAAAACAGTCCAGCCTACTTAATAGAACAGACTGTTAAAGACTATTTCCTGTGAATTTCAGTTCCTAGTAAGATGCACATATGAACTAACAGCTAAAACATTAAAACACATTAGAAAAAAATTAAAAAGCAATAGGGAACACTTGAGAAGTGTGGCAGCTATAGCTGGCCTATAGCTGCACACACAATTTGGCCATGACAGACACACACTCGACCAGCCTAGCTCGTTAGGGGATTGAAGTAAACAAGTCCCTGGACACAATACTGATGGGTCAGATTCAAGTTCAAACAGGGGACCTCAGCCAATCCCTATGAATTATGGATGCCCTTATATCATTGGCCAGTGAGCTGGGCAGAGTTAAGACCTTTGTCCAATCACCTGTGTAAGTGTGGGAAATTCAAAGCCCCTATAGAAGGAGACGCATCCCAATAAAATTGGGCTGCTGCTGCATGAACATGGAGTGTCTTGTCGCTTGTCTGTCTCTGAAACTGCAACAAAGAAGATGCTACTGCACATGCAGGACTGTGGGAGTCAGCCAACCTGAAGTAACTATAGACCTAAGGCCGTGGGAAAAGCCTTTGTAGTTCAGGTGAAGAAAAATGAGGAGAGATGGCTGATGGGAGTTCATATGTTAATAAGCCTGTTCCATGTAGGGTTGTGTTTTGAGTTACTGTTAATGATTGGTTAGTTACATATCACATATATGGTTATGTTTCTAGGTCTCTGTTATGATTGGGCCCCTACCCTCAAACCTACCCCTTATAAGGCTGTGCTTATTCCTGGTCCTTCAGAGTTGACACTATATCATGCATGGCTTCTGCACATTTGTTGTTTTGCTCCTTTTATTAAAGCTCTTTTGTTCCCAGGCAACCTGATTGACCCATCCCTTCTTTTGCCACACGGCTCCCAGCTGACCCGATCCTGAGGTCGCAGGACCCTGCTGCGACACAGGACTGCTTTGCAGCTCTGCAGGTCCTCTTATTTTCTTCAATATTTTACCTATTCTCTCAGGTTTCTTGGAGGCAGACTAATTTTTTCTGTCTTGATTCTGATAGTATCTTGCAATAGTGGATACACCACCCACAAACTTGGTCTTGTAGAGGACATTTGCATTGTTGAACATTCCATCCTTTAAGGACACCACAATAAACTAAAACAAACCAGAAACAACAGAAAATAAATGTTGCTATCCAAACAACACTAGAAAAGACTCCCAAAGAAAGGACTCCTTTTCCTTCATTTGGCTAATACTTCAGTAATAATCTTTAAAAAATACTCTAAAACCAAGGCCCAACAGAATGTGCTATACAGATCAACATACACCCACTTTTTTTGCAACTAATGACACTTCTGTCCATATGTCAGCACCTGGCCTGGAATACAGTCCACAAATGCAGGATGCCTATTCATGGTGGAAGGAAACAGAAAAAACTGAGCCACTAGTTATGAAAGAATGTAGGATCTTACGTAGTCAAAAGATACTACTCAAATAATTTTGCAATATTGGTAACAAAATGTTCGTCTTCTCACTCTCATAATTTGGAATGGTCAAGTCCTTACATCAAATAGAGGCAGGTACTGCCTTTTTTTCATATAGAGGTCACAGTGATGCAGAGATCCTTTCCAGTAGTGCCTGACTTACTTCAACAGGGTCAACATGAAATATCTTTAAACTCAAAGATATCTAGGAAAAAAGAATTCAGGTGTATCACAGATACTCCTCTCTACTACTCCATTTTAACCAGTGCAGCAACAACATTCATGTTTCACCGTTGCCATGTCAGTCTAGCTTTCAGCTGAAACAACTCAGAAATAGAACAAACATCCCTAGAATACAAGAGGTTAACAGCTCAAAGTACTGAGTGCCAGACTGTTTTTGGAAGTAGTGGATGGTACTCTGAGTAATCTGACCTGGTGGAAGGTGTCCCTGCCCGTGGCAGGGGATTGACCTAAATCATCTTTAAGGCCCCTTCCAACCCAAACCATTCTATTACCACAATAATATAAATAATAATTCAAGATCATACCTGAGAGTATTTGAAATGAGTTTGAAGCATCTGCCCAATATTCTGAGAGATCAAGGGCTGCATCCACTTCATCCAAGATGTAAACAGGAGCAGGTCTGAAGAGGAGCATGGCTAATATCAGTCATAAGGCCACCAATGATCTAGTATGGAGACAAGGAAATTATGATTTACTTTCATCTGAAAGGCTCTGGTTTTTGAAAACAATTGCTGAAAGGCAATGAAGGTGGTAAAGGGTCTGGATCACAAGTATGATGAGGAGCAGGTATTGGCATTGTTTAGCCTGGAGAGACGGGGTCCCACAAAGGACCTTATTGCTTTCTACAGCTTCCAGAAAGGAGGGTGTAGCCAAGTGGGGGTTGGCCTCTTCTCCCAGGTAATGAGACAGGCCAAGAGGAAATGGTCTCAAGTTACACCAGATTAGGTTTAGATTGGATATTAGGAAAAATTTCTTCACTGAAATGGTTATCAAGCATTGGAATGGGTTGCCCACAGAAGTGGTTGAGTCAGCACTCATGGAGAGATTTAGGAGACATGTAGATGTGCGGCTTAGAGACATGGTTTAGTGGTGGACCTGGCAGTTAAGTTAATGGTTGGACTTGATCTTAAGAGTGTTTTCTAGCCTAAATGGTTCTATGATTCTAAAATGCTCCCTCAAAAGCACATTACTTCTGTGATTCTGAAGAGATGAAATGATAGTTTCCCCATTTCAAAATGTGAAGTCTGTCAGAAACAGCAAGTATTTCTTCTTATTGAAAGATCATGTTAGTTGGGTGATGATATATAAATGATGCTGTTGTTCTATTTCCGAGTTTTGCAATGATGTTTTACCACGTCTGATTCTTCAAGTATTCTGTCCTTAGAAAGTTCTGTATCTCTGTCTCACCTCTTCCCAAATTCTGTTTCTGCTTTTCAGTTTAAGATTTTTTTCCTTAGAAGTTGCAAAGAAGAACATGCCCTACACAGTAGCCGTAGACACTGGAGAAGAAAACTGTTGACATAACACTACTTTTATACCAGGGAAATACTTGCCTATATAGATTTTTGTGGTTACAACTCAAGGAGAGGAGCATTTAATTCAATATTACATCAGCACTACCCAGAGTTAAATGTGGTTCTCTCACTATTCAATTTTGGTTTTGGTTTTTTTTGGTTTTTTTGGCCACTAAAAAAAGTGTGTGTGACAGGAGTGAAATCTTGTTTGTTAACTTATACTAAGTAAAGCATTGTTCTAAGTCAGAATGTATTAATAGTGCTTCCAATATTGAGTCCATTCGGAAGGAGGCAGAGTCCCTGACTTGACAAGGAAAAGACTAATTTTTTGCTTTTCAGAACAGAACTTTAATTAGTTAAACATATCAATTACATACACAATGACAATGGAAAATAAATTCATTCACCAACCTTTGTCCTCCACTAAGTTGTGTTAAGTTTTCCTTCCAGGTGTTTCCTAAGGCAACTCTGAACTCCACACCAACAAAGCCACTGTGAGTTTTAGAGGCTGCTAGCACAGCTCTGGCTCCGGGTAAGAGTGCTGAGAAAATGGAACCAAAGTCGTCATTCACCTAGAAGCCAGACCACAAAAGATGTATGAATGTGCTTTGGATCAAGAGCACAAAGAGTAAAAAATTTAGTGGTGAGCAGCAAAACACTTGAGACATCTTTGCCAGTTCAACATGGTGACATCCCATGTCACATACAGGACAGTGAGAAAACAATAGCTTTTATTTTTTCCGTACTGAAGAGAGAAGCAACACCAAAGGGTATGTGACACCTCATACTAAGCATTTTAGAAAGATTCAATGAAAGATGTATTGGAAGACTTCCTTATGCTATCTGTAGGAGTTCTACCTCTCCCACGTCTCTTCCCTGATAGGGGAAAGCCTTTTTCATTAAGTCCTTGGTAAGTAAAAAACAAACGGGGCTCTTGGTTGTTCTTATTCTCTGAGTTTATTCTTTCCTTATCAGCAATTTATGAACATCAGACTTTACACCAGCCTAGCGTGAAGGAGAAAGGACACCAAAAAGCCTTGAACACACAGAATCAAGGTTCTCTTAAAGATAATTTACCCAATTATCACCAAGAATGTACATTACTTCTACTTTTCAACCAATTACTAACTAAACTTCTATTCACATAACACTGCACTTCGGAAAATTCTAACCAATTCTAACCAACACTGCAGAATATGGAGTTGATGAAGAAGGAGGAAGAAGCCTAAAAATGACAAGGATCCTTCATCTTGTCTTCATCTACTTACCATTATAACAAACCCAAAAATCTACATTTCTCACCCTGTGATAAATTACATATTATGCTACTATCTAATTTACATTCTTGAAAATTCTGTCTCATCTCAAAGCCTAGTAAGCCCTTTCCATGGACAAAGGTTAAAAGTAGTATTTTTCAGAGGGTTTGGATCCTTTTAAAACATGCAGAGAAATATTCTCTGCATTCTGGATTCCAACAGCTATCAGCCAGGGAAACGGTTATGCCCTAACCCAGATTTATTAACTGGCAAATTGCAATTTCTCCCAATTAATGGACTACTAAAAGTGATGCTGTTTAGGTTTTGCCTAATTTTCTTTTACATGTTCTCTGTATTCTTCACACATATATTTGTAGATCTGTATTGTATTAGTGGCTTGTTTTCCCAGTACTTTTCCATGGCCTTTCCTTAAGCAGAAAGACAAAACAAATTCCAGAACTCCAAGCCGCAGGAGGTACAAGGCTCTGTGCTGTCCTGGTTCTTTCTGGGAACCAAGGCCGAGAACAACTCTTGGAGATTGTCGTAGGTTGGCATTGTTTCAATAGAGACAATGAGAGGTTGCTACACTTTTGTGAAGACACATTCAGAGACCACGTGGCCAGCAGAGAGGCACGGTGAGCCACGTTCTCCGTGCAGAGCTTGGACCAAATTAACCTTTCGGCATTTTAAGACTTTCTAAAAGCTGTTTCAATTGATGATAAAACTTAACTCTTAAGGTCAGTAAAGAAGTTGTTTAATTCTAGATGAAGGGATTGAAGAGAATGCTTTGAACTTAGATTTAAATTCTTTTGTAAAGCTATGGTAAAGATATATTTTTGATATATCAGACTTTGTTTGTTTTCTCTGTGATTTATAGAAATGTATTGGGGAAAAGTAGCAATTGTAGTACAACCGTGAGTTGAAATATTAGTAGTTGAAACAAACAGATATTACTGTAATTTAATGAAAAACTTAAAGAGAGATGAGAGAGATAAGAAAGATAGTAGGAAAAACTTTTGTTTCCAGAGATAGATGAAGAAAACACTGTTGTATACTAAAGTAGCTCATTCTTAAAAATGACACCCCAACAGTTGATGTAGTCTATGAAAGCAGCTGTGTAAAAGCTGCAAAACATGGGAAAGACTTTGATACTGCAAATGGAATTTTATTTTATTTTCATTTGTGACAAAGCCACAAGAAAACCTGTTTTCTTGTGGAAAAGTCTCCATAGCATAACAAGAGAGACTCTTCTCCCCAAGTGAATTGAGAAAAAGACTATTTTAAAGGTAGTAGACTGACTGAAAGTCGTGGGCTTTATGTTTGCATTGTCAGTGAAAAAGAGAAAAGGTGTTCTGAAATTTTATTCTGATTGTCTTATTATTGTTTTCCCCTTTAGTTCTGTTAATAAAGTTTTCTTTGTATGTTTTCAAGTTTTAATCCTCTCTCACAACAGAAAATAAACCAGCAACAGAGATACATTTCACGGACAAAGTGAAGTGGGGCTCCAGAGAAAGGGCTTGACCTAGGGGGGCATTGCATCAGCACTTGCCCTCCTAATTGGTGCCTTCTATCAATTATGCTAATTTTCCAAAACTTATAACTGCTCCTTAGGGTCTTCATTAAAGATCTCCTTTTATATTATCTCCTTACTAAAATTATCTCAAGTTTCATTTCCAGGTTGGAAAAAAAGCAACAAAAGTACAAGCACCGTAAGTAAGAGATACATGCTGGCATCCTCCCCCTTACTATTTTTCTTTCTGGGTTTATTTAAACAGTGTCCAGGTATGGGATGAGATGCAACTTTGTAAATGCAGATTAAAATATCCTAGGTTTAGGACTTTATCTGAAAACACACTTATTCCACCATGCATGATGCTTTTGCATTACAGCTCACTAATTTCTGCCAAACACAATTTTTACAATGAAAAGGTACCATTTTTCAGCTATATCCTAAGTACAGGCAGGATAATTAATAATTTAACAGATACTTCATCTATGTGCAATTTAATCTTGGCTAAAATCAATTTTCTCAAAGGCCAAAAAACACAAGTTCTGCTGGTACAGCAGAAAAGAAAGTGTCAAAAGATTTCTATGTAGAAAGGGATAATTCTATACTTTTGTTAGAATTCATTATATGAGAGACCTGGTAAAAAGGCAGAGTGCCTAGGTAACAGAAACATAAATCAGACATTGCTCTACCCCAATATTATGAATCCTGACAGTAACAGGAGCAGTACCCCAGGTGCACAGCCCTGCACTGTAAAGGGCAACACAGAGCCAGAAAATTTGAACTCCGGTAAAATATTGGTTTAAGAAAAGGAAAAATACCAAAAATAAAACATGACTGTATTTCAATATGCCTTAACCTTCATGAAACTTTTGTGCATTAAAAGAGAATGAGAAAGCAATTTTGCAGGTTTAACTGAACCTTTACAATTCTCAGAGAATTCATGTCTTATTCTCAAAAGTGGGAATAAACAAGAGAAATAAAGTGGTTATTTTAAAATATAGGTCAGGGTTATTAGTTCTGAAAACAGACTTTTTTTCCCCAAGGAAATATGCAAAGTGGTAACCTAAGAAAAATCTGATCCTCTACTAAGACATGAAGATAAATTTATAAGTGTCATACCTTTTTCAAAGCAATATCTAAAGTTTGTTTTTTCTTCTGGTCAAGCTCTTCAATAATTTCAAGAATTTTTCTCTTGTCATTCTCTACAATTGTTTTTTTCTTCATTAAGTCATTATACTGGTGCAATGAGAAGAAAAGATTGATTTCAATGAACTTTCTGCTCAAATGCATTTTGTGCTCATCTTACAGCTTCACTGTATCATTGTATAGCTATGAAATAACCCTTATCCTCAAGATTAAAATCCAGTGCATTCATTTAGTTGCATGAGGGATGTAAGTTTAGGGATTATTTGCAAATTAAAGCGTCAGAATTTTCAACAATCAGCAAAGGAGAAGGGCAACATTGCTCTGAAAGTTGCACTTCCAAGTTAATCATGTTTCCTTAGCTTTTCCATAGATGACAGGATGCTTCTGGAGGCTGATAGGAGGAAACAGTACTAGGAAAGTTGAAGGATAACATCAGTGGGCAGTTTTCAGACAAACCTGGAATAGCCTGATGATACAGATTAATTCAAGACAACCTTGCTACACCATCAAGCTATCATGCTTGAAGATGAGTATTTTTTTGGTCTGCAATTTTTGATACAGTGTAAAGTTCTCAGATACTCTAATGGATGCCACAAAGCTTGCTAATGCTTTAACATAGGATAAACTGGGGTAGGAAGTAATAAAATAGCAATTTTTTACCATCCAAAGTCAAGATTATGAGTAACCTAGAAACATGGTGTGCCAATGAACAGTTCAAAGATGTAAGATTAGTATGAAAGGTTTAGTTTTATTTTTGCTGTATTGAGAAATATAGCACATGAAAACATAAAGCTACAATATATATATCTGTATATATTGTTTACACACCATGTGACCAGCCTGCTCAATCTTTATAAACTAAAGCACAGAATGTTTACCCTTTCCTCTACATTAGATAGCATCTTCATAGCTCTTGTGTTCACATTCCTTCCCAACTTCTCTTTATGCTCCTGTATTTTCTGCAGCTTCTGACTTGCTTCTTTAAGGCTGCTGCTTTTGAAATCATAGGCTGTATTTGGCTGGCCAAAGAGTGGTTTGTCTGAAGCTATCCACTGGTATTCTTTCAGCATTTTGGCCACCTGTAAACAAAAAGATATGTTGAGGTTTTTTCCTCACCCTTCTCAAATGTGAACTAAAAATTAAAACAAACAAACAAACAAACAAACAAACAAAAAACCCTCAAAAAAGCCCACCTACATTCTGAAATTACTCTACTACAATAATTCTTCTACCTCAATGCAGCACAGGTATATATCTTTACAATGCTTTATGTGATTTCCTTCATTGTGGACAAACCAAGAATTTAAGGTAGCTTTCAAGTATATCTTAATTACTTACTTTTTTTATTACATGTGAACTATACCAATGTCACTACATCATGGAATTACCTTCTTTAATTAGTTATCTGATTTGTCCGTATGGACAGAATGTTTTTAATGATCACTTTCTCACCGTGATCTATCCTCTGTTACTCCATACAGATCAGCTCTTTTACAATGTACAATTTCCACCCCTGCTTCCTCCGATAAAACTTTTCACTTTGAGAGTTGCAAATATCACAGTGCTTAAAGAAAAAAGGCTACTTCCTTTGCATGTGGCATAGGAAATAACCATTCTTGGCCACAAGATGTGAAGAAAAGAACAATTTTGAAATACCTTGGCAGCAGCATCAGCAGCATCTTGTTGACATTTGGTGATGCTATGTTCTAATTCTTTAACCTTAAGTTGTAATTCATTATTTAGTTCTCTGTATTTTACCATCTCTGCAGATTTGTCTTTAATTGCATTATCATGTAATGTGATTACTTCCTTTTGGTTGGCAAGCTCCTTCTGTGCACTCTCTACAGATTCCTGAAAAAGCAAATCAGCAGATATTTATTTGCCTCTTTTAAAGGTGGTGTTAAAGCCTTATTAGAACAGCAAGGAGATAAAATTCACATGTGAAAATGAAGCAAAAAAATAACTACCTAGGCTGATTGAGTGTGGTAAGCAAGTCTGCAGAAAAAAAGTACACATTATAAAGTGAGGTTCAGAGGATCACACAGAGTAATATCAAAACAGATAATAAAACACTTTATTCACTTTTACCTCTGTCTTAGCCACTTCAGCCACCATAGCATCAACTTGATCCTGGTAGGATTTGACTGCTCCCTCTGCAGCTGTTATCTGTTGTTTATAGGAGGCCTGCTCTTGTTTCAGCTCTTCAAGTTTCAGAACTAAAGCTTTGACTTCCTAGAGAGATGTTTTTCAATTTATTAGTTATACTTAAATGGAAATAACTAAGACTCAGTTTGATGTAAAGAATTAAGATTCAGTTGATGTAGTAAATGCTGTAAAGGATTAACAGCACCCATTCTTGAGCAAGGGTGCAATCTCACAAAAACAAAGAAAGAAAAAGACAAAAAACCTCAGTCTGTGACTATGTCAGTGACTGCACAGTAATATATTAAGTCCCAAAACTGAGAGCATTAAAACCTCAGAAGAATCAAACTGTCTGATTTTTGTGGCCACTTTTAACATTGAGAGAACTGCCAACCAAAGTGAAGTTTTACCTGCTGCATGTCTTTTTTTTTTTTTGCTTGAAGTGTCTGCCTTTTGCTTGGCATTCTCTAGTTTCTGCTCCACATTTTTTCGTTCTTTTAGACACTCTGCTTCTGCATTTTTAATTTTATTCCCTAACTCCTTGTATTTTTTTTCTGCTTTCTTTTTGGTCTCTTCAGTTTCGTTTAATGTCTCTTCACAATACGCTGAATCAAGGAGTACTGAGATTAAGTGTTGTTCTCATCTTTAAATTTACATCCTAAGTGCCAACTGAAATAAATCTCTCTTTGTCTCCAACAGAAAAAAAGTGGTTGAACACTCACTAGTTGCTGAAGTCAGATATTTCAACGATTATCCTAAGACAGTGTGCTGTTGCTACCAGTTATTGGTAGGGGACGAAACAGCCATTATGAAAAGATGACCTTCTTTTTTTTGACAAAGGGAAGAATATGTCAAGTCTCAGGATCAAGAAGTAATTAATCAGATGGTTACCTAAAAAGATACCACTTTATCCCTAGAATACTATGTCTAGATATGTATCACTTCTGTCAATTTTTTAGACATTTTGCTTGTTGCTGCATTTTGTGCATTTTTGTCTTTCCTTAGCTATATGAAACACTATTTCTTTCCAATGCTTTCTATATTATCATTATTAAATTATTATTATGTAAACTATATTATTAACCTTAAGTATATACATAAACAGATAGTGTGAAAAAAGCAAAGATTACTCAAATATGGGATTAAATTTCTTTTTAAACTTCTCTGCAAAGACATATTTTCCTCTATTACAAAGTATATAAAAAACATTCAATAAGAGAATAACCTTTACTATAAAAGAATGACCACCTATAAGTGAATCACCTCTATGCAAGTATATTGTGATTCTGTGTTTGCTACATGTTCCAAAATATAAAGCTAGTATTTTTAAAGTGAAAAGTACTTCTTTCTTAAGTACAGACGCTGTTACTCAAGCAGCGTGATATCCATCTCATTCTCAGCAATTAGTTTTCAGTTAAAAGAGTAAGAACACATTTTTCACCAATGGTTTTCCTCAGGGCAAGCAGCTCTTCCTTTTGTTTGTGGAAAGCACTTAGATAAAGCTTCTTGTGCAACAGCTCTGCTTCCTCAGACTTCACCTCCCATTGCTGCTTCAATTGCTGGTACCTTTGGAGACAGTAGTGAGACACATTGCTATATGGAAGGGTACCCAGCATCTCACTTTCAAAGTGAAATCTGCTTACTGAAATAACTAGATGAATATCTATACTCCATTTCTCATGTGAGATACAGTGATGACAGTAGGGCAAATAAGCTTAAATGAATGAAAATCCAATATAATGGCTTTATTAATAATTGTGAGATTTGTAGGCATGTTAGTATATATGTAGCTCCTGCTATTTAGTCCTGATCTAACACATTAAAACAAATGCAACTCAGGGAATTTGGTAACAATTCAGAGACCACTTTTTTCCCATCTGGCAGCATGACAGATGTCAGGCTGAAGAATTAAGGAAAAGACATTTAAAAGCAGAAGGTCTTTCCTCCTCTTGGCTATATTTCAGGAAGTCTACTGCTGCTCAAAACAATTTGAAAAAATAAATCAGCTGGTAGATAGCATGTTATGCAACACTACATCCTTATAGCATTTTTGCAGAACTGATTAAATATATATTTTTTATTCCATCTCTTAATATGGCATTCAGTAGATGGGTAGCTGAAAATCAAATATACTTAAAATTATTTAATTTAAATGCTTATAGCATTATCACTCAAATAGTCCTTTTCAACATCTTTTTTATTTTCTTGCAAGAGAACTAAGACTGACCACAAATTGGAATTCTGTACAGATGTTAAAAATATGTCTGGAAAAGATCCATTCTTCAGTGGAAATGAAAATTTAACCAATTTCAATTAGACATCAATGTGTACCCTTTTTTTCCCCCTGTATTATCTAAAACAAAGATTTTTTGCATGTGTTATTTAAAAACTGAATTTGCTTTTTGATTGCTGAACTTATTAATTATATTGGGAGGAGAGGGAGGAAGGGAATTATTTTCTGCATATTACATTCTCAAAAGGCCTATGGCCTCTCAAAACGACTCATTATATTAAATTTACTCAGTCACATAAAGAGAAATTATACACATTGTATAATGCAAACCTTACTTTTCAGCAACCGTCTTCAAGCTTGCCAGCTCATTCTCTACAGCTGCAAGTTCAGATTCCTTTTTCTTGAGTTTAATTTCAACTTTTTTTGCTTCTTGAAGTTTAGGCAATACTGGTGCAGCCTGTGAGGATGCACCTGTTCAATGAAAAAATTAAAAAACCAAGCTGATTGGAATCAGACCAGTGGATTCACCACTGGTAATTGCAAATTCTAAACATTAATAATGAGGCAAGGCAATGATTTCTTTTAGTTGAGAAACAGATAAGGCAGCTAGGCTAAAGTTCAAGTTCTCAGAGGAGAAAGACTATCTCCCCTGTTACAGAACTCAGTTCTGCAGGCTTTGAATACTACACATGGCGTGTTTTATGCAAACAGCTAACCTTCCATAATTTAGGAAATTATCACAAACCAATGGTGAATTACTACAAAAAGTGCTTGAATTCCAAGCACTTTTGCTTCCAAGAGTTTTATACAGTCTAATAAGATTTAAAAGTATTTAAAATCTGAATTACTTTATGTGAAATTTGTCATTATTTTTTTCTTAAACTAATTAGTGCTATTTCAGCACAAGACAACTTTAGCTCAAACAGATTATTCCCAGTATGTGTCTAAACCAAAAGATTACTGTTAATTTTTATAAAAATATGCAAGAGTAGTAAACATATCAACAGACACAATATTATTAGTATTATATGAGTAGAACCAGCAATTGCCTCCACGCAGAGTTCCTTGGAGATCAAATAAATCTCCATCAAGAGTAACACTTCTCATCATTATCCTTTTGTCAAAAGTCACTTTCTTAGCATTATCCATGTTATTACAGACCAGCGTTGTTCCAAAGACATATTCCATTGCTTTCTGCAGTTCAGATTCATATACAATTAGAGAAAGGGCTAAATTCAAATTAGCATGGCCAGCCTAAAAATCAAATGAAGTGCAATTAGTATGCCTTAAGTTATAAGAAGTTTCAAATTTGATGTCTGTCTTTTGTTGATAATAACTCTTCCAAGAGTACAATTACATTTTAAAACTATTCCAGTTACAAGAGGAATAATTAATACCCATTTAAATCTCAGAAAATTGAAAGGATTCAAAGGAAAACAAAATCAATATATCCTCAAACCCTGTAGAAATTTGTATTATATAATAACCATTAAGAATGCCAAGTTTTTAGTATAGATATAAAATGAAAATGGGACAGAAGCAATACAGTGTAAAGAGTGTATTTATTTACATACCAAGCTTTGGGCCAGCTCGACTGTGTCTTCTTGAACACATCTTGCTGAAATTTTGTTTAATGGAATGATGGTGTATCTATGCTTTAGTTCACCCTTTTCTAAAAGCGTTTTGCCGGTAACCTTAAATTAAAAATAATTACAAAGCATACCTGAATACACAAGTGATTTTGTAAAGTGAGACAATAGGGCATTGGAAGAACGTATTGTTGCCACCAACTATGCAGGACTTCCTTGACCCAATTAAAACAGGTACACGAGTCCAAAGCCCTCAAGCATTCAGTAATAAGGCAGGTGCTTGCCAACCCTGAATCATATGACCACATTTCAAAATTCAGAGTTCTGTACTAATGCAATAAACTTACTTCTGTGTCCACAATAATGTCATAGAGTTTCCCTCCGGCCACCACTTCCAGGGCTTTGGCATTGGTTAGATCTTTCACAGTGAAAAGAGACACAAGAGGGCCTTTCACATGGTTGAGATTCCAATTTTTTTCTGGATATCTTAAAATAAATATAAATTATCACCATGAATAATTTTTTGTTTTCTCTCACACATCTTTAAAAGATTTATATTTAAAACCAATGATGCATATTGTTCTCTATTTTCTAAATTCTGTCAAGAAAAGAACCTCAGACAAAAAATGGTTAAATTAAATACTTCACAGGAAGAGATTTGACAATAAAGAGTCAGTTATATAGTCATTAAAAGAATGTAATTCCTCATTTATTTACACATTTTTTCAATTGATTTTTCCAACAGCTTCTGTTATTACCACAGCTATACAAAAAATTAAACCTGGGGATACAGATATTTGACTGGAGTTGACTTACAAAGACTAAATCTACTTGTGTCCACAAGCAGGAAACAATGATTACATATTTCCTAGTTTAGACTTTTGGATTCTATGGCTTTAGCTACTGAAGATATTACTTGAAAATACCATCTTTAAAAGTCACAAAACTTTTAAACTCTAGTGACTTTGATAAGATTGTAACATTTTCTGACTTTCTCCCTCACTTTGAAGCATGGGTAAGACAGTCACTGGCACTAAAAGGAAAGCAAGAGCTGAGCCACTGGTAGAATTATCTGGTAAAAGGCCCCGAAAGCCCTTTCAAGCATTTTCAGGATCATACAGAGATCTTACTTGTATGTAAACTGTAGATGAGGAAATTTTGCCTTTAAATTTTCACTCAGTTCTCTTAGCCGGCTGATGTCAGAAATCAATGCTTTCCTTTTTTCTAGGAGGGCTTCTCCTTTCTCTTCTTCAGAGTTGAACACAAGCAGTAGACATATATCCAGAGCAGAGAAATCTATTAGTTTAAAAATTGTTATCCTACACTGTTTATCTACATTTATGTAGAGAAGACTTTCTAAATTTTTTTGTAAATTTTCAGACAAAAAAATTAATACTGTGACGACACCAAACACACAAGGAAAAGGTTTAAATGTTCTTCTCCAAAGGTTAATCAGGAATATCAGCTAACAGTTTTGAGTAGTGTCTGAAACAAATGTTACCTGGCATAAGAAACACACTCTAACAAGTGTCTTAGGTACAGAAAATCAGAATGCAATAGGGGGTTGGTCCCTTTTTCCATCTAAATTTTAGTAGGAATTTAATTGTGCCATCAAACTTCAAAACATTCGGCCCAGAGTTGATAAAATCAAATTATTTCAAGCTGCTTTCTGTGGAAGTTTAAGAGTTTGCTGAGCTTAGATCAGAGAAAATTCTTTATGCATGAAGGCAGTGTACTTGATTTTTAATTTCCCTCCTGTATTGGGGCTGGGTAAGATGGAGTTAACATCCTACACAACAGCTTTCATAGTGCTGTTCTTTGTGTTTCTACTAAAAAGGCATAGAGGTACCACAGTTTTGGCTACTGCTAAGCATGCTGAAACAGCACCAAGGCTGTCCCTCCACTCCCTCTTCCAAAAGCCAGTAGGCTGTGGGTGGGCAACAGTTTGGGAGGGGACATCGACAGAAGATGGGGTCCAAGGGATATTCGATACTATTATGAAGGTGTGCTCATCAGTAGAAGCTAAGAGAAAGGATGAGGGAAGGGAGGATCCATTATTAAGGCTTTTGTCTTCCAAAACAGCATACTCAGGTCCTACTTCACAGGAAGGGGCTGAACATTGCCTCCTAATTCCTTATGGGAAGCAGAGCATAAATTCTTTTGTCTTCCTTTGTTTCTGCATCCTCCAGCTGGCTCCAAGACAGAATTGCCACTGGCCAAGGCCAAGACAATCACTGATGGTGGTGAAGCCTCTGAGATAATATATTACAGAAGTGGAAAAAAAGGCCAAACCTACCTACAGTGGCTGGAAAGAGGAGTGACAATATGTGAGAGAACAGCCCGGCAGATGTCAAGGCCAGTGAAGGACAGGGAGGAGATGCTCCAAGCACTGGAACTGAGACTCTCCTGCAGCTTGTGGTGCAGGAGAGTCTACACAGTACACACTGTGTAGCTGTGCCCTGCACATGGACCGTGGAGGTCCACAGTGTAGCAGATATCTACCTGCAGCCTGTGGAAACCAACACTGGAGCAGGGTCCTGTCAGAACCTGCAGACCCATGGACTGATGGGCCCATGCTGGAGTAGGTTTGCTGGCAGGATCTGTGACCTCCCAGGGGATCCACACTGGAGTAGCCTGTTCCTGAGAGACTGTACCCCATGAGAGGGACTGGTGCTGGAGCAGTTTGTGAAGAACTCCAGGCCATGAGAAGGATTCACACTGGAGAACTTCAGGGAGGATTGCCTCCCGTGGGAAGAACCCCACAGTGGAGCAGGTGTGAGTCCTGCCCCTGAAGAGGAGGGAGTGGCAGAGACATGAGGAACTGACTGCAGTCTCCATTCTCTATGCCCCTGTACCACTCATGGAGAGGAGGTACAGAAAATCAAAAACAAAATAGAGCTTGGGAAATTAAGTTAAATTGACTTCCCCAAGTCAAGTCTATTTTGCCCATGACAGTAATTGCCAAGTGATCTCTCCCTGTCCTTACCTAAACCCATGAGCTTTTGTTGTGTATCATCTCTCTCTAGCTGAGAAGGGGTGTGATAGAATGCCTGGTGAACACCTGGCATCGAGTCAGGGTCAACTCACAACACTTCTATACTCCTTTGCAGATTGCCCCAAAATTATGCTTCAGAAGTCTGTACAGACCTGTACAGTTCAGCTCCTTTATTTGTTTCTCCAGGATTATTTTCATTTTTTCAACAACTTCAAATGCTTCTTGGTCCCTCTTGTAGCCTTCATCCATTTTTTCAACTTTAGTTTCTTTTGCCTTTAATTCTTTTTGAGCATAATTCAATTTCATTTGAGCCTATAAGGAGTAAGAAAATAAGGAACCAGATCTTCAAATACAATCTTGCAGGTGCAAGTTTAGCACTATCAAGCTGTCCACGTAATTTATAAAATTTTCCACTGGTTGCAGATATGACAAAATCCAGCTTTGGCTTTTGAAAACAATGGCACAGGTTATTTGGAAACAAAACCACAGATCCTATATTTAACTTTGGTAACGTATTAGAACTTGAGTAGAGTCTGAGAAGAAACAAAGTAAAATAAAGTGGGATACAACTGTCCTTGTTACTCAACAAGTGAGAAAATGAACTTTGGAAATTTAAACTCCAATATCAGAACTATCCCAGCAGGGCGTTTCTATCTTAAGACAAAACAAGCGTTATCTCTTTCAGTCGTGTGATAAGCATAGAATTTAACTAAGGAATAAAGTTTCTTCTAGACTCTCCATTTCACAATCACAGATATCTTTATTTTGATGCCATTAAGTTTAACTATAGAAATCTCCTTGATCGTATATTGTGGACAGCAGTCCTAATTTTTTGCTATTCAATACTATTGATCATTTGAGTACAGTGAATCCTACTTTTTATCTGAAATGTCAGTTTCTAATACTTCCTCACAGCAATGCTACAGCATTTCCCTGTGCAAGGATATTTTGTTTCTATTTTATCAATGTCCTAGTTTGGCATTATTTCATTTTTTGGTATGGAGTGGTTCCCTGTTTAGGGCCTTGTTAGCTTCCTGTGGAGCTGACAGAGAACCAATCAGTGGCCAAGTTTTGAATATTGACACATGATTAAACCAATGGAACAGGTAAATATGCCTTTGTGAACACACATTTTAAGACAAAAAACCCTGGGATTACTTCTTTCTGGTTTCCAGCTTGGAAGAGGTAATGGTGCTGGCTGGGCCAGCTCCCCTGTAGCCCACAGGGCCTCGTGGGGCCGGCCAGGCCAGCCCCCAGCAGCTGCTAGGCAGGGGGAAGGGGAGGCCATTGGCCTCTGGTGTGTCACAGCTGAGCCTCATCTGGGCTGATGAGATCCAACCTGTTCCCCCCTCCTCCCAGTGCAGCCACTGCATCATAAACAGCCCTGTCTGAAGCAGCTGACCAAGCCAGCAGTAGTGGAGCCAAGGCCAGAGGCGGCCCTGCAGCCCGTGCAGAGAGGCCTGCAGCTGGAATGGAACACAGCAGGGGCCTGAGAGCAGCCATGCAACCAAAGCGGCCGCTGCTGTTCTAGCTGGGCCCCTTGAGATCCTGACACAGCCCCAGCATAGCCTGAAATCCGTCACCATGAGTGCTTCAGCCCGGTCACTGCACAGAATATGGCCCTCTGCAGGCCTTGGGTAAGATATTAACTCTGTCAGTGCACAGATGAAACCTGCAACCTCAATCCTCTCTTAAGTAAGAGAAAAAAAGACAGAGTGGAGACACATAGAGAAACAACATGAAAGCACCAAGGTCAGTCAAGTAGGAGTAAAGTCCCAGATAGGAGGAAAATGAGGAGATGCCTTACTTTTAGGCTGAAATTCTCTTGTAAGCTATAGTTATGGACTATAATATACTTAAATATCCCCTTTAAATCATAGAAAAAGTATGGGGAGGTGGAATGTTCAAATTTTTAAACCTGATCAAAGGCATCTATGATAAGTAAGCAGATGTTAAAGTAGCTGTGATCCCAGGAGAAGTTTAAACAAAGAGAAATGAGAGTGATGAGAAACCGTTTGGCCCGAGGGAAGGAGAACCTCTGTTCCCAGAGATGAAGATGATTTTAGAGATGAATGAAGAGAACATTTGTATTTTGAACAGTTCATCCTTAAAATAATACCCCATAAGATGACATGGGCCAGAAGCACAGCTATGAAAGATGAGAGGAACTTCATAAATACAGATTCCCAGGCAGCTACTGTTCATGGAAATTGAAGCCATGAGAGAACTGTTTTCTTGTAGAGAATGCTCCATAGCATAACAAGAGATACTCCTCTCCCTAAGTGAACTGAAGAAAGACTGTTCTAGAGGTGGAAAACTGACTGAGAATTATGGGTGTTGTTTCTCTATGTTTTCAGTGGGAAGGAAGAGGGTATAAAGGGAGGAGAAGTGTTGTACAGGCTTTTTTCTGATTTATATTATTCTTTTAAGTTTCTTTTTCTTATCAAGTTTTGTTAGTAAATTTTCTTTATATCTTTTAAAGTTTAAGCCTGCTTTGTTTTTTCTCCTAATCCTATTTCACAAAAAAAACCTAGGCCCACCACAATCTAAAAGTTAGCTTAATGTGTATGCCAAAATGTAAAATATCTTCCATAGATATTTTGCATTTCTTTTCACTGATCTTTCAAGCATGTGTCAATTGGTTTTCAGACAATTTTCAAAAGCATGAAGGCAGGCCTGAGACAGGCAGAGGTTTTTTCCTTACCTGTTTAGCCTCTGTTATTGCTTTGCTAATTTCAATTTTGCAGATCATCATCTGTCCTGAAAGAGTAGCTTCTTCACCATCCTTATTGCTAGACAGGCCAGCAGACACAGCATTAAAATGCTTTTGTGCGGCAGCTAAAGCATACATATCTTTTTCACTTTTTTCCAGTAAAACATTTAGTTCTTTCTCTAGATTCTTTACTTCTTTCTCCTTTGACACTAATTCTTTAGACCCCTTCAGCAAGACAAAGAACAAAAATAAAAAATGCTAAGAGAGAACCTCAGTCTATTACCTTGAAATTCATTTTGTTTAGGTGAGGAGCAACAAGTAATTTCATCAACTACATTTCTATGACCCTTTGTCAGATTTTGTGATCTTGCAATGTCTTTGTATGTTTTCAAATGCGTTACTTGCCCCATAAGTCTAGTGAGTATCTACAGAGAGATGAAATACAGGAAGTGGTTAACAACTGCTCAAGAACTAGGAGAATTATCTCGCTCTTCCCAATATCTAAAAAATTATCCTACTGCATAAAAAACATTGATTGTCAAAAATATGCAAGGCAGAGATTTTCATTTAATTTTACGACTAACATAGGTCTGGAGAGCATGATAGTTTGAGGCTACAGGGACCTCTGCTGAGCTTAAGACAAAATTTGGAACCATAAGAATTTGCACTTTATTTGTATTTGCATCATGTCTTTTCTAATTCTATCTATGCCGTACAAAAATAAACAATGCCGTTAACATTTGTCTATGCTTTCTTGATGTAATTCTTGCCTATCACAGGATTCTTCATACCATAATAGGAAAGAAAAACCAGCTGTTCCCACAATCTGAATTAATTTAGTATGTAAAGAAAATTATATAAAATTATCTTACCTTCTGCATATGTGTTACCAATTCATTGTACTTAACCTCTTCACCTTTCAAGTTTTGCCTCTTGAGATCAAGAGCACTTTGTGCTTTTGCATTAACTCTTTGATTTTCTGAAAGAGCAGCTTCCAGTGCAGGGAGTCTACCACCAACTTCCTACAATCAGTAATAAAGGAAATTTAATTTAGCCTGTGAAACCAACATAATATTTGTAACATTTCAGCTTCTGTTCGGAGCTTTATGTAGAAGGAAATCTGACCAAGCAGGCAGTAGTCTCCAATACAAACAGGTCAGAGATCTCTTACCTCTAAAATCCACCCTAACTTGAAGGTACTATTGAAGATCCACATCACTCCATAAGATGGGACACTGTTCCTGTACAGAAGGTGGATTGAGACATCCAAAGACTCTATGGGCCATCCTGTATCTCGTTCAATTTACTGCCCCCAAAACTGAAGTCAGTACTGACTATTGTCAAACAAAGCCTTGCTCACTTTTTTGAGTCATCAACAAAAAGGGAGAAAAAAGTCCCTGGCAAAACTTACCATTGAATGCACAGAGAGGAAACAGTTTTTATGCTTCAGTTATTTTTCATTTGCATTTCAGACAATTTAAATGGATGTCTTCTAGACAAAACCAACAGTGAATCAACAATGAACAATGCATAATCTAAGCAACACACCATAAGAAGATAAAAATTCAAGGATATGTTATCTATAAAAATAATTCCAGTTCTTAAAATCCTTTGTATTGAGATATTCAGATGAGCACAACTGTTTTCATTTACCTTATCCTTTTCCTTTTCCATCTCCACTATGTCTTCATTAAGTTGTTTTACCTTCTGCTCAATTTCAGCCCTTGATTCCTGAAATTTCTCTACATTAGACTGCATTTCATTTAGTACATCAATGGAGGATACCTTTGTTTCTTCAGCCCGAACAAACTGATAAGCTACACAAAAGCGGCTTAAATGTTCTATTTCTTGTACTAATTTTTGATATTCTAGATAGTATGTTCGTTCCTGAACAGACACAAAAAAAAAAAAAAAAGCTCAAAAATTCGATGGAAAAACAATGTTACATAAGACTACTATAGAAATCTTCGAAACACCTTTAAATATCAGTATTTGTAAGTAAGAGGAAGAATACTTCATGTTATTCTCAGCTAAAACAATATTCATGTAATTGCTCACCAGAAATACTGCTTGACTTAGTTATTTTAGAACTAAGATACTTTTAAATATATTTTTATCTAGTTCTCTTGTTTTCTTCCTTCTCCCTACATCTCTGTCTAGGATTTCCTAGAAGTTCAAAATGTTACATTCTCTGTACTTGGAAATATGACAAAATTCTCTCTCTTACAAGATTCTACAGAGCTTGAAAACATGCTATTTTAACCAAAACATTTCAGGGTACTTGGAAGTACTTTTTCAGCACTTCCATACCTCTTAATTTTTATTAATTAATTAATAAAATTTAATTTTTCCATACCTCTTTCAGTTTCTGTAAAGTTGGACTGATCTCCTCATATAAGACCTGAAACACATAACAAAAGTTTTATATTCTGATTGTACTGAACTCTAAACTTTAAGCATGTCTAGACATGAATATCTAGTTCCAGATGCGGAAATGAAATATTCTAGAAGTCAAAGTCAACATTAATCTAGTTGTTCAGTTATCTTTAACAAACATGAATGAAAGTATACTTTACAACATGTAGTACTGTTTGAATGCTTTTCAGTTTGGATTCCTTCTTCTCTATGGTTTTCTGGACAGCTGTTTTCTTGCACTCATACATCCTAATACCAGCTGCTTCTTCAATCATAGCAAGAATCTAAAATAAAGCAATGCAAAAAACTTTGATGTTTCTTCTTAAATTAGATTGGTATAATTAAGCTGAACATCTCATCTCCCTCCAATCTTTATTGTTGTTGTCCCTCTCCCAACACATCATTCAAATCAGTTCAGTAAAACTTCAGACAAAAGAACTCTCACAGCTTTCCTACCTCTGGTGGCTTCATATTTAGAACTTTGGTAATCTGTCCCTGGTGACAGAAAGATAAAACAAGAACAGTGGTTGTGTACCATGCAGTAGTAAAAATTAAAACCCAAACCCCAAACCTCCACTCACTTTTCTATATTGTATTATAAGTTCAAGCACTTTTATTTTTTTTGTTACAACAATAATCTAGTTTGCTTAACAATGGTTTTGCTCCGCAAAGTTCAAATAAGTCACTCTTTCAGGTAATAGACTTGAAACAGCCCCTGCATCGTATCTTAGGCTCATCCTCCACAGTCCTGCTTACATCTTAAAGGAGTAATGCAAGTATTTTTCCTACAGTCTTACTCAGTTGCTGATGTTGAATAAGTTCCTAATCATAAACCAGCTTTTTTGGTGATGTAGCTCATACATAACAGGGAGAAAGAGAGGAAGTACAAAACTGTCCACACCTTTGCCATCTACTTGGGGCAGTTACATTTGAAACAATAAATCCTGTTGATTTATTATTCCTTGCAAATATTTCAGGGATTTGTCTAGTCCCTTACAGTCTTCTCAAATTGTCAGCTTTCTTTTGATAATTGTGACTTAGAAGGTACATATCTCAACTTCATTCATGATACTGTCTAACACAGAGCAGAAACAGGAAACAAAATCTGCCATCTTAGAATATTTATAAAAGCAATACCTATCTGTTAAGGAGAAAAAAATAGAAAATAAAATAGGAACATAAGAAAAGTTTGCTAACATGAGGGCCACGTGAGGTCTTGTGCTGCAAGATGTGTTTTAGGGTCAAACTATGCAGTACTGGAAATCTTAAATACTTAACAGACTTCATTTTTACTTGATGTCACTCTAGGAAATTAAGTGTTTTCCCACTATCTCCTCTGTCTTAAATTTAGTGCAGGTCCTATTTTTTCTCGATTTTATAAAGATGCACACATTACCTGCATAATGAGGAAGTGAGGATTATTGACATTGAGTCCAACAGAAGAGAAGAGATCCTGCACACGATTGTTGGCAGCATTCACACAATTGATAAGATATTTACTCCTACCTCCAACAACAACCTGGAGAACAAAGACAAAAAAACTGCTTGGTGTTGTGAGAAAAATCTGTAATAAAGAATAAAAAATCTTAGCGAATCGCATGTGTTATATCTTTTCATACACAGTATGCACATACACAGTATGTGCATACTGTGAAGAACATCAACACAGAGCTTATTTGACATTTAAAATATTTAACTGAAGTATAAGAAAGATTAGTCACTGAGGACAATACTGTCAAAAAACTTTCAAAAAACTCTACTTTAAAAAATCAAACAATCAAAAAATAATAAAAAACCAAAATTCCAACATTTTCATCAGAAAAGTTAAGGTTCATTTGTTCTTGGAGACCAAATTTAACACACAGTTCAAATATTAAGAGGAAAGATATGAAAGCAAAAAAAGCAACAGGATAGAAAATTTTAACTTGCTTTATGAACATTTCTAGCTAGTACACTGGATCTACCCCTATAGTTTGTGTAATTAACTACACTGGAGAGGCAACATAGAGGCCTTGCCTCAACTGAAGAAACTCAGGGACTTTAAAAGTTACCCTTTTTTTGTCCTTGACTGCTCATGACCATGGTAAAAACGTATATAGGTTACGAAAAAATACAGCTATTGAAGACTTACCTGCCTGGTCACAATGATCTCATCATTAGCTTCAAATCCCAGTGGACTTTGACTCTTGTTTGAATGATCAAACTTAATAGACACAGTTGTCTTTGTAATTCCAGCTTGCCCACTCTTATAAACTAGATCTTGCAAGTTGGCAGCTCACACCTAAGTCCAAGGAACAGATAAATACTTTCTTGAAAGTAATTAACTTCACATTTTCATTGTACTACTGTAAGTTTTAGAGAAACAAACAAAAACAATTAAGATCTAGCTGCATATTTATGAGTTCATGTGAACTGACACATGGGGAGCTGCAAGATCTGTAAACCCACACCCAGTAAAACCACTGTAAAACCACAACCAGTGTGTGCCAGTCTAGTTTTACTTATCCAGCTGTTTCTGCATGAGGCCCCTGACAAACACTGAATACATCTGTAAAAAAAGCCAGCTAAGAGTAAATTTATTTAACAAGGATTTATTTTTCACAATGCAGTTCACAGGTAAATGATTCAGAAAGTGTTCCTTGGAGGTCTGCTAGTTTTGTCTACAACTGGGGGAAGGTAGGCATGAGAAAGAATGGAAGTTAAAAAATCACCTTCAGACAGAGATTAAAATTTATGTCAGAACACACAGCTCTTTATGAGAATAAAGCAGATATATTATCTCCTAAATAGCAAGTATTGCATGAAAACCACTTTGAAATTTTTTTCTGATGAACCAAGTAGCCAGATTTTAAGACCCAATCCAGAACTGTAAACATTTATTACAAATGAGTAAATTAGTGCCTTTAGATGCAAAAGACCTTTGGCTTGAAGTTGTTAGCTTTTAAGTGCTTATTTTTAGTCTACTGGTTTAAGCCATATACTTTGTGTAACTGTGGTATGTGGATGAAATTGTAACTCAACCTCAACGTAAGACTAAGCAACTGAAATGTTAATTGTGAGGTATTAAAGATTTTAGAAAAACAGTTCGAGTAGATGCTGTGTTAGCTAAAAGACCCAACAG